>OZ020604.1:55722602-56294797 GCA_963971545.1 Philophylla caesio | reverse complement strand
AAACACAACAGCCAACTCGGCTAGCGTAGCACAATAGGTAGCGTATTGGCTCTGCAACTCCGAGCTCCCGGGTTCAAAGCCTGAGAGAAGTGGTTATGAAAATTAAATTAAAAATAATTTAATTTAATAATCAAAAAAGAAGTCTGATGAGGAAATGTGGTGATTTCCGAAATAGTACTATAACTTCAACCATTAAAAGCTGTTGTTGTTTTTTCACAAAAAATCTTCCATAAACTGGCCTTGAGCTCAATAAAAATTCTAAAATATTAACATTTACTAGGCCAACAGAAAAATTAACAACCATTGTATACAAGGATGAGCACGCCTTAATAATGCATTAGAATATAATGTAAAAAAACACATTATACAGAATTTGCAAACAAAAAACACAAACAACAACCACACAAACAAGTTAAATAGCGGCAGATCAGTTGCTCTTGTTTGTAGTTGGTTTGTTTAAGGAAGATGAAATAAACACAACAGCCAACTCGGCTAGCGTAGCACAATAGGTAGCGTATTGGCTCTGCAACTCCGAGCTCCCGGGTTCAAAGCCTGAGAGAAGTGGTTATGAAAATTAAATTAAAAATAATTTAATTTAATAATCAAAAAAGAAGTCTGATGAGGAAATGTGGTGATTTCCGAAATAGTACTATAACTTCAACCATTAAAAGCTGTTGATGTTTTTTCACAAAAAATCTTCCATAAACTGGCCTTGAGCTCAATAAAAATTCTAAAATATTAACATTTACTAGGCCAACAGAAAAATGAACAACCATTGTATACAAGGATGAGCACGCCTTAAAAATGCATTAGAATATAATGTAAAAAACACATTATACAGAATTTGCAAACAAAAAACACAAACAACAACAAGTTAAATAGCGGCAGATCAGTTGCTCTTGTTTGTAGTTGGTTTGTTTAAGGAAGATGAAATAAACACAACAGCCAACTCGGCTAGCGTAGCACAATAGGTAGCGTATTGGCTCTGCAACTCCGAGCTCCCGGGTTCAAAGCCTGAGAGAAGTGGTTATGAAAATTTAATTAAAAATAATTTAATTTAATAATCAAAAAAGAAGTCTGATGAGGAAATGTGGTGATTTCCGAAATAGTACTATAACTTCAACCATTAAAAGCTGTTGTTGTTTTTTCACAAAAAATCTTCCATAAACTGGCCTTGAGCTCAATAAAAATTCTAAAATATTAACATTTACTAGGCCAACAGAAAAATGAACAACCATTGTATACAAGGATGAGCACGCCTTAATAATGCATTAGAATATAATGTAAAAAACACATTATACAGAATTTGCAAACAAAAAACACAAACAACAACCACACAAACAAGTTAAATAGCGGCAGATCAGTTGCTCTTGTTTGTAGTTGGTTTGTTTAAGGAAGATGAAATAAACACAACAGCCAACTCGGCTAGCGTAGCACAATAGGTAGCGTATTGGCTCTGCAACTCCGAGCTCCCGGGTTCAAAGCCTGAGAGAAGTGGTTATGAAAATTAAATTAAAAATAATTTAATTTAATAATCAAAAAAGAAGTCTGATGAGGAAATGTGGTGATTTCCGAAATAGTACTATAACTTCAACCATTAAAAGCTGTTGTTGTTTTTTCACAAAAAATCTTCCATAAACTGGCCTTGAGCTCAATAAAAATTCTAAAATATTAACATTTACTAGGCCAACAGAAAAATGAACAACCATTGTATACAAGGATGAGCACGCCTTAAAAATGCATTAGAATATAATGTAAAAAACACATTATACAGAATTTGCAAACAAAAAACACAAACAACAACCACACAAACAAGTTAAATAGCGGCAGATCAGTTGCTCTTGTTTGTAGTTGGTTTGTTTAAGGAAGATGAAATAAACACAACAGCCAACTCGGCTAGCGTAGCACAATAGGTAGCGTATTGGCTCTGCAACTCCGAGCTCCCGGGTTCAAAGCCTGAGAGAAGTGGTTATGAAAATTAAATTAAAAATAATTTAATTTAATAATCAAAAAAGAAGTCTGATGAGGAAATGTGGTGATTTCCGAAATAGTACTATAACTTCAACCATTAAAAGCTGTTGTTGTTTTTTCACAAAAAATCTTCCATAAACTGGCCTTGAGCTCAATAAAAATTCTAAAATATTAACATTTACTAGGCCAACAGAAAAATGAACAACCATTGTATACAAGGATGAGCACGCCTTAAAAATGCATTAGAATATAATGTAAAAAACACATTATACAGAATTTGCAAACAAAAAACACAAACAACAACAAGTTAAATAGCGGCAGATCAGTTGCTCTTGTTTGTAGTTGGTTTGTTTAAGGAAGATGAAATAAACACAACAGCCAACTCGGCTAGCGTAGCACAATAGGTAGCGTATTGGCTCTGCAACTCCGAGCTCCCGGGTTCAAAGCCTGAGAGAAGTGGTTATGAAAATTAAATTAAAAATAATTTAATTTAATAATCAAAAAAGAAGTCTGATGAGGAAATGTGGTGATTTCCGAAATAGTACTATAACTTCAACCATTAAAAGCTGTTGTTGTTTTTTCACAAAAAATCTTCCATAAACTGGCCTTGAGCTCAATAAAAATTCTAAAATATTAACATTTACTAGGCCAACAGAAAAATTAACAACCATTGTATACAAGGATGAGCACGCCTTAAAAATGCATTAGAATATAATGTAAAAAACACATTATACAGAATTTGCAAACAAAAAACACAAACAACAACCACACAAACAAGTTAAATAGCGGCAGATCAGTTGCTCTTGTTTGTAGTTGGTTTGTTTAAGGAAGATGAAATAAACACAACAGCCAACTCGGCTAGCGTAGCACAATAGGTAGCGTATTGGCTCTGCAACTCCGAGCTCCCGGGTTCAAAGCCTGAGAGAAGTGGTTATGAAAATTAAATTAAAAATAATTTAATTTAATAATCAAAAAAGAAGTCTGATGAGGAAATGTGGTGATTTCCGAAATAGTACTATAACTTCAACCATTAAAAGCTGTTGATGTTTTTTCACAAAAAATCTTCCATAAACTGGCCTTGAGCTCAATAAAAATTCTAAAATATTAACATTTACTAGGCCAACAGAAAAATGAACAACCATTGTATACAAGGATGAGCACGCCTTAAAAATGCATTAGAATATAATGTAAAAAACACATTATACAGAATTTGCAAACAAAAAACACAAACAACAACAAGTTAAATAGCGGCAGATCAGTTGCTCTTGTTTGTAGTTGGTTTGTTTAAGGAAGATGAAATAAACACAACAGCCAACTCGGCTAGCGTAGCACAATAGGTAGCGTATTGGCTCTGCAACTCCGAGCTCCCGGGTTCAAAGCCTGAGAGAAGTGGTTATGAAAATTAAATTAAAAATAATTTAATTTAATAATCAAAAAAGAAGTCTGATGAGGAAATGTGGTGATTTCCGAAATAGTACTATAACTTCAACCATTAAAAGCTGTTGATGTTTTTTCACAAAAAATCTTCCATAAACTGGCCTTGAGCTCAATAAAAATTCTAAAATATTAACATTTACTAGGCCAACAGAAAAATGAACAACCATTGTATACAAGGATGAGCACGCCTTAAAAATGCATTAGAATATAATGTAAAAAACACATTATACAGAATTTGCAAACAAAAAACACAAACAACAACAAGTTAAATAGCGGCAGATCAGTTGCTCTTGTTTGTAGTTGGTTTGTTTAAGGAAGATGAAATAAACACAACAGCCAACTCGGCTAGCGTAGCACAATAGGTAGCGTATTGGCTCTGCAACTCCGAGCTCCCGGGTTCAAAGCCTGAGAGAAGTGGTTATGAAAATTTAATTAAAAATAATTTAATTTAATAATCAAAAAAGAAGTCTGATGAGGAAATGTGGTGATTTCCGAAATAGTACTATAACTTCAACCATTAAAAGCTGTTGTTGTTTTTTCACAAAAAATCTTCCATAAACTGGCCTTGAGCTCAATAAAAATTCTAAAATATTAACATTTACTAGGCCAACAGAAAAATGAACAACCATTGTATACAAGGATGAGCACGCCTTAATAATGCATTAGAATATAATGTAAAAAACACATTATACAGAATTTGCAAACAAAAAACACAAACAACAACCACACAAACAAGTTAAATAGCGGCAGATCAGTTGCTCTTGTTTGTAGTTGGTTTGTTTAAGGAAGATGAAATAAACACAACAGCCAACTCGGCTAGCGTAGCACAATAGGTAGCGTATTGGCTCTGCAACTCCGAGCTCCCGGGTTCAAAGCCTGAGAGAAGTGGTTATGAAAATTAAATTAAAAATAATTTAATTTAATAATCAAAAAAGAAGTCTGATGAGGAAATGTGGTGATTTCCGAAATAGTACTATAACTTCAACCATTAAAAGCTGTTGTTGTTTTTTCACAAAAAATCTTCCATAAACTGGCCTTGAGCTCAATAAAAATTCTAAAATATTAACATTTACTAGGCCAACAGAAAAATGAACAACCATTGTATACAAGGATGAGCACGCCTTAAAAATGCATTAGAATATAATGTAAAAAACACATTATACAGAATTTGCAAACAAAAAACACAAACAACAACCACACAAACAAGTTAAATAGCGGCAGATCAGTTGCTCTTGTTTGTAGTTGGTTTGTTTAAGGAAGATGAAATAAACACAACAGCCAACTCGGCTAGCGTAGCACAATAGGTAGCGTATTGGCTCTGCAACTCCGAGCTCCCGGGTTCAAAGCCTGAGAGAAGTGGTTATGAAAATTAAATTAAAAATAATTTAATTTAATAATCAAAAAAGAAGTCTGATGAGGAAATGTGGTGATTTCCGAAATAGTACTATAACTTCAACCATTAAAAGCTGTTGTTGTTTTTTCACAAAAAATCTTCCATAAACTGGCCTTGAGCTCAATAAAAATTCTAAAATATTAACATTTACTAGGCCAACAGAAAAATGAACAACCATTGTATACAAGGATGAGCACGCCTTAAAAATGCATTAGAATATAATGTAAAACACACATTATACAGAATTTGCAAACAAAAAACACAAACAACAACCACACAAACAAGTTAAATAGCGGCAGATCAGTTGCTCTTGTTTGTAGTTGGTTTGTTTAAGGAAGATGAAAAAAACACAACAGCCAACTCGGCTAGCGTAGCACAATAGGTAGCGTATTGGCTCTGCAACTCCGAGCTCCCGGGTTCAAAGCCTGAGAGAAGTGGTTATGAAAATTAAATTAAAAATAATTTAATTTAATAATCAAAAAAGAAGTCTGATGAGGAAATGTGGTGATTTCCGAAATAGTACTATAACTTCAACCATTAAAAGCTGTTGTTGTTTTTTCACAAAAAATCTTCCATAAACTGGCCTTGAGCTCAATAAAAATTCTAAAATATTAACATTTACTAGGCCAACAGAAAAATGAACAACCATTGTATACAAGGATGAGCACGCCTTAATAATGCATTAGAATATAATGTAAAAAACACATTATACAGAATTTGCAAACAAAAAACACAAACAACAACCACACAAACAAGTTAAATAGCGGCAGATCAGTTGCTCTTGTTTGTAGTTGGTTTGTTTAAGGAAGATGAAATAAACACAACAGCCAACTCGGCTAGCGTAGCACAATAGGTAGCGTATTGGCTCTGCAACTCCGAGCTCCCGGGTTCAAAGCCTGAGAGAAGTGGTTATGAAAATTAAATTAAAAATAATTTAATTTAATAATCAAAAAAGAAGTCTGATGAGGAAATGTGGTGATTTCCGAAATAGTACTATAACTTCAACCATTAAAAGCTGTTGTTGTTTTTTCACAAAAAATCTTCCATAAACTGGCCTTGAGCTCAATAAAAATTCTAAAATATTAACATTTACTAGGCCAACAGAAAAATGAACAACCATTGTATACAAGGATGAGCACGCCTTAAAAATGCATTAGAATATAATGTAAAAAACACATTATACAGAATTTGCAAACAAAAAACACAAACAACAACCACACAAACAAGTTAAATAGCGGCAGATCAGTTGCTCTTGTTTGTAGTTGGTTTGTTTAAGGAAGATGAAATAAACACAACAGCCAACTCGGCTAGCGTAGCACAATAGGTAGCGTATTGGCTCTGCAACTCCGAGCTCCCGGGTTCAAAGCCTGAGAGAAGTGGTTATGAAAATTAAATTAAAAATAATTTAATTTAATAATCAAAAAAGAAGTCTGATGAGGAAATGTGGTGATTTCCGAAATAGTACTATAACTTCAACCATTAAAAGCTGTTGTTGTTTTTTCACAAAAAATCTTCCATAAACTGGCCTTGAGCTCAATAAAAATTCTAAAATATTAACATTTACTAGGCCAACAGAAAAATGAACAACCATTGTATACAAGGATGAGCACGCCTTAAAAATGCATTAGAATATAATGTAAAAAACACATTATACAGAATTTGCAAACAAAAAACACAAAAAACACAAACAACAACCACACAAACAAGTTAAATAGCGGCAGATCAGTTGCTCTTGTTTGTAGTTGGTTTGTTTAAGGAAGATGAAAAAAACACAACAGCCAACTCGGCTAGCGTAGCACAATAGGTAGCGTATTGGCTCTGCAACTCCGAGCTCCCGGGTTCAAAGCCTGAGAGAAGTGGTTATGAAAATTAAATTAAAAATAATTTAATTTAATAATCAAAAAAGAAGTCTGATGAGGAAATGTGGTGATTTCCGAAATAGTACTATAACTTCAACCATTAAAAGCTGTTGTTGTTTTTTCACAAAAAATCTTCCATATCTGGCCTTGAGCTCAATAAAAATTCTAAAATATTAACATTTACTAGGCCAACAGAAAAATGAACAACCATTGTATACAAGGATGAGCACGCCTTAAAAATGCATTAGAATATAATGTAAAACACACATTATACAGAATTTGCAAACAAAAAACACAAACAACAACCACACAAACAAGTTAAATAGCGGCAGATCAGTTGCTCTTGTTTGTAGTTGGTTTGTTTAAGGAAGATGAAAAAAACACAACAGCCAACTCGGCTAGCGTAGCACAATAGGTAGCGTATTGGCTCTGCAACTCCGAGCTCCCGGGTTCAAAGCCTGAGAGAAGTGGTTATGAAAATTAAATTAAAAATAATTTAATTTAATAATCAAAAAAGAAGTCTGATGAGGAAATGTGGTGATTTCCGAAATAGTACTATACCTTCAACCATTAAAAGCTGTTGTTGTTTTTTCACAAAAAATCTTCCATAAACTGGCCTTGAGCTCAATAAAAATTCTAAAATATTAACATTTACTAGGCCAACAGAAAAATGAACAACCATTGTATACAAGGATGAGCACGCCTTAATAATGCATTAGAATATAATGTAAAAAACACATTATACAGAATTTGCAAACAAAAAACACAAACAACAACCACACAAACAAGTTAAATAGCGGCAGATCAGTTGCTCTTGTTTGTAGTTGGTTTGTTTAAGGAAGATGAAATAAACACAACAGCCAACTCGGCTAGCGTAGCACAATAGGTAGCGTATTGGCTCTGCAACTCCGAGCTCCCGGGTTCAAAGCCTGAGAGAAGTGGTTATGAAAATTAAATTAAAAATAATTTAATTTAATAATCAAAAAAGAAGTCTGATGAGGAAATGTGGTGATTTCCGAAATAGTACTATAACTTCAACCATTAAAAGCTGTTGTTGTTTTTTCACAAAAAATCTTCCATAAACTGGCCTTGAGCTCAATAAAAATTCTAAAATATTAACATTTACTAGGCCAACAGAAAAATGAACAACCATTGTATACAAGGATGAGCACGCCTTAAAAATGCATTAGAATATAATGTAAAAAACACATTATACAGAATTTGCAAACAAAAAACACAAACAACAACCACACAAACAAGTTAAATAGCGGCAGATCAGTTGCTCTTGTTTGTAGTTGGTTTGTTTAAGGAAGATGAAATAAACACAACAGCCAACTCGGCTAGCGTAGCACAATAGGTAGCGTATTGGCTCTGCAACTCCGAGCTCCCGGGTTCAAAGCCTGAGAGAAGTGGTTATGAAAATTAAATTAAAAATAATTTAATTTAATAATCAAAAAAGAAGTCTGATGAGGAAATGTGGTGATTTCCGAAATAGTACTATAACTTCAACCATTAAAAGCTGTTGTTGTTTTTTCACAAAAAATCTTCCATAAACTGGCCTTGAGCTCAATAAAAATTCTAAAATATTAACATTTACTAGGCCAACAGAAAAATGAACAACCATTGTATACAAGGATGAGCACGCCTTAAAAATGCATTAGAATATAATGTAAAAAACACATTATACAGAATTTGCAAACAAAAAACACAAACAACAACCACACAAACAAGTTAAATAGCGGCAGATCAGTTGCTCTTGTTTGTAGTTGGTTTGTTTAAGGAAGATGAAAAAAACACAACAGCCAACTCGGCTAGCGTAGCACAATAGGTAGCGTATTGGCTCTGCAACTCCGAGCTCCCGGGTTCAAAGCCTGAGAGAAGTGGTTATGAAAATTAAATTAAAAATAATTTAATTTAATAATCAAAAAAGAAGTCTGATGAGGAAATGTGGTGATTTCCGAAATAGTACTATAACTTCAACCATTAAAAGCTGTTGTTGTTTTTTCACAAAAAATCTTCCATAAACTGGCCTTGAGCTCAATAAAAATTCTAAAATATTAACATTTACTAGGCCAACAGAAAAATGAACAACCATTGTATACAAGGATGAGCACGCCTTAAAAAGCATTAGAATATAATGTAAAAAACACATTATACAGAATTTGCAAACAAAAAACACAAACAACAACCACACAAACAAGTTAAATAGCGGCAGATCAGTTCCTCTTGTTTGTAGTTGGTGTGTTTAAGGAAGATGAAATAAACACAACAGCCAACTCGGCTAGCGTAGCACAATAGGTAGCGTATTGGCTCTGCAACTCCGAGCTCCCGGGTTCAAAGCCTGAGAGAAGTGGTTATGAAAATTAAATTAAAAATAATTTAATTTAATAATCAAAAAAGAAGTCTGATGAGGAAATGTGGTGATTTCCGAAATAGTACTATAACTTCAACCATTAAAAGCTGTTGTTGTTTTTTCACAAAAAATCTTCCATAAACTGGCCTTGAGCTCAATAAAAATTCTAAAATATTAACATTTACTAGGCCAACAGAAAAATGAACAACCATTGTATACAAGGATGAGCACGCCTTAATAATGCATTAGAATATAATGTAAAAAACACATTATACAGAATTTGCAAACAAAAAACACAAACAACAACCACACAAACAAGTTAAATAGCGGCAGATCAGTTGCTCTTGTTTGTAGTTGGTTTGTTTAAGGAAGATGAAATAAACACAACAGCCAACTCGGCTAGCGTAGCACAATAGGTAGCGTATTGGCTCTGCAACTCCGAGCTCCCGGGTTCAAAGCCTGAGAGAAGTGGTTATGAAAATTAAATTAAAAATAATTTAATTTAATAATCAAAAAAGAAGTCTGATGAGGAAATGTGGTGATTTCCGAAATAGTACTATAACTTCAACCATTAAAAGCTGTTGTTGTTTTTTCACAAAAAATCTTCCATAAACTGGCCTTGAGCTCAATAAAAATTCTAAAATATTAACATTTACTAGGCCAACAGAAAAATGAACAACCATTGTATACAAGGATGAGCACGCCTTAAAAATGCATTAGAATATAATGTAAAAAACACATTATACAGAATTTGCAAACAAAAAACACAAACAACAACCACACAAACCAGTTAAATAGCGGCAGATCAGTTGCTCTTGTTTGTAGTTGGTTTGTTTAAGGAAGATGAAATAAACACAACAGCCAACTCGGCTAGCGTAGCACAATAGGTAGCGTATTGGCTCTGCAACTCCGAGCTCCCGGGTTCAAAGCCTGAGAGAAGTGGTTATGAAAATTAAATTAAAAATAATTTAATTTAATAATCAAAAAAGAAGTCTGATGAGGAAATGTGGTGATTTCCGAAATAGTACTATAACTTCAACCATTAAAAGCTGTTGTTGTTTTTTCACAAAAAATCTTCCATAAACTGGCCTTGAGCTCAATAAAAATTCTAAAACATTAACATTTACTATGCCAACAGAAAAATGAACAATTTTTAGTTCGGACAAAGCCTTTTAGTGACATCTTCCATCCCAATGAAACTCGTGCAGAACGTTGTCGGAAAACTGTTTTTTCAAAATGCTCGTAACGTCTGCAGAAGCACCTTTCTGGATAAAAATATCGATTTCTAAACATTGAAAGACGTAAATTAAGGTGATGGCACTCAATTAAAAGAATTAAAACTTACCATTGCTTCTTCGTATTTATTCTCTTCTAATTTTTCTTCTACGTCATAAATCGACTCTATTGATGTAAGTGGTATTATTGTAGAGAGCTCAGTATCGATGTCGTTGTCCGTTTCTCCACTGATGCGGCATACTATTTTGTGGACTTTTTTTGTTAAAACTTTTGACTCCCGCATGTCTTTATGTTGGGCCATTACTTCTGATAACTCTGGAATCTGAAAATATTTAATGCTTATTTACATACCTTTAAAAAGGAACTATTAGCAATTCAACAAACCGAAGAGCATTTCCCAGGGGTGCTACTGTAGATATACATATCTAATTTGCCTGGTGCACCTGTGGCATCCCTGGGAAGAGTCCTTTAATAAAGAAATATACAATTTCACATACTTTCTCCTCCAACCTATCCATGCGAGCATCTGAAAAAAAATTTGTATAATGTATTTACAATATCTTTCGTATCATGCATAATACCTTCGTTCGATGTGGGCGATGCAAGACTTTGGGATTTATTGAAATTGCCTAAACGTATATGTACTTATGGTTACAAAAGTTATGAATACAGTATGCGCATTTATCATGTACCTTGAGTTGTTATGGAGGTGGATATATCTGTAGGCAGGGCTTTCGCTGTATTTGAAGTTGAAGGGAATGTGTCGGAATACTGAGTCACATCGACACAATGGGCGTTTGTTTCGTTGAAGCCCAAAAAGTTAAATTTTTTTATTTTTAAATCGGTGTTCTTCTTCTGTAAAAGCTCTACTTATTAGACATTTTAAATTTTACATTATTTTGGTTACCTTTTCTTTCCTTAGGTGTGAAAGTATAAAGCAGCGAATTTTCCTGGAAAATGTCCTGGCTATTCATTTTTCGTATCCTGGAGCAGTTTTTAAATATTTTTTGACATGTAAAGAGTAGTACATATTTAAGTAAACTAGTTTGTACATTCATGGAAAAGGTGATGAAGAATGGGTATAAAAAGAAAATTATTATCGAATAGTATAAAAAAATATTTATATTGAATATCTGAATGAAAAATTTTTATTTTCTTATCGTCTAATTTACTTCCAAGAAGTATTCCAAGAGCAGAAAAAGATTCGAGTGGTTCTTAGAAATAATTATCAATTTGTCGGAAAGTTTTCGCTATTACAATATCTTCTCCTGATTCTTTTAAAGTTTCTAGTACTTTTATTGGACCTGTCGTCTTACTGAAGCAAAACGAATCTTTACTTTTTTTTAAATTTATAATAAAGGAACCAAATTTTGGTTTACGTACTATTTCCATGAGTTTTCTTTCTTCCAGTCGGAGAAAGAGTTGTTGTAAAATATTGTTGGGTTTTTTTATAAGTTTTTTTAGACTTTGCATATAGTTTTCAAACTTGTAAGCAGAGAAGTGATCTAGTGGCCCAATATTCTTGGCACATGCTGGCAAATGTAACAAACCATGAACGTTGAAACTGATCAAATGATCCCCGTAAATGGTGCCAAATAAATTAACAAATTCGTGTAACATACCTAGTACAATATTGGTTTCTGTTTTAAATGACCTTTCGCAAGAGATAATTCGCATGCTAGTATGTAACAAAATAAAATGATAAAGCAAATCGTCATCAACGGAATCTTTTAAAATGAATATCCCTGAATACAATAAAAACTGTCTATATTCTGTCGATTTCCAGTTCACAATTTCATTGAAATTTCTACAAACTCTTTAAAATTCTGAGGGTACATATGAGGAAATTAGTCTAAACCTTTCGTTCATTTGAGAAATGTTTCCCTTTTTCATTAACAGCTGGATTAATTTTTTTACTACGCCTAGATCAACAAGATGCATTGGATCTAGTGGGAATTGGGACACCATTCCAAAGTTTGCTGCCTAAAGTACATTGTTCTGACCATCAGGTAATGAAATGTGATGTGCCTTGTCTAACCTATTTTTAAATGACGAGTCAGTTCGCAATTCACAGATAGTTTTTGAAAATGATACTCTTCTTTCTATGTATTTTCCTACCTGGCAACATTTAGGGCAACTGTTTTTCCGCTATGGCTTTGTATTCCAGAAACAAAAGCTCGCGCTGGTGAATCGCATATAAACAGTCGAACATTAAACTTTTTTAAGTCAGAAAATGAACCAACTTTTAAACCATTTTCCCTCAAATGAATTACTTCCTCAGTGAAGTCCCTCAGAAAATCGTTTACATGTAGGGGTTATTGTTTTCCTGAAAAGCACGCAATTAAAAAGGGAATTTCATTTGGATAGCCTACCATTGCACCTAGAATAGGCCATAACACTCTACTCGAATTTTTATATGGCTTAAGACCATCAATTCCTACGTCTATCAAAACTTCTTTAGTGCATTCTAAAAAAGGAAACAAATTTGACTGAAAATCAGACTGAATGCCAAAATATGCAAATTCTCCACCTGGAATATTACGAACTTCCTTACTCTTATTAGGTGTTTCAAGAATTGTTTTCGCCGAAAAGGGTAAATAATTGACGCCTATTCTTCTTAAAGTCTTAAGTAATTTGCCTAACACCACCTGGGACACATTATTTTCTATTGCCCATAAGCTCATTGTAGTCATTACATTCTTCCGATCCTGTAAATAAAAATACACAAAATTTATATAGCTGAATCAATTCCCAGATTTCAGAGATTTCTTTTCACAACCCCAGTTCTCTTCTTTAATTATCTCAAAATGCCAAAATCTCAGGATACCCCACAAAAATCTTTGATAGATCCCTCCCTGCAAGATTTCATTTTTGAGAGCAATAGGCTTGAATCCTTTTATTCAAAATGGTCCGCCACCCTCATAAGTGACCATACCCCATCTGTTCTCTTCGCAAATTTTAGATTCGCTACAGATTTGTGGAGAAAACTCTAAGCCACAAAAAGCACATCGTTTGCAGCAAACACCACACATACTTCCAACTCCCAAGAAGTATTTATCAAAGTACCACCGTGCGACACAGAGATTTTCCACGGTGGATACGAAGACTGGCCGGCGTTCAGAGATATGTTCACGGCAGTCTATAAAAACCACCCCAAATTAACTCCAACACAGAAACTTTACCATTTACGGCAAAAAACCCGAAGCCAGGCGGGACAAATTGTCAAGCAGTTTCCCCTAACTCACGACAATTTTGAACTCGCCTGGGATGCCCTCAAATCACGGTATGAAAACAGAAGAATATTGGTCGATGACCAACTCAAAGCTCTCTTCAATTTTTCTGATCCAATTCCTTCTTACGATTCCCGTCTCCTACTCATTAATCTGAAATCTCTTAAAATCAGAAGAACTACTCTATCCCTCTCCTTTATCTCCGGTGTGATCAGGGGTGATTTTGATTGTCCCTCCTTACTTCACGCTATTCAATTTCTCATACCAGTGAGAACTCTCCGTTCTTACTATCCTTTTTATATTAAGAACCTCACTACCAACTATGCAAGGAATGCTCCTTTAGTGCGTTCTCTTCGTGAATTAAACGAAATCTCGGATTCTGTTGCGCTGGACTTTTCTTTGTCGAAAACTGTGTTTTCCAAATTTTTTAACTCAATTCTATAACATATGAGTAAGTCATCGTTTTAAGTCAGTAAGAACCTTTGTAGTTTTTTGACTTTTTTTAAATAAAATAAATAAATAAATAAAAAAAAAAAAAAAAAAAACATACCTCCCCTATATACAGAAAATGGTGAGCAAATCCAAAAAATTCAAGCCACCATTAACAACTCGCTAGCTACGCTCTCATCACAAGGAATCCCAACCAGCGATTGGGACCCCAAACTTGTGTTACTCTGTTCTTCAAAACTGCCAAGTGAAACTCTATCGCTGTGGGAGCAATCACTCAGCTCTCGAAAAGAATTACCACTTTGGGCAGATATGAACAAATTCCTCACTAGCTGGTATGAAATAGCAGAGAGACTTCAAGCATATCGACCAGGAAAACCAAAAACTCCACACCCTAGTTTCACTCCAAGGGCAATAAATCAAAACTCCAAAGATCGCAATTTACAAAAACAAACTCAAAACCCCAGAGAGTTTCTAGTCAGCTAACGACTCAGACAGCAAATAACGACGAGCAACCAACAACTCAAAATATATTTCAAAGGCAACTCCCGCCTAAAACTCCCAACAAAAAGACGTAAATAAAGTCTCGTCACATTTTGCGAGTACTAGCGTCACAACTCTTCTCCCAACTGCAATAGTTCCCAACTATTGTGATGGTGAATATCACAATATTCGCGCCCTGGTGGATCAAGGCTCCCAAAAAACGTTTGTATCATCCCGGATACAAAAACTCTTACGCTTGCCCATGACAGATGCGCACTTCGAAATTTCTGGAATGGGCGGACTGGACTGGTGTGCAAAACTCCAAAAATGAACTGCGAGAGAAAAACTCAGAAGTTCTTGAAGAGTACGTCACCATGAATCACATGGAACCCACCCTATCCCAAGAAGTTATTAAGGGCGGTAAATATCTCTCCTTTTCTTTACCGCACCATGCCGTCATAAAACCCGACAGCACAACCACCAAAGTAAGAGTAGTTTTTAATGCCTCCAGAATATCTCACTCTGGAAACTCGCTCAATAATGCCTTGATGCTCATTATTCTACGATGGCGACTCTACAAGTTCGTGTTTAACAGCGACATCGAAAAGATGTACCGCCAAATTCTCATCCGCAAGGAAAATCAAGACTTCCAGAGAATTCTCTTTCGTAAGCCTCCCAATGAGCCCATCAAAGATTTCAAGTTGAAAACGGTGACATTCGGTGTTAATTGCGCCCCCTATCTCGCAATCCGTACGCTTAATCAGTTAGCGCAAGATTGTAAACCCGAATTACCGCTCGCCACAGATATCCTACTTAATGATACTTACGTAGACGATATCCTCTCAGGCGGGCATGATATACAGTGCATTAAAATCTGCAGGTTTCCCACTTCGAAAAATTACGGCGAACCACCCAGAAATCTTGAAATCAATCCCAACTTCCGATTTGCTTGATGTCGATTTCCTGAAATTCCAGGATGCTAGCTCAATCAAAACTCTAGGCATTAAATGGAATGATCTTTCAGACTCCATCTCCTATACTTACGACCATCTACCAGCGGCTCACTCGAAAACCAAACGACAAATATTATCGGCGGTGGCGAAATTGTTCGTACCGACAGGATGGCTATCGCCAATAATGATTTTAGCGAAAATTCTCTTACAACAGCTTTGGATGGAAGGAACTGACTGGACACGCTGTGTGAAAACTTTCCTGCCATAAGCAGCATTTGCATCCCCCGCTGGGTACAGTATACTCCAACCTAACAGGTGCAGATACACGGATTTTTCGATGCCTCCGAAAAAGCGTACTGTGCTTGTATATATCTCCGGGTGAGAATAGATGAAAACCCCTTTTCATCCCATTTGCTCGTAGCCAAAAGTAAGGTCGCCCCCCTACAGACCGTAAGTCTCCCACGGCTCGAGCTCTGCGGAGCAGTTCTCCTCTCGAAACTGGTCCATCAAGTTCGTTCCCACATGAACTTCTCAAATCATGATCTTTTCCTCTGGTCAGACTCCTCCATTGTGTTGGCATGGTTAGAAAAACCACCACATATATGGAAAACTTATGTCGCCAACCGAATCACGCTCATGCTCCAGAATGTGGGAAACGCGACATGGCGACATGTAACTAGTGCGGACAATCCAGCCGATCTAGGTATTCGCGGATTTCAACCCCAAGATCTTCCTACTCTTTGGTGGAATGGCCCAAAATGGCTAAAAGAACCCACTACTTCATGGTCAAAACTACCTTCTCTCAACTCCTCCCCTCCGGAACAACGACGAATTGAGTCACAGCATACGATCGATAGTGACGACATTCTGGAGCGTTTCTCTTCATTTCCCCGAGCACTCCGCGCCTTAGCATTTATCTATCGCTTTATAAACAGAGCTCAAAAGCGAACCATTCTTACGTCATTATCTCTTACTCATGACGAAACAAATGAGGTGAAAAAATGTCTCATTACCCAAACTCAACGTAAATTTTATAGCGTCGAAATTACCTCACTTAACGCCTCTAGTCCTATTAGCAAAAAAAGCACTCTGCTTACTCTCAATCCAACGCTGGATAGCTCAGGTATCATGCGTGTGAACGGTCGTTTAATTTACGCAGCCCTCAGCTACAATGAGCGGCACCCGATTATAATTCCAGAAAACTCCAAATTCTGTACGCTGTTGCTCGATTTCCTCCACTCAACCTTGCTGCACGCAGATAAACAGCTAATGACTCGAATGGTTCAACAAGAATATTCTATCCCCGTTTGAAACAGAAGGTAAAAAAGTGCGTCTTTTTTCTTTTACAAACAAAACATGCGCTCGCAGATAATGGGCGCACTGCCCCCTTAAAAGGCGTTGATTTTGCTGGGCCATTTATGGTGAAAACCTACGTACTCAGACGGGCTCCTCAAGCTAAGGCGTATGTGTGTATGTTTGTGTGTTTTTCTACGAAAGCAGTGCATTTAGAATTATGCTCAGATCTGACTACCGAAACGTTTAAAGCCGCTTTCACCAGATTTGTCGGCCGTCGCGGACTCTCATCAAAAATAATGTCCGACAACAGAAAGACTTTCGTGGGCGCAAGCAGGTCGTTTCAAAGAGAATTCTCCAAATATCTCACAGAATCCGCTACGGATATCGCCGAAAGGTACGCCGCCCACGGATTCACTTGGCAGTTTATTCCACCCTACGCCTCTCACATGGGCGGTCTTTGGGAAGCTGCAGTAAAAAGTTTTAAAACACATTTCACAAAGGTGGCAGGAAGCCTCAAGTTCACCTTCGAAGAATTCAATACCCTCCTTATCCGCATTGACGCAGTCCTCAATTCGCGACCTCTTTCTCCTATGTCAGATGATCCCACTGATTTACTTGCTCTCACACCGGGACATTTCTTAATAGGCGCACCACTGCACTCTTTGCCTGAACCCCAAGCTGACAATCTCTCTCTAGCCCATAAATGGCAAAAGTTAAAGGTTATTCATCACCAATTTAGTACTCGGTGGAAGAACGAATACCTTAAGGAACTCCATAAAAGGCATAAATGGAAGCGCAAGCGTCGTCGTAAAAGACGATTTCTTACTGCCCAACGAGTGGATACTCGGGCGCATAGTAAACCTGCACCTCGGTCAGGATACGCAACATTGCCAAGCTATGTCTCCTTCCTCCTTGTAATGTCTCGTGTGTCGGCTTTCCCGTCATCCAAACTCTATAACTCCACCCAGCCACTCCACAAATTTAGTACACCATGCCACGTGACTAATGTTGTTTTCGAACCTTCTTCTCTCTTTCTCTCCACAGATGAACCGAAACGCCATGGATTTCAGCCAGTGCCGTCTGTGTTGCCGTCATCACCCGCTGCGGTTCTGCCGAGCATTTCAAGCCATGACGCCTGACGAGCGCTACGAGTCTGCCCGGATACATAAATATTGTATCAACTGTCTGGCGACCTCACATGTAACCGGCGGCTGCAACTCCTCTGACAGTTGTCATCTGTGTGGGAAAGCGCACCACACGATGCTGCATCGTCCAACGACATCGGCAGGAGAACGAAATCGACGTGAACACCGAACACTCGCTAGCCGGGTAGTCAAACCCAAAGCGAAGAAGATCCAGGGCGGACGTACTCCAGTCCAACAACGCATCCGCGACCTCTTCAACCGAGCTGTCTTGACCCTTGAGAAGCTGCAGGAGTTGCTTCATTTCGCACCGGTGCAGGCGGGCCGGCATGTTGAGGACATGGGCCCTTTAATTTATTTTGAATAATTTAACTGTGTTATTTAATCATTGTGAACTATTAACATTTTCGAACTTTTCAATTTTGTAGTTGTAAGCGGCAACACGGGGGACCCGTATCCGCAAGAAAAAACCGTTTGTAATGTATAGCTGATAACCAACCGCCGTTGCCGCCGCACGCACCTAAAATATCAAAATTTAGCCACTCGGGCAAACCTATATATTTCTAGCTAGCGCTATGCTGGTGGCGCTGTACTACTGGACGACGTCTACGTCGTTGTTGCGCGTATCACGTAGACTGTGGCGTGTATAGCTTTGCGCAGCCCGATTCCCCACTTATGCCAGTCCCGGCTCTCAACATCCGCCGCGACCGAGGATTCAGTGCAAGATGGGGCTAGTTTCTCGTTTCCCCACTCGTACCCAATCCACGGCGTTGTAGCTTTGACTTGACTATGGTCTAAGCACAAGATGGGGCTAGTTGCCCGTTTCCCCTCTTGTGTTCAGCCCACGGCGCTTCTTCCAAGGGGCTTCTAAGATGTGGGTAGTTTCCCGTTTAAAAAGCTTGGCGTGGCTGTGTTGACCGCGTGGGCTAAATTCAGGTGGGCATAAGATGTTTTGCATTGAGTAGACGTGTACAAGTCGTGCTGCCGGTTTTGTCACCTTTTCTTCAATTAATATTTGGTTAAAATTCGCTGATTACTACAATCCGTGAACTAAATCGTAGCTGATTTTCTGTGCATAAAATAAATCTGAGTTTTTGCTATTGCAATAAATAAATAATTATATTTGCAATATGTCTTTTAACGAAAAGAAAGTGACAAGAAGTACGAGTGCAAAGCTGTCTCCGCCAAAGAGTAACACTCCCCCTTATGGTAAGGGCCGAGATGGTAAGAGTCCACTAACAGCACACTGGCTACAACAACTAGAGGCGAAAATTGATAAACAAAAGGAGTGCATGATTGAACAGCTGAGTGGGAGTATAAAGAGAAGCGAAGAGCGGCTGATGCAAAAGTTTAATGAAATTTCAGCAGAGTTGCAGAGTATCAAGACAACGGTTAAATATTTGGATGTGAGGCTGACTGCAGTAGAATCGTCATGTGAGGAGATTGCTAATCTTAAAGCAGATGTGCTCGCTCTGAAAACGGAGTCTGCTCGGGTTGAGAACGAAACTGTTGCTGCTGACTTGATCATCAACGGCATACCTAACACTGTTGACAAGAGTTGTGTGGAGATTTTCTCTAGCATCTGTCAAGCGGTTCAACATGAGATGCCTGCAGTAAAAGAAATATTTCGAGTGCCTGCTACTAAGCACAACAGTGGTAACACATCCACATCTACACCTACACCTATCGTTGTGAAACTTCACTCCTCTTATGCACGCAATGGATTTTGTAAATCAGTAGCTGGTTATTGCAAAGCTACTAAAAAAGCTCTTGCTCTTAATCAAATTGGCGTGGAAGGCACTTCAAGTATATACATACATGAATGCCTCTCAAGAGCTAATCGTGAGGTTATGCACTATGCAGCCCAACTCCGACGTCGAAAACTTCTTTCAGCGGCTTTCTCAATACGTGGACAGGTGCTTGTTCGAAAAAGAGACGGAGATGCGGCGATTCGGGTTAATGACAAGAAAGGTATTGATGAAATTGTCGGCACAGCATAAAGTTGTTAATTTAATGTGTTCGCCAAAACAATTAGAAGCTTAAACAAGCTCTTTAAATGCTATGTTAGATTTAAATCTTAATACTTTCTCTCTTGACCAGTTCTCTTTACATTTTATTCATTTATTTCTATGTACTTCTCCTTCACATTTAATTTTGTTTTTATTCTTAGGTTCTTTTCCTGCCATGGTAATATGTTGTCACTTGTGGGGGCTCGATGTAATAAGATCACGACTAGTTGCTCGTACAACAAGATACTAAAAACTAATTTTATTACATGAAATCGAATCGTATATATATATAGGCCAGTGTACAACACGTGTATCAAAAAGTTCTAGAAAAAGGTGACGTTTTGATCGTATGATATTTTGCTGAATACCACTCGAGGGCTGCCAGCGATTGTGCCACAGTTTCCATATCGGATTGTTATGGTGCGCCACATCACTCCCCCTATGCGGGAAAGCGAAACCGTACACGCCGTCCTGCCCGTGATATATATGATCGCTGTACTTTAGCCGTAGATTCCGTGACGTCTTCTTTCGCTATGAATGCTGCCTTAAGACGGTCGACGCTGACGTTGGTATCTTTCCCTCGAATTTTCACTTTAAAAAATTTTTCGTTGCGGTCAATGACTGGAAATGGTCCATCATATGGAGTTTGTAGTGGCTTTCGCACGGCATCGTTGCGCACGAAAACTGCTGGTGTCGAATATAAATTTTTCTCGACAAAAGGTGAGTGGGAAGAGTGATTTGACGTCGGCGTGGGTTTCAGCGCCCGCATGCGCTCCCGAAGGTTGCTGACGAATTCGCACTCAGTTGAATTTTTGTGCTCTTCTATAAAAAATTGACCTGGAATACGCAATGTTTCGCCATACACCATTTCTGCTGGCGTAGACTTCAAGTCCTCTCTCCATGACAAGCGGAAACCCAGTAGGATGAGGGGCAATACTTCAACCCAATTCTTGGTTGTGTAGCACTTAATTGCGGCCTTTAGCGATCTGTGCCAACGCTCGATTAGCCCGTTAGATATTGGGTGATATGCCGTTGTTCGTAAATGCTTAATTCCTAGAAGTCGGGTTAGTTCGCGAAAGAACGCCGACTCGAACTGTCTGCCTTGATCTGTTGTCACCTTGCATGGCACTCCAAATCTTGCCACCCAGTTAGTGTAGAATGTTGACGCGATTGTCTCTGTTGTGCTATCCTCGATTGGATACGCTTCCAACCAACGCGAGTACCGGTCGACAATTGTTAAACAATACCTAAAACCTTTGCACAGAGGTAGCGGGCCAACTACGTCTATGGTTATATGCTCGAACCTGTTACTTAGCGCATATGAACCGAGTGGTGCCCGGTTGTGTCGTTGTATTTTAGCTCTTTGGCACGGAATGCATAATTTTGTCCACGAACGGCAGTCTTTTCTAAGACCAGGCCAGACGAATTTTTCCGCTACCAATTTTGTTGTTTTTTGTGCTCCCGTGTGGGCAATATTGTGAATGCTTTCGAAGGCCAATTTGCGAAATTCTTTTGTTAAATACGGTCGTGCTCTGCCTGTGGAAATGTCGCAGAAAACTTCCACATTTGTGCCTGGAACGGTTAAAGATTTCAGTAATAGACTTGTGTTTGAGATTGATACCTGTTTCAGTTCTGCGTCACTTTGTTGGCTCTCTGACAGTTTCGTGAAATCAACCGTGTCTATAGTGTGAATAGCATCGATTCGTGACAGTGCATCTGCTATGACATTATTTTTTCCTGGAATGAAACGAATGTCGGTCGTGAATTGCGAAATGAAGTCAGAGTGGCGTATCTGTCGCGGTGATGATTTCTCTAACTTCTGTTGGAAAACATACTGGAGCGGCTTGTGGTCCGTTAAAATAAAAAAACTCTCTGCCTTCTAGCATGTGTTCAAAGTATTTGACAGCCTTGTAGGCCGCGAGCAGTTCTCTGTCGTATGTGCTATACTTTGTTTGTGCTTCTGTTAACCGTTCAGAGTAAAATCCTAGCGGCTGCCATTTACCGTCGTCGCGTTGCTGCAGAACCGCTCCTACAGCTGTACTGGATGCATCAACTGCTAGTGAGAACTGCGCATTTGTTTTTGGATACGCGAGTAAGGTGGCTGCACACAAATCGTCTTTGCATAACTGAAATGCTTTTTTGGCCTCGTCCGTCCATTTTATTATTGTTTTGTCGTTTTTCTTGTTTCCTTTCAATAAAGGCGAAAGAGCGTGTTGTTTTTCTGCTGCTTTTGGCAGAAATCTACGAAAAAAATTCACCATGCCTAGAAATCGCTTTAGTCCGCATACTCGTTCTGGAAGTTTGTAGTCGTTCAAAGCACGTATTCTCTCCGTCGGAGGTGATATTCCATCCTTGGTTATTTTAAATCCCAGAAAGTTGATTTCTGGTTGACCGAGCACGCACTTCGATGCGTTGATGACCAGTCCATTCTGGAGTTATTTACCAAAAACCAATCGCAAGTGTTCATGATGTTGGCTTATATCTTTCGATGCAATTAAGATGTCGTCAAGATATGGCCATGCGAAGTCATACTCACGGAGGATATTGTCCATAAAGCGTTGAAAAGTTTGGCTGGCATTTCTCAAGCCAAAACACATGTATACGAATTCATACATGCCAAATGGAGTAGTGATTGCGGTTTTTGGAATATCGGTAGGTTCGACGGGAATTTGGTGATACGCACGGCGTAAGTCGAGTGTGGAAAAAATTGTGCATCCATGTAAATCGTGAGTATAGTCGTGCAAGTGCGGCAGTGGATACCGATCTGGCTCCGTAATGGTATTCAATCTGCGGAAGTCTCCACACGGCCTCCATTCTCCGTTTTTCTTTTTTGTCAAATGGAGGGGGCTTGCCCATGGACTTCGAGACGGGCGACAAATACCAGCGTTCAATAAAAACTGTATTTCTGCTTTGGCAGCCTTCAACTTTTCAGGTGACAAGCGCCTTGGTTTTGAAAAAACTGGCGGTCCTTTAGTTACAATGTGGTGCGTTACGTTGTGAGAGCGGTTTTTGCAAGTCATGTTTTCACTAGTGATGCCCTTGAACTCATGTAGTAGTTCCTGGAATGGTTGATTGTCTTTAATAGTCGATAAATTAAGTATAACCTCTTCTGATGTGGAAAGTTCGCAGACTTTGGCTAAAGTTGTAGTACCGTCGATCAGTTTGCGTTGTTTTAAATTTACCGATAGGTTGTAGTGCGACAAAAAGTCAGCACCTAGAATGGCCTGCGAAACGTCAGCGACAATGAAGTTCCAACCAAACGGCCGGCGCAGCCCTAAGTTGATAGTCATATGTATTTCGCCATACGTTTTGATTGCCGATTTGTTTGCGGCGTATAAGAAAAAGTTTGTGTCTGGGTGCCTCTTTTGTGACTGCGTTGGTGGAATAACGCTCACCTCGGCCCCGGTGTATACCAAAAATATTTGCGGTGTGTTTTTGTCGGTTACTAATAGGCGGCGGCTTTTTTTGCGGAGACTATCGTTGACCGCCATCGACGATAGCTTTTTTAGTTTAAACTTTTCGAGCACGGGTGACGGCACTTCTTTGCCTCACTTCCAAATTTCATGTGATACCAGCACAAATTCTCTGCTCTCTGGCGCGAAGAAGATCGTTCTGACGGATGTTCCCTGCTACGGCTCCTGTGCCGATAGTTGCGTTTTGCCTTTAGAGCGGCGATTTCTTTAGTGATTGCAGCGAGTTGTCGCTCTATGTGAGAAAATGATTGTACGGTCCCCGGTTGGGTCTCAATTGCTCTTATCTGTGGCGCGTCGCTTACCTCAGCAACCTTATCTGCAAGAAGTGCCACCTTATCGAGTGGTTCTGTGCTTATTCAAATTACAGCGCGTATGTTAGAAGGCAGGCGGCTCATCCAGATCGATTTGAGGATTCCATCATTGATCTCGTTGCCAGACAGACTTCGCATTTCCCGCAGAAGATGTGATGGTCGCATATCGCCTAGCTCTAATTCTTGAAGAAGCTTCTTGACCCGTATCTGTTCTGAATCGGCAAACTGTGTGATAAGGCGCTGTTTGAGCGTTTGATACAAATCGTTACTAGGAGGGTTGAGAATGATATCACTTATCTGAGCCAAGACGTTACTTTCCATAGCCGCCACAACAGTGTGATATTTAGTCTTGTCGTTTGTGATGCCTGCCGCAATAAATTGCGACTCAACCTGAGCCAACCATAGTTCTGGTTTTGCGTGCCAGAATGGTGGGATTTTGACTGAGACTTTGGCTAACTCCGTCCTTTCTCTCGCAGAGAATGCGTCGGCTGTTTGCGCTGGATGCTGAGAAGGTTGTTCTGCCGGTGCAGCTTTAGAGACTCCACTTTCGTCAAGCATTTTAGATTGTCGGGGTCACCAATTTGTGGGGGCTCGATGTAATAAGATCACGACTAGTTGCTCGTACAACAATATACTAAAAACTAATTTTATTACATGAAATCGAATCGTATATATATATAGGCCAGTGTACAACACGTGTATCAAAAAGTTCTAGAAAAAGTTGACGTTTTGATCGTATGATCTTTTGCTGAATACCACTCGAGGGCTGCCAGCGATTGTGCCACAGTTGCCATATCGGATTGTTATGGTGCGCCACACATATTTATTTGCTCTTTTGCAAAAATTTACATAAAGTTTTTTCTTATTTAGTGCAGTGCCAAATAAATTATTTAACATGACTGGTAAACTAACATCGAGCGCTGATGGAAATCACAAGCTTATGTTAGATATTTTATGTAAACAGTCTACTGGCCTTAATATAGTTAATTTTAATGCGCGAAGCCTAACTTTAGATAAAATGGATTATGTTATATACATTTTTGAGGAGTCATCTATAGATGTTATTTGTGTCTCTGAAACATGGTTCAGCGAACATATTTCTGATTTTCAGTGTTGTATCAATAATTACAGTGTAGTTCGGAATGATCGAAATCATAAAAAGGGGGGGTGGTGTGGCTATTTATTGTAAAAAATCTCTAAAAATCAAGCTGCTTGCTAAGTCTGTAGGCTATAATACTGAATTTTTAATTTCAGAGGTTTCCGACGGTATAACTAGAGAAATTATTTCTTGTGTGTATAACCCGCATAAATGTTTCTCGTTAGACTGTTTATTTTCCGAATTGTCTGTATTTCTCATTGATTATGAATGTTTCTCGTTAGACTGTTTATTTTCCGAATTGTCTGTATTTCTCATTGATTATGAATGTTATGTAGTTTGTGGTGATTTTAATGTTAATTTACTTGACAAAGACTCTAGTAGCATCAACCTGCGTGATCAAATCTCGGCTGGGGGACTAGTTGTTGTGAATGAGGTAGTGCCTACTAGATATGCGAACAACTCAAAGCCAAGCCTCCTAGATTATTTCATTACCGCTGACCTAAATTATATTCTTAAATTTGACCAACTATTTTTTTTATCGGATCATGACTTAATTTTCTGTATTGTTGATGTGGTGTTTGAACGTCCTGCAGGTGGTGTTGCATTCTTGTATCGTGACTTTCGTTCCTTAGATAACAGTGCCTTGTACTCAGAATGTTCTTCTATTAACTGGAATGAATGTTGGTATTATGCTTCAGTAGACAAGAAGCTCGAGTTTCTTAACAATCATTTAGTTACACTCTTTGAATGCCATGTTCCTATCCGCAAAGCTAATGTTATTAATAACTCATGCCGATGGTTTAATAAAAAAGTAAGTGCAGCTATAAAAAAACGAAATAAAATGCATGCGAAATGGAGAAGGTCGAATACTGAAACCTTGTGGAGTGCGTATAAAGCCTCACGAAATGAAGCAACTGTTATCATTAGACAGGCAAAGAGGTGGTACAGTCAACAAAAGCTAAATCCTTCTCTGCCATCAAAAGAACTTTGGAGAAATCTGAAAAAGTTGCACATACATGGTAACAGTAATGAGCAGTGCAATATTGCCCCTGACGTACTAAACGACTTTTTTATTGGTTCGGACATTCACACACACTTTACTCCCCCTGAAGTAACCTCTGTGAACTCAACTACATCGCATGATGCCTTTGATTTTCTCTGCGTTAATGAATGTGATGTATTTAAGGCAACTTTGGCTATCAAATCAAATGCTGTAGGTAACGATGGAATTTGTCTAAAATTTGTTAAAACCGTTCTACCATTTATTGTGGGTACACTTACTCACATAATCAATTATTGCATATTCAGTGGCTGTTTCCCAGATGCTTGCCTATTCCTAAAAAAACTCTTCCATCCAACCCTGGTGACTATAGACCCATTAGCATTTTGCCAACATTTTCTAAAGTGTGTGAATCTTTGATGGCTGAACAAATTGCTATGTACATTAATAAAAATAGCTTGCTGTCACCATTACAGTCTGGTTTTAGACCCAAGCACAGTTGTGCCACTGCTATGGTAAAAATTTTAGATGATATTAGAATCCCTTACCATAATGGAGACCTAACTATTCTTGGACTTTTCCAAGGCGTTTGATTCTGTAGACCATTCTCTGTTATGTTGGAAACTCAGGCACTTCTTTGCATTCTCGGAGAGTTCGTTAAAACTCTTATCCAGCTATCTTCAGGGCAGAGTGCAGCGCGTTAAATGTGAGAACGTCACATCGCGGTTCAGAGATATCAAGGCAGGTGTTCCTCAGGGTTCGATCCTTGGTCCTCTTTTGTTTAGTATGTTTGTAAATGATGTTTTCTCGGTGTGTAAATATATTACCGTCCACGCGTATGCTGATGATATTCAGTTATACCTCTCAAGCCGCATTGGCCTCGTTGAAGATTTATGTTATAAAGTTAATAGTGACCTGTCTTCAATTTTATACTGGGCGAAGAAGAATAGTTTATGTTTAAATGCTGCTAAGTCTTACGTCATGCATATATGTAAAGGAGATGTAGACCCTAAAAATATCCCGTCTTTATGGATTGGTTCTTCCAAGCTAATGATAACTGACAAAATTCGGAACTTGGGTTTTATTATAAATAATAAGTTAAGCTGTTGTGATCATCTTAATAAAGTGCTGAGTAATGTTTATTTAATCTTGCGAAGGCTCAGAATCTCTGCCACATTTGCGCCACAGGAAACACGACGCAAACTTGCTATGCAGCTAATTCTGCCACATTTTACTTACTCTGAATTGGTCTATAGCAAACTTGACTCAAGGTCGATAAACAAAATGAATGTAGCATTCAATAATGTAACACGTTATGTATATGGCATTGGAAGATATGATCACATATCACCATGGCGGGATAAAATTCTGGGCTGCAGCATTATTAATTATTTAGAAGCGAGAAACTGTATTTTTTTGTATAAACTGTTGACATGGAAAACGCCTGAATATTTGTATGTAAAACTTCAGCTAACGAAATCACAGCGGCATAACCGCATGGTCGTACCTAAATATAATTTGCTTGCATCTGAGCGACTGTTCTTCATCAGCGCTGTTAGACTGTGGAACTCGATCCCGGAAACCGTCAAAACTGGACTGAATAGAATAAACTTCAAAAAGATAATACTTGATTACTTTTGTACGTCGAACGTGTCGTTTGACATCTGACTTCAAATAATCCTGGCATTAATCTCTTTACTATCTACTCTCTATTCTTAATTTTACACACTTCTATCGTTTGTTTCTTTTTCAATAAATTAATGCTATAATACCAATTAGTTTTAAGGATACTTTAATTACTGTTATAATATAGGTGTTTTTGTATTTATATTGAAATTATGTCTGTGTAATAATATATGTAAGTACTTGCTGATGTACATATAAAAGACTCAATAGTCTTAGTTGTACAAAATATTAATATAAAATAAATAAATAAATAAGTAAATAAATACATTCCCCCCCCAACTTCGGTGGACTTAAGCCTTTCCGCGTCTCTGGTGGATCTGCGCGCCCCACTGGTACACATTGACCCGGTAGTCTCCTGCGCGGAACCTCAAGTGGTGCCGATGCCTTCTCTTATGTTGCGTTATTGACCTCTTGCTCGGTTGACAGTTGACACACGAGTGACTGTTCCCTCTGGTGCAACGGCCTTGCTCATTAAAATTAAAATTGAAATTTATTTATTTTGTTTTTTTTTTGTGTGTCCTCTTTAGGTCTCTGAGGTTTCTGCTGTGTTTTATGCCTTGAGCTGGGCGATGTTCGCTGCTCTAGTCTTCCCATCTTTGGGTTTTCTTAGTTCCACGATTACTGGGGACACATATCTAAGTATCTGGTAGGTTTGGAGCTAGTTTTGCGGCGAAACCCTCCGCAGCCTTGGATAGGTGGTGTTCTTTGGCGAGGACTAGTTCGCCAGCTTTGAGATTCCACTCTCGGCGGCGAAGGGTTATAATGTCGTGCTTGGTCAGTTGCGGCGCGTAGCCTGAGAGGCTTTTCCTCCGCTGTCGGCGTTGTCGAACCCATCCCGATGTTGATTTCATCGAAGACTGCTCCTGCCAGTCGTGGCTCACGCCCTTGTACAAGGAAAGCAAGACTGTATACTGTTGAGGCTGCGACACTCGTATTGACAGCGAGCTCGGTTTCAGGGAGAAAGTCGTCCCAATGCTGATGCTGTGATCTTGTTAGCTGCGCTACGATCCTTTTTATAGTGCGATTGTCGCGTTCGGTCGGTTTCTCTTGGGGAGTGTACGGTTCGTAAATAGTTGGCGGACTGCCACCTCCTGGAGATATCGCCAGAGTCTTCTGGTGAATTGGACGCCGTTGTCCGATATGAGTACATTTGGGATGCAAAATCGCACGAGGATGTGCTCTCTAAATGCACGTCGAAGTCCTTTCGCTGTAGCCCGCCTCATGGGGACCAACACAACCCATTTGCTGAAACGATCGAAAATTACCAACAACATGGTGTTGCCGTGCGTAGACCGCGGTAGGGGTCGAAAGGCTCCTCTGCTACTTTCGATAACATTTTTCCTGCTGATCGGTGTTGTCCTTCTTTGCACTGCTGGCAGGACTCGCATTGCCATACGTATCTGCTGATGTCGCGAAATATTCCCGGCCAATAGTAACGATTGGCTATTCGGGGTACTGTCCTGCGAATTCCCATGTGTCCAGCACTTGGTACGTCGTGGTTTTCCTGCAGTACTCGTTGGCGTAGAGGACTTGGTATGCAAAGCTTCCAGGGAACTGCTTCTTCATCCTGGGATCGGCATGGGATATGACGATAGAGTTTCCCCTCCTGCATCATATAGCCTGCGTACTTCTTAGGGCGGGTGCGTATCTCCTCAACGCGTTTGTGCCACCATTTGCTCGTCCTACTTCGCGACGCACCAGTGTTGATGACGACCTCCGCCGGTTCTCCACCCAGTAGGATGAGGGCGAACAGCTGGCCGCCCTCTTGTCTGAGTGTTAGTGGTTGTTCGGCGCTGTATTCCGGGGCTTCAACGCGCATGTTCCTTGGTGAAGCCCTGTGTCGTTTCCCTGGCGGCCACGACAATACTCTATCGTTGGTATGTTCGCCTGATCGCATTCCGAACAGAACAGCTTCTGTGGATTGCGGCACCTTCGGGCGTAGTGTCCTTCTTGACCACACCTCCTGCATACTTTGTTGCTGTCAAAATACTGGGTTGCAGAAGTACGGCGGCGTGGCGTCTCTTTCGTCGGGTTGTACGGCGCTGCTAGATGCTGTTGATCCGGGTGCGCGGGTGACTGCTGCTGATGTGTCTGGCTTAGTTTGGAGGGCGACATCGTGGGATCATCGCCAACATGTCTTGCTACTTCGCGTCGCGGCACTTCTGGGCCCGTCGCCGACTTTCGTTGATAGTTTCGTAGTTTTCAGCGAGCGTCAGGATTTCCGCAAGGTTACTGAAATCTCGCCGTTTGATGTACATCAGGTAATCGGGATGGCTATTGAGGAAGATTATCTCTAACCGCTGTTTGTCGCTGTACCCTGCGTGTTGCATCAAGTTTTGTATTGCGATCACGTAGTCCTTAAAACTTTATCGTACATGCTGTTTCCGCTGCCTTATGTCGTCTTCCAGATGTTTGAAATAACGGGTAGGCAGAAAAAATCGCAAGAAATAAAGTTTAAATGAAGACCACCGGCTCCAGTGTTCGTTTTTATTGCGGTACTACTGTAGAGCGGTGCCGTGCAGTAATTCCGGTACTAGGCAGAAGATCTATGTTCAGGGCGTAGGCGTCGGCTAACTCCTCTAATCTTGGTTCTTCTTTGTCTTTCCGAGACGACTCCTCCTCCTTGAAGATTACTTCCATCGCCAGAAATTTAGCGTGAAGTTCTGGATCCGCGAGTGCTTTGGAAGACAGTGCCGCTATGCGTCTTCGTATCTCTCGTGTGGTGCCTGTTTGTTCGGTGCCAAATTCCTGCGCGATGGACACCAGCTGCTCCTTTGACACGTGTCAAGCCATGCTATGTTCATTGATTCCGTCATGACTACGGGTTATTCACTTCTTCTCAGTACCGTACTATTTGCGGGTCCCTGCTCGGGCCCCAATTGTAACGAAGTTTTTCGTGCTATGGCGGGCCCGGCGCTTCTTTTCTATTGCTAGGGTATACTCGCCGTGCCCAGGGTTCGTAACAATAAATTTATATTGTATGGGCCTCTGCAAATAGTACTTCTCTTTTATCTTTCATATATTTGCTTCTACCAAGGGGCTTCCAAGATTTGGCCAGTTTCCCGTTTCCAAAGCTTGGCCGTCTCTTTGGTAGCTGTCTTGCCACGACCACAGTTCCGTGCTGGTGCTGGTCCTCGTTGGTGCCATGTCGCTACTTTTATAGGCAGCGTCTTCTGTGTTGCTCGATCGTATGACATTACGGTTGCGTTGCTATGGTGACAATGAGCCAAGGAGTGTTGCTGAGCTACATATTGCGATGTTATGATGGCGGTATGTCAAAGAGGGTTGCTAAGATATATGTTGCGTTACGATGTTAACGCATTGCTGTGATGATGGCGTGGCTGTGTGGATGGCGTGGCTGTGTTGACGACGTGGCTGTGTTGACCGTGTGGGCTAAATTAAGGTGGGCGGATATTTAGTCCTCACAATGCCTAATCGAAATTATAATGTCATAAGATCTAATGGTGCAATAATTTAATCAAAATTTCAACAAAAATACACAATTGGAGTTTTGAATGAACGCTTGAGTTACTTTATAAAAATGGAACAGCATTTAAAGTAATTTTCACTAGTAAGTAAAGAAAATGCTACATCGATAGCAAATTACTGTTGTTGTACTACTCATATAAAAGGGGCTTTCGCTTTTTTCTGTATTCAATTTTTAGACTCTTGCAACTTCTTATACACAAATTAGTTAATACCCCTAATATTATATTTTGTTTAAATATCCCGGAATTGAAATTTTCAGAATTTACAAATGGCGTTATATATGTTTATGAATCACACCTAAGAAGATGGTTACAACTGGTTTTATTACTAGTATATTTTATTTAAATATCCCGTAATTGAAATTTTCAGAATTTAAAAATGGCGTTATATATGTATATGAAACACACCTAAGAAGATGGTTACAATTGGCTTTATTACTATTATCCCTTTAATCAAATATTCAAATTTCCACAAGAATGCTCGGAATTTAATGAGTATAAATTTACATACAAGTGTATGTTAATTAACTTAAGCATATATTAAATATACATTAGTACAATTATATATACATATGCAAATGTGCGTACATATCTTTTTATTTATTTTTCAGGGATCTTTGCAAAACGCCTTATAATGGCCGGAGAAGAACTTTGTTTCCATTATAATGAAGGTTTAGTAAATTTTAAAAATAAGACAGATGCCACTAAAATCGAGGGAAAACTTTGCCTGTGCGGAGCGCCTAACTGTTTGGAATATTTGCCGTCTGCTAATATCTAAGCAGCCCATTAAACGAAAATTTATATTCATACATACATACATGTGGTCGATTTGATAGCGGTACCTGCTATAACACGATAAGCCGGTGAGTTCGAGGTTCGAATCTCAGTCAGGGCAAGCAAAATCTTAATCATAGAAAAAGCTTTTTTTCTAATAGCGGTCACCCCTCGGCACGTAATGGCAAACCTCCGAGGGTATTTCTGCCATGAAAATGCTTCTCATTAAATACATCTGCCGTTCGGAGTCGGCACGAAACTGTAGGTCCCTCCATTTGTGGTATAATATAAAAGACGCACACCATAAATGGGTAGGAGAAGCTCAGCCAAACACTGAGCTATATAGTGTAAGCGCCAAATTATTAGTATTACATACATACGAGTACATTTGTTCGTAATAAGCATGTATGGGCGAGTTTCTAATCGCTTCCTTACACGACAGCAAAGTATGAAATAAGTGCTCATATTATCATTATAAATAAATTCAAAAATGTTTAGTTTCCCCATATCGGTGTGATTTTATATCTCTTTCCTAGGCACAGCAGTTTCATACAAGTGAAAAATAAATCTAATTTGCTGTAAAAGTCACTAACTCATTGCTCATTGCTGTAATCACAAACTCCTCAGCACTAATAATTATTATTGATTATAATCAACTACTCTGTGCTAATGACCAAGCTCCTAGGTTTTATCATCATTAAGCCATCAGCACTTATAAAAAATTTCTCAACACTAATAAACAAACTCCTTAGTTTTATCAGCATGAAGTCATAAGCACTAATAAACAAACTCAGTCCTCACTACCGCATAAACTAAATAAATGGAATAAAAATTATTTTACATAATTCTTATAATTTTTTTATTGAAACTTAACTGTTAAATAAAACCCAAAATAATTGTCGAATAAAAACAATAACTTGAAATATTAAATACAAAAAATGATAATCAAATCGTAAAAAGAATTGAGATGTTCGAGCGTTAGTCACTGCTGTATTGCAAATAAAAGTCGTCGTTTAACCGTAAGGTCTGGTTTCTTAATTAGGTCTCAAATCGGCTCTTGATCATACTTACGCAAACTAGATAATTCAGTTCATTATTGGTTAAGAAAAACGACGCCTTTTATTTGCAGTATTGACGTTCTATTATCCCTAATGTTCATCCAAAAATAATTCTTGCATGCATAAGCATAATAAGTAATATGAAACAAAATTTTTCCTGAAATGCCGGTTTGCTCATAGACTACTTAAATTGCATACGATTCTTATTCTCCCTGCTCTAACAGGAGTTTTTTCGACAATTCGGAAAACTAATTTTTGAATGGCTGGGTGAAGTGGCTAAAAGCAAATTTTTTTAAATTTCAGGGGAAACTGCATAGTTTCTCCTGAAATAAAAAAATTACACACACATTCAAAAATTTTAAGTCATTCTCCCTCACACAAACACATTTTTTTGAACTGTCGAAAAAATTGATTTAAGTAAGAGGAGTGATGTCAAGGCGAATTGATGTAAGGTGGTAGCGATTCTAAAAATGCAACCCTTTGGTGGGTTATTGTCAAACTTTATCTCCTTTGTATTTAACTTTCGCGAAATAATTTTTAAACTATAAGAGTCACCGCAAAAAGTTATAGTGAACCTTATATTGAAATTTCTGGTAGTTAAAGGGAACAATTTGTTATTTGCAACTAAGCAATTGATCTTGACAACCAACCATCAATCAGCTGATTGATTAACACCACCTTTAATGAATTCGCCTTGAGTGATGTTTTACTCCAAAAAAACTTTTAAGCGATATAAAGAGCAAGAGAGATTAGAGACAGTTTTTTTTTAAGTAGGCTGTGGCGCCATCCACAATAAATAATAACGTTGGAATTATATGGCAGCACCGTGCAGTTGAGTCAGCTGTTCCGTGCTTACAAAGTAGCGCTGAACGAAGGTCAAGAGAAAAAGGACAAGCGATACCTAAGCACAGTTTCGAGAACATCATTGTTGCTGAGACCGATATAAAAGAAGAACTCAACGTTCGGTGGCGTGACTTTGATTTTTATTCTAACGAGTAGCGGCACTAAACCGCTACAATTGGTGACCTACCGACGTGATTCATAGTTTTACGCATTTCTCAATTTTGGTCGTGCACTTCGTAAGCTGATTTTGTGCACCGCACGCATTTCCTTTGCAATTTTGACGCACTCCTGAATATTTTTATTATTTTGTGCTGCACGGATAACACCGCAAACCGTACGCCGATTCAAATTTGTGATATCGTCATGCCAGATAACATAGAAGTACGAGCACCTGACAGCGCAACGCCTATTCAACGCGTCTCGATACGCTGCTCCGCATTTAATGCCGAACGCCCAGCTGTATGGTTCGCGCAACTTGAAGGGCAGTTTCACCTCGCTGGAATTACTGACGAAATAACGAGGTATCACTACGCCTCATCTCATCTGGATGCCAAGGCCGCCGCCGAGGTTGAGTACCTCCTTTTAAACGTTCCAGCAGTGACGCCCTATAGCCGTCTTAAAGAAACGCTGATCGAACGCCTTACTCTTTCTCGAGACGCACGACTTCAGCAGCTTCTCGATCGAGAAATCTTGGGCGATAGGAAATCATCACAGTTTCTTCGCCACCTGAAGAGCCTCGAAGACACCGTTCCTAATAACATCCTACGTACCAAATGGCTCAGCAGGCTACCGATGAATACGCAATTAATCCTCGCTTCTCAAGCCGACATGACGCTTGATAAGCTTGCGACCCTCGCTGATAAAATTCACGATATTGCATTGCCTGCAGCACACATAAACGCCGTCCAGGGGCCAGCGATGTCAGCCACCGAGGCTTCAATCAGTGAGCTGGCCTCAGCTCTTAAGGGGCAAATTGCCGGACGTTCTCGCCCCCGCTCTCGACATAGCTCCCATTCTCGAGCAACCTCGCCAGCACCCAACAACACAATGTGCTGGTACCACCAAAACTTCGGCAACAGGGCTAAACGTTGCAGATCACCTTGCACGTTCCAGGGAAACGCCCCATCTGACTGCTAGCGGCGGTAAACGGTCCCTCGCTTGAGTCAAACCGCCTCTTCGTAACTGATCGCGCCACTAATATCCAATATCTGGTGGACACTGGTGCTGATCTCTGTACATTTCCGAAGTCTCTCGCACCAGGAGCACCAAAACGAGCAAATTACACCCTTATTGCTGCAAACGGCTCGAAGATTAATACGTATGGATGTTTAACTCTGTTACTAAACCTCGGTCTCAGAAGAGATTTCAGATGGCGCTTCGTAGTGGCGGACACCACCAAACCTATCATTGGTGCTGATTTCCTCGCGCATTTTGCCATTTTACCTGACCTGAAGAATGGCTGCCTCATCGATTCAACAACGGGATTAACGACAACCTGTAAAGTATCGTTATCTAATGTAGTCTCAGAAATCAAGGTTATGCCTTTCGACTCTTCCTGGTCATGTATTCTCGCAGACTTTCCAAATCTGACAAAACCCGAGGGAATTTTGCATCAAAATTGCACAGGCGGAATTCGATAAAATGATGGAATTGGGAATTACTCAACGTTCGAAGAGCCCATGGTCGTCTCCGGTCCATCAGGTACCCAAAAAATCAGGCGAATGGCGACCATGTGGAGATTATCGACGACTTAACGCTCGCACAATATCGGATCTATATCCCGTTCGCGTTCTGGAGGACTTTACCGCCAATCTTGCTGGCAAAACTATTTTCTCAACAGTCGACTTCGTACGCGCTTTCAATCAAGTACCCATTGCAACAGATGACGTAAATAAAACGGCTATTATTACGCCATTCGGCCTTTTTGAATTCCCGTTCATGACGTTCGGGCTACGAAATGCCGCACAGGCATTTCAACGATTTATTGACGAGGTGACAAGAGGCTTAGACGACTTTGCCTTCCCGTATATCGATGACATCCTCATCGCTTCCAAAGATATTGAGGAGCACGGTAAACATCTTCATACAGTTTTCGAACAGCTCACGAGGTACGGTGTCGTAATTAACACCGCCAAGTGCTGTTTTGGTCAATCAGATCGACTTTCTCACACCATCGCATTTCGACAAAAGGAAATTTTACCGCTTCCAGGAAAAGCGGAGGCGATCGTCAACTTTCCTCGTCCCACAACGATCCGGAAACTACGTGAGTTCCTTGGTTTGGTAAACTTTTATAGAAAGTTTCTTAAAAATGCCGCCAAGTTGCAGTCTCCTCTGCACGAATACAATCGAGGTGCCTCAGTCAAAGGCTCCCATCCAATAACCTGGACACCAGAGGGGAATGCCGCCTGCAAAGAAGAGCTACAGAATGCAACGTTGTTGGTATACCCCGATACAACGCTTCCGTGGGCAATTTTTACTGATGCTTCCGAGCATGCCATCCGAGCAGTACTTCAGCAACGGCGAGGGAAAAACTGGGAGCCACTAGCTTTCTTTAGCCAAAAGCTCCAACCTGCCCTTAGAAAGCACTGCCCTTATGATCGCGAGCCTCACGCTATCTACGCGGCTTTACGAAAATTTCGCTTTATTTTCGAGGCACGGCACGTCACGATCTTCACTGATCATAAGCCTTTGCTTCACGCTTTCGCTCAGGACCCTGATCGTGCGACGCCATGACAGTTCCATCGTCTAGACTTTATCGGCCAGTTTTCTACCGACATCCAACATGTATCTGGTAAGGATAACGTCGTCGCGGATGCTCTTTCTCGCATCGAAGAAATCTCCGAAGCAGTCTCTGCAAATGAGCTTGCCGAAGCTCAAGCCGGTGACAAAGAACTCCAGTAACGTAACATGCCAGGATGCGACAGCCCAATCTACTGTGACGTTTCTAGCAATCTGATCCGCCCCTTTGTTCCCGCCTCGCTGAGGAGCAGAATCTTCGACGCTCTTCACAGCGCACTATGGCCGAAATTGCGATTTTAGCGGCAAAAAATACTTCCTGGCAAGCTAGCTTCACCAAATTTGGTGTGTAGACTTCTAATGATAAAAAAATCGATTTGAGAAAAAAATGGGCGGGCCACGCCCCCTTTTTTAAAAGTAGTGACAAAACGTACTTCCTGGTACAAAAAAGCAACTTGAGAAAAAATTTAACGGTCCACGCCCTCTTTTTCCTATATCCAAAACCCAAATTGTCGCCAAAAATACTTACCAAAACGCTGGCTTCATCAAATTTTGAAAACGGACTTCTTCTGACAAAAAAAACTTTAGAAAAAATGGGCGGTCCGCGCCCACTATTAAAAAAATATTTAATGCTACCAAGAAATTAATTTATTTTTTAATTCATAAATTTATAATTTTAAAGAAGTTGTAAATGCTTATGGATTAATCTGAAAATAACAAAAATAACATACATATTCTCGAAAGATATAGGGCTTAATTATTCATGGTCTGTTTCTTCGTTTTCAGCCGCTTCTAATTCCAATGAATAATTATTTATCGACTCTAAGCTTACATCAGAATCATAACTATAATTGCAGCTGGAGGCTTCTTGAGATGTTGAAGGTAATAAAAATTCTGGTGGCAATTCAGGCATTTTAAAAAGATCAATGACTTCTCGAGGAAAAGGAAGTTTTTTTGAACTATTTGTACGTTCTTGCAAACATAAACTTGAAATATATGGGTCAGAGCTATCCATAGCTCTGTGATACATGTCAAGTATGTTGTGCACTCTTGAATTCTTTCGAGCGTGACCAGTTCGATCTTTTTTATAAAATTTGTTTCGCGCCTCAGATGCATTTTCTGCCAGGACACCTACGGGTACTACTGAAGCCTCAATTATTTGTGACGAATGCACTAATATTTTGTGTATTGTGGCAGACATAGAGTACCATTCGTAGTTTTGGAAAAATATTTCACTGGTTTTAATGCAATAATCACGAAACCTTTGAGCATCAATTTCAAATTCAGAGGAGAGAGCAATTAAGATTATGTGTAAATGTTTCAAAAAATCAATATTTATACCAGTAATAGATGCTAAAAGGTCCGTGCGAGAAAATGCCCTTCTAGATGTGTTGCCATCGTTGGTGTTGCCGCTGCCATTTGCTTTCGGCTTATCGACATGAAGCCCCATTTGAAGCAAAAACTCTTTTTGAATTTTTTGTTTCTTTTCTGCCAGGATTCTCTTCTCTTCTGCTCCACGAACTTGCCATTTTTTCAAATCTAGCTTGTATGAAAGTTTTAAAACAAACTCGAAACTACGAATCCACGCATGCAAAGGGCTTAATCCATATTTCAAAGCGTCGTTCAAAATTAGGAGAATCAAAGTTTCTTATAGTTCGAAATTCCTTTGGACCGGCATGACAGATGGGACATTGCTGTGCACTTTTAGTTTCTGTCAACACATTTAAGACTTTCCCATCTATTAATGTCATATATAAATTATATTTTACTTTAATTTTTTTCCAATTACTTAGTGTGTATTTTAGTGGTTTCAACTCCTCAATCTGTTTCTTTATGTTGTGGTTTTCAGTTAAAATGTGCTCTTTTGTTTCTTTAACAAACTCCACTTTTAAAGGTCTACAAAAGCGTACTGACTGAGGTGTACGGTTTACCCAAATGTTATACCCTGCTGATGAAATTATTTTTATTGGAATGACTGATGTCACAAAAAGGGAATGATCGAAACTTTCCGAAGTATTTTCCACAAATTTTTGTTTAAACAAGCTGTGACCGGTAGAACCATCAAACCCGTAGCTCGAAATTAGGATCGATTCTTCAACATCCATTGTACACAATACTTCATCTTGATATTCAAGAATTCTTTTAGCTGTGTGGTCTAACAAATTTTGCAACGACACTTCGACAGAGCTTTCATTCGCTTTGATTTCATCCGGTCTACATTTCAATTTGCTTTCATAAACTTTATCATAAGTCGGATAAATACTACAATTGTGTTTTATGTTTAATTGCCGCATATTTGAGTACACCTTTTTAGTTAATCCGTTTTCTAACACAAACATTAGAGCTTCATCAGGTGATACTGGCGTAACTTCTTTATGGCTAGTATTAAGAACTTCTCGAATTTTGGATGGCCGATTTGGAGATATAGCAACTTGCTGTAGGACAAATTTCAAATCCGTTGCGTGGGATTTTTTGGCAGATATAGAGGCAGCATGAACTAATAATTGCGCATTGTCTCCTTGCTGGGAAGCTAATTCGGAAGCTAATCTCCTTTTATTTCTTTCGCAGCTATCACCATACGTCAGTTTTGGTCGCCCAATAGTATTAATCTTTTTCGGTACTACAAAAATTGTTTCTCGACTCATTTCTTATTATATTTTCTAAATGCATTCTCATTTCTGGATTGTTTATTCCATTTAAGTTTAATAAAATTAGATAAGTTCCGAGCTTTAGTACATATCAATTTACTTAATTCACTGTCAATTTCGTATGAAATCTTTCCTTTTATGTAATTCGAAACATTCCTGTTGTTTCTCAACCAAAACTCAAATATTTCAGAATTTTTGAACCTGAGTGTTTCTACAAAAGTATTAAAAATTCGTTCATTAGCAGTCAAATGCATACACTTTTACCATGACATAAAACTTGAGTTTTCTACAAACAATCACATGTAAATAGTTCCAATGACACTTCAAAACATTTTTAGTTTTACTCCACGAAAAACGATAAAACTCTTCACAATTTCACAAAAAAATACATACAAAAAACCACCAAAATAAGTACGAAATAAAAACATTTAGCAAACTATATTTGTATATAGTAAAATTACTCACCTCGAGTAATAGAACTCATATTTACAAAGTTTTTTTTACAAGAATATATTATTAAAAACAGTTTTTAATTTTATAAAAATTTTGCTGCTTCACTAGTATTAACACGTACTAAAAAATTTTTAAACATTACCAGCTGTTTGTACATAAACAGGGTTGCCAACAGTAAATTTTTTTTTAAAATTTTTTCTTATCAATATGTTGGCTATTGAACACCATCAAAATAATTGCAAAAATTTAAATTTGAAAAATTGACTTTTTGCCGCTAAAATCGCAATTTCGGCCATAGTGCAGCGTTAGCCACCCTGGAGTACGAGCATCTGCAAAGCTTGTAACGCAACGGTACGTCTGGCCCAACATCAACCGAGACTGTCGACTGTGGGCTCGATCATGCATAGCCTATCAACGAAACAAGGTATCTCGTCATGTCTCATCCCCTCTTCAGGATTTTACAGGGCGCACGCGGCGCTTCTCTTCTTTCGCCATCGTATCGTCCATCTGACTCCGATTGCAGCTCGTCAACGCCATCGACTTAAAAACGCGTCAGACTCCAGTAAGAAACGAATAATATTTGCATTTCGCAGAAGGGGAGTACTTGTATAAATAAATAATAACGTTGGAATTATATGGCAGCATCGTGCAGTTGAGTCAGCTATTCCGTGCTTACAAAGTAGCGCTGAACGAAGGTCAAGAGAAAAAGGACAAGCGATACCTAAGCACAGTTTCGAGAACATCATTGTTGCTGAGGCCGATATAAAAGAAGAACTCAACGTTTGGTGGCGTGACTTTGATTTCTATCCTAACGAGTAGCGGCACTAAACCGCTACATAGGCCATGAACAAAATCAGCATTTTAATGTAATTAGGCTGTGTACAAAAACGAAAAAAAAATCGAACTTAATTTTTTAAACGCTTAAATTTTTGCTGCGCCATAACCACCTAAGGATATCTGTTCACATTTTTTCGGTAAGTTTCCCCACAACTGCTTCAGTTTGTCTTCCCTGCCGGCGTTTGTTTCACCATATTAATAACATATTTTCGCGTTTACTGATTTAAATTCATATGGCGTTTACTGATTTAAATTCAAAAGCTTTGGCTCATTGAAGATGGCAAAGCCCTCAATAAGTATGAGTTTGGGTTTATTGTCTCGCAAATGTGCGGCGACTTGCGATTTTTTGCGTATTATGTTCGAAGAGTGCAACATTGAAATTTGGGTGGATATGTGAATGCTGATGGTTTAATTTCTTTTATTTCCCATAGCGAGCAAGGGCAGCCGGTTTATTCTGGTGAGTTAATACAACTGATTTTGCTAAGCGAATTATTGCGGCGACTACGCCTAAATACCTGACGCTTTCTTATAGTAACCCTACCAGTTGCTGCACATGTTTTGTCGTGTGACTTAGCATATGCAATTCGCTGTTTTTGTTGTCACGCGTAACTCGGTCGACGCATCGTAAGAAATATCGGTGGGAGTGGAGTTCTTGGTTTTTGTAGTAAAATTATTTTCACACTTAAACCTGCCGACACATTATCAGCGATTTCGGTGGGAGTGGAGTGTAGGCCGGAAACGCGTTTGTCGGTTGATTACAATTATGCCATCGTAAATTTTTACTGATGCTTCCGAGCATGCCATCCGAGCAGTGCTTCAGCAACGGCGAGGGGAAAACTGGGAGCCACTAGCTTTCTTTAGCCAAAAGCTTCAACCTGCCCTAAGAAAGCACTGCCCTTATGATCGCGAGCCTCACGCTATCTACGCGGCTTTACGAAAATTTCGCTTTATTTTCGAGGCACGGCACGTCACGATCTTCACTGATCATAAGCCTTTGCTTCACGCTTTCGCTCAGGACCCTGATAGTGCGACGCCATGACAGTTCCATCGTCTAGACTTTATCGGCCAGTTTTCTATCGACATCCAACATGTATCTGGCAAAGATAACGTCGTCGCGGATGCTCTTTCTCGCATCGAAGAAATCTCCGAAGCAGTCTCTGCAAATGAGCTTGCCGAAGCTCAAGCCGGTGACAAAGAACTCCAGTAACGTATACAGTGCCAACAACATGACTCACTTGCCTTGCGACCCATCAACATGCCAGGATGCGACAGCCCAATCTACTGTGACGTTTCTAGCAATCTGATCCGCCCCTTTGTTCCCGCCTCGCTGAGGAGGAGAATCTTCGACGCTCTTCACAGCGTTAGCCACCCTGGAGTACGTGCATCTGCAAAGCTTGTAACGCAACGGTACGTCTGGCCCAACATCAACCGAGACTGTCGACTGTGGGCTCGATCATGCATAGCCTATCAACGAAACAAGGTATCTCGTCATGTCTCATCCCCTCTTCAGGATTTTACAGGGCGCACGCGGCGCTTCTCTTCTTTCGCCATCGTATCGTCCATCTGACTCCGATTGCAGCTCGTCAACGCCATCGACTTAAAAACGCGTCAGACTCCAGTAAGAAACGAATAATATTTGCATTTCGCAGAAGGGGAGTACTTGTATAAATAAATAATAACGTTGGAATTATATGGCAGCATCGTGCAGTTGAGTCAGCTATTCCGTGCTTACAAAGTAGCGCTGAACGAAGGTCAAGAGAAAAAGGACAAGCGATACCTAAGCACAGTTTCGAGAACATCATTGTTGCTGAGGCCGATATAAAAGAAGAACTCAACGTTTGGTGGCGTGACTTTGATTTCTATCCTAACGAGTAGCGGCACTAAACCGCTACATAGGCCATGAACAAAATCAGCATTTTAATGTAATTAGGCTGTGTACAAAAACGAAAAAAAAATCGAACTTAATTTTTTAAACGCTTAAATTTTTGCTGCACCATAACCACCTAAGGATATCTGTTCACATTTTTTCGGTAAGTTTCCCCACAACTGCTTCAGTTTGTCTTCCCTGCCGGCGTTTGTTTCACCATATTAATAACATATTTTCGCGTTTACTGATTTAAATTCATATGGCGTTTACTGATTTAAATTCAAAAGCTTTGGCTCATTGAAGATGGCAAAGCCCTCAATAAGTATGAGTTTGGGTTTATTGTCTCGCAAATGTGCGGCGACTTGCGATTTTTTGCGTATTATGTTCGAAGAGTGCAACATTGAAATTTGGGTGGATATGTGAATGCTGATGGTTTAATTTCTTTTATTTCCCATAGCGAGCAAGGGCAGCCGGTTTATTCTGGTGAGTTAATACAACTGATTTTGCTAAGCGAATTATTGCGGCGACTACGCCTAAATACCTGACGCTTTCTTATAATAACCCTACCAGTTGCTGCACATGTTTTGTCGTGTGACTTAGCATATGCAATTCGCTGTTTTTGTTGTCACGCGTAACTCGGTCGACGCATCGTAAGAAATATCGGTGGGAGTGGAGTTCTTGGTTTTTGTAGTAAAATTATTTTCACACTTAAACCTGCCGACACATTATCAGCGATTTCGGTGGGAGTGGAGTGTAGGCCGGAAACGCGTTTGTCGGTTGATTACAATTATGCCATCGTAAATTTTTACTGATGCTTCCGAGCATGCCATCCGAGCAGTGCTTCAGCAACGGCGAGGGAAAAACTGGGAGCCACTAGCTTTCTTTAGCCAAAAGCTTCAACCTGCCCTAAGAAAGCACTGCCCTTATGATCGCGAGCCTCACGCTATCTACGCGGCTTTACGAAAATTTCGCTTTATTTTCGAGGCACGGCACGTCACGATCTTCACTGATCATAAGCCTTTGCTTCACGCTTTCGCTCAGGACCCTGATAGTGCGACGCCATGACAGTTCCATCGTCTAGACTTTATCGGCCAGTTTTCTATCGACATCCAACATGTATCTGGCAAAGATAACGTCGTCGCGGATGCTCTTTCTCGCATCGAAGAAATCTCCGAAGCAGTCTCTGCAAATGAGCTTGCCGAAGCTCAAGCCGGTGACAAAGAACTCCAGTAACGTATACAGTGCCAACAACATGACTCACTTGCCTTGCGACCCATCAACATGCCAGGATGCGACAGCCCAATCTACTGTGACGTTTCTAGCAATCTGATCCGCCCCTTTGTTCCCGCCTCGCTGAGGAGGAGAATCTTCGACGCTCTTCACAGCGTTAGCCACCCTGGAGTACGTGCATCTGCAAAGCTTGTAACGCAACGGTACGTCTGGCCCAACATCAACCGAGACTGTCGACTGTGGGCTCGATCATGCATAGCCTATCAACGAAACAAGGTATCTCGTCATGTCTCATCCCCTCTTCAGGATTTTACAGGGCGCACGCGGCGCTTCTCTTCTTTCGCCATCGTATCGTCCATCTGACTCCGATTGCAGCTCGTCAACGCCATCGACTTAAAAACGCGTCAGACTCCAGTAAGAAACGAATAATATTTGCATTTCGCAGAAGGGGAGTACTTGTATAAATAAATAATAACGTTGGAATTATATGGCAGCATCGTGCAGTTGAGTCAGCTATTCCGTGCTTACAAAGTAGCGCTGAACGAAGGTCAAGAGAAAAAGGACAAGCGATACCTAAGCACAGTTTCGAGAACATCATTGTTGCTGAGGCCGATATAAAAGAAGAACTCAACGTTTGGTGGCGTGACTTTGATTTCTATTCTAACGAGTAGCGGCACTAAACCGCTACATAGGCCATGAACAAAATCAGCATTTTAATGTAAGTAGGCTGTGTAAAAAAACGGAAAAAAAATCAAACTTAATTTTTTAAACGCTTAAATTTTTGCTGCGCCATAACCACCTAAGGATATCTGTTCACATTTTTTCGGTAAGTTTCCCCACAATTGCTTCACTTTGTCTTCCCTGCCGGCGTTTGTTTCACCATATTAATAACATATTTTCGCGTTTACTGATTTAAATTCAAAAGCTTTGGCTCATTGAAGATGGTAAAGCCCTCAATAATTATGAGTTTGGGTTTATTGTCTCGCAAATGTGCGGCGAGTTGCGATTTTTTGCGTATTATGTTCGAAGAGTGCAACATTGAAATTTGGGTGGATATGTGAATGCTGATGGTTTAATTTCTTTTATTTCCCATAGCGAGCACATTATCAGCGATTTCGGTGGGAGTGGAGTGTAGGCCGGAAACGCGTTTGTCGGTTGATTACAATTATGCCATCGTCAACTTCTTCAATGGCGACAACATTATCAGCGGATTTTGACCAACATTTCGCAGAGTGTTGGTTAGGCATTGTAGCGCACATGGGCTTTCTTTCAGCGGTTGGCAAAAGTTTGCTGTTACGACTTCTTTGCAGTTGTAGAGTGGGATGTATTTCCCGTTACATTCAGCTATAATATAAGTTTCTAGCAAAATAATTTTCCAAACATGGATCACTGGCAGCAACTTTATATTATTACAAAATCTATCTATTTTCGGATATTTAATGACAAAGTAAATGTAGTTCATATCTTGAAGAATCTTAATTTTAGAAATGGATAGTAAATCACTTATGCTAATATTTGTAGTGTTCAGCAGCTAACAAACCAAACCATTGATCTCCACACCACTTAGTAGGATAGGGTTGATAATATTAAGCTTGCATAGCGTTACTGATGTTATAATAGTTTCCAATTCCATTATCACTGCTCTATTTGTGGTGGAGGCCAGTGAAAAGAGATATCCCGTATCTATTTAAGTGTCTTTTGCATTTTGTATTAACTTATTTACTGTCAATGTCAACTCGTCGATTTTCTTTTGCGTAGCTGAATTTACCGTTATTTTTTGTTCATTTGCTTCTAAAAGGGCATTGGTACCGGTCTCGAGCATTTGAAAGTCGTCATTGTCTGGAGTCCCTGTTATGTACTTCAAGGCAGTTCCCAGAATTTTAATACTTCTAGCGTACTGGTGGTGTATTTTTATCGCGTCCAAAAGTTCTAATATTTCATTAGCGTCATTTTGTACGACTACTAACATGTGATTGTGGAAATTCGTTCAGTAGTCTTTCCGTCTCCTCATCTTTTGCCTCGAATTCTGACAAATTAGTTTTGAGTAGTCATGGTGTTCATAAACAGCTATTGTTCCGGATGTTATTGGGATGTAGTAAGAGCTGGTGTAATTAAGAATTCCCGTATTAGCTCGAAAGCTTAACGAAAGGAAAATTACACTAGGAACGACCAAGGAAAAGTGGTCATTGTTTTAAATTGTTTTTATGTACTTTTCGTTCATCAATTATAACTTAGGTACCAAGGTCCTTTAGTATCACTTTTTCGGTATTAGCTAAGCGAGAATACCCCAACTACCAAAATAACGCAGTTGGCAACGCGGCAACCATCTGTAATCAGCTGTGTAAAAGAATAATTAACGAAGCCTTCTACTTATCTATATATACATATACATATTTTTTCTTCTTATGTAAAAATTTCTTGCTATCTCAAGAGCAGAAAAGAAGTAACTTTGTACCATTTTCCTTAAAGCATTAACTTAAAGAATTATTTTGTGAATTATTACCACTGAAATAAATTGAATTGTACAACCCGAATGGTGCTAAGTGTTTTTACTTATTTGTGCAAACAAAACCACACGTTCGAACATTTGTATCGCTGACACTACCAGGAGGAAAACCGACTCGCCGATGAGTATTGCCATCACCGCTCCAGTCCAACATCACTAAGCCAACGTTTATTTTCACGCCGTCGTCGGTCAACCGATTCCGCCACCGTCGCCACAGTGCCAGTAGCTCAAGTAATCCAAGCCACACTCGTGTCGATGGTCCTTCGACGCCACTAAAGATCTAGCCACACAAAACTTAACACAAGAAGTATTCCAAGTAAATCGTAAGTAAGAATCTGAATTGCTTACTAACCCTTTACACACCTACTGCAAGAAGAAGCGAAAATCGCGAGTAAATTTTTAATATTTAAACAAAATAATTAATAATTTTATAAAAAAAAAAAAAAAAAAAAACCGCTATCCCCTTTCCGTTAAAGAAAATTTTCGTACATATGTATGTATGTATATGTATATGTACATAAGCTCATTTGTTAATAGTTATATACACATCTGTTTCCCGCCAAAATATTAATTGGTTCGCAAATAGCCAACATGCATACTTATATATATAATAGGTGGTATACAAATATACTGCTCTCTCAGTTATTCATCACTTCCTTATTCTCATCCCGGGCAAAAATGTACAGATAAATATCTATTGTTCTGAATCACATACCTATGTATATAACATAGTTCTCTGGCATATTTATTATTATTTTCCTCCTCTTGAGCGCTAAAGCAAATGAATACCTACTGTATATAGTAAATGCTCATATACAACAGTGCGTCTTAATAATTAAATTTTAAACCGAACCGAAAAAAAAAAATAAAAAAAACCAATACATCACAAATTAATAAGAAATTATTGCATTTTATTTACTGGAAATTGTTTCTGAAAAATAATATACTCGCAAGTATATTAACCCCATCTCAAGTGTATAGAACGGTTCAAATAAAATATACAAAAAATTAAACATTAGTGTGGTACATATATCGTTACATAAAATAAAGAATTAGTGCGGTACAGTGGACAAAAGTCGTTTTTTCTCATTTTTTAAATTACTTGTAAAACAGCAGATACAGTGGTACAGGACGGATTTTAGATTCATTTAAATTCATTATCGGGAAAGCTTTTAACTCATTTATTTCTTAAACTACTCCTCAATAGAATCACTACTAGACTCACTCCCGCTTGAATATTTCGTATCAGTTCCTGTTCACAGCGCTTTTCTCAAATTCGATTAATTTACTCAAGCTTAGTATCTCGTTAACTCTTACTCGTTCAAATGCTGTCTCTCCCAAATAGTGAAAATAAGTCGAAAAGCCCTAAAATGACTGAAGACGAAAAAGGTCAAGGTACTTCCGCAGATACTCAACGCTTGACGCGTTCAAGTGGAAAATCGGATCAGAAACCAAAGCAATCAGTCATCTCAAATAAATTTATATCAGAAACTGATAATTTCATGGATTATTGTACTCGATTCAGGTCCAGCCCTATTCAAGACAACACTGAGTCGTCTCTAAAAATAAAGGACTGTAATATCGACAAGTTCTGAAACAGAGTCCAAACGTCGTATGACACAATAGTCGAAACGGATAAGCAGGACCTTCCGGAAAAATTTATGCAATCCGCTTTTAACAAATATCGGACCTGTCTCATGACTTACGAAGATACTAAAGCTCAGATGGGTGATCAACTTCAATTGTTACTGCAAATGAGCAATCCCACTCCAGTCCCAAGCTCGTCAAAATCCCAAGAGCAATCAGGCCTAGGTTTAAAAGGCCCACCTTGCGACATCGAAACCTTTTACGGGGGTTATGAGCAATGGCCGTCTTTCCGTGACATGTTGACAGCGGTCTACATAAACCACCCAAAGCTCACCAAAGCACAAAAGTTGTACCACATCCGGTACAAAACCCAAGGCAAAGCCGGCCAGATTATAAAGCAATTCCAGTTAAGTGACGACAATTTTGAACTCGCGTGGGAAGCCCTGAGATCCCGACACGAAAACAAACGAATACTTGTCGATAATCAAATAAAAATTTTAATGAATCTGAAAAAAAATCGAAGTAGAGAGCAGCGAAGAAATTCAGAGGCTACAATCTTCAGTGAATAACTGCCTCCAAATACTTGGAACTCAAAAAGTATCCACTGAAAGCTGAGACCCCATATTAATTTTTTTGGTGATGTCCAAACTCCCAGAAAATACTGTGACACTTTGGGAACAATCCCTTAGTTCAAGAAAAGACCTTCCGAATTGGTCTCAGTTGAACCAGTTCCTCACGACACGGTATGAAGTGGTGGAAAGGGTGGATCAATGGCGACCATCCAAATCTCGACAAAATCTACCAAGCACCAACTTCACAAGACACCCACCCGCACAAAATCGGACATTCTTAAAGACCAGTCAATCCCAAGGCTTTTATAACAGGTCTCCAAGTAAGGTCAATTCCCACATGACAGAACAACGCAAAATTTACAGTTGTATCATGTGTAAGCATACAAGTCAGACGTTGAATAACTGCTAAAAATTCAAAAGCCTATCAATCCCAGATCGCGTTGCGTTTGTAAATGACAAAGGGCTATGCGAAAATTGCCTTTCGCAGACACACTTGCTAAAGGACTGTAAGAGCGCTAACACTTGTCGTCATTGTCAAAGGCGACATCATTCAGCTCTACATTATGGTGAAGCATCAACTCCGAACCGAAATACTGATCAAGTCCACAGAACATCTTCGCGGTATGCAACTATCTCGCTGAATAATCCTATCGCACAAACTGCAAACCAGGCGCGAGTTCTTAACGAACAGCCATCATGTTCTCGCACAACGCAAGTACAGGCCTTTTATTCCGAAAACGATAACAATGTACTTCTTCCCACTGCTATTGTATCGGAGGAACACAGGGGCGATCTCTTCAAATTAAGAGCCCTTGTTGACCAAGGATCAGAACGAAGCTTTATCTCTTCCAAAGCTCAAATAAATCTAAGACTCCCATGCCAACAATCCAATTTTGAAATCTCAGGCATGGGAGGAAGAGTAGTACAAACCTCCAATAAGTTATGTTTCCTAACCTTGGTTTCTGTAGACAAAAGCATAAAAATCAAGGCTATAGGCAATAAGTTATGTTTCCTAACCTTGGTTTCTGTAGACAAAAGCATAAAAATCAAGGCTAAGGCAATAGTCTTACCACAGCTGACCAGATTGCTTCCAAAGTTCCAATTGAATCCCAACCAACGAGAAAAATGGTCACACCTGAAGTAAGCTGATCCACACTGTCATTCCCTAGGTCAAATTGATATCGTAATAGGCAGTGATCTCATTCCTCAAATAATGCTACAAGGTATAGAAAAAATCTCTCATAGCTTGCTAGCACAAAATACTATATTCGGTTGGATATTAAGTGGTCAGATTTCCGAAAAAGTGGCATCATTCTCTACTCAAGTCGAAGAAGTCTCAAGTAATACCTTAGATCTTCAACTTAAACGATTTTGGGAACTGGAAGAGGTCAGGTTCCCCTTCAAACCTAACTTCCCAGAAAATATCGCCCTAGGTCAATCCAGAACTCCCGCTCTCCAGCAATTTCGTAGCATGGAGCGGTCACTACTCAAAAGAAGTGATCTCAAAACAGTTTACGACGCTGTTTTAGAGGAAAACCTCACCCTTGATCATATGGAAGAGACGACCTCCTATGAAAAAATGTGTGAATACAAATATATGTCGTTCTATCTCCCTCACCATGCAGTCGTTAAACCCAAAAAAGAACGACGAAAGTACGAGTAGTTTTCAATGCCTCAAAGAGGTCTGGTTCCGGTCTCTCTCAATGACATTTTACATACCGGACCTACTCTACAACCAGATTTAATGCTGTTGGTCCTAAAATGGCGTATGTACAAACAAGGTTTTACACCATCAATTTAGCCGCCGATGGAAGGAGGATTATCTGAAAGATCTGCAGAAGCGACACAGGTGGAAGAACACACAAATCGCACCGCAGATCGGTGAGTGCGTGCTTATCCATGACGACACTCTCCCTCCCACCGACTGGCTTTGGGTCGTATTGAAAATACGCATCCGTGCCCTGACGGCCATATTCGCGTCGTGGACGTGCGCACTCAAAACGGCATGTTAACCCGACCAATTGTAAAATTGTGCTTCCTGCCAAAATCAGATCAGACAGCCACTTCATCTCCAAGCCCGTAATCAAATACACAAAGCCCTATCCTATAATCCATTTGTACCACAACCTCAACCACTTGTATCGCTTCTCAAAATCTTGTTTTACCCTCTACAACCAACTGTACCGCTTGAAAGTTACGCACAAAATTTTCTCAATACACAGGTTGCTATGTCGCATTGGTTTTTAGTACTAAGTATTGCGTCTAAAAATTATTTACAGATGGACAACAGCAATCCTCCACAAGCGGCACCCCTAACAACTCTAAAGTCAAACGTCGTGGCAGCCAACCTGTCCACCACGCCTTCAGCTAGGAGCCTGGGTGCTCCGGGTACAGACTACATGCGATGCCCGTTTGTACACGCCATCATGCTCTGTGAATGTGTGCAGTATTTCGGGGCGTGCAACCTTAAAAACGCTACGTTTTGGCGAAAGCACACGGTTACTGCACAAATTGTCTCGCACTTTCACACCACACCAGCGAGTGTAACTCTACGGGGAGTTGCCGTAAGTGCAACCGGCAACATCATACGTTGCTGCACCGTGACCAACCAGCCCGCCCCATTACGGACCTCGCACTCAGCCTCCGGAGAAGAACACCCGCCACCGAATGCCGGCAGCAGTTAATCCAACAACCCATCGCCGCAATACAGGAGTACCAACTGTCCGTAACCACACTGTCAAATGCTCGGCTCAAGGCCTGCGTACCGCCAACTACCGTGGGAAGGTGACAATACTCCTGGTCCAGGAAGCCCTGCATACCCTCCAAGAGTTGCAGAAGTCACTAGACGCATAGTCCGTCTAGGGGGCCAGGATAGCTAAGCGAGAATACCCCTACTACCAAAATAACGCAGTTGGCAACGCGGCAACCATCTGTGATCAGCTGTGTAAAAGAATAATTAACAAAGCCTTCTACTTATCTATATATACATATACATACATATTTTTTCTTCTTATGTAAAAGTTATCTTGCTATCTCAAGAGCAGAAAAGAAGTAACTTTGTACCATTTTCCTTAAAGTATTAACTTAAAGATCTATTTTGTGAATTATTACCACTGAAATAAATTGAATTGTACAACGCGAATTGTGCTAAGTGTTTTTCATCATTTGTGCAAACAAAACCACACGTCCGAACATATGTATCGCTGACACTACCAGGAGGAAAACCGACTCGCCGATGAGTATTGCCATCACCGCTCCAGTCTAACATCACTAAGCCAACGTTTATTTCCACGCCGTCGTCGGTCAACCGATTCCGCCACCGTCGTCACAGTGCCAGTAGCTCAAGTAATCCAAGCCACACTCGTGTCGAGCCACAAGTTTTGAAAACTTGTTGCCTATTCTTTTATTAGTCTTCACGAAAAATTTATCCCCTGGGTTATACTGTCGTGTTTGTCTTTTTGGATTATGTCTTTGTAAGTCTTTTTACTGAATACGTGCCAGTCTGGTTCCCATTTTCTTTATTAGTTCGTCCCGTCTTGTGTGTATTATGTCTATGGGGTTTTTATTTGTTACTGAATGAATTGTGCGGTTGTACTTAGCTATGGCCAGGAGAATTAACTCAATTGTATCGGAACCACCAGTCTCAAGTTTCTGACAACGGGCGATTTCCGTAAGGGTACTATGGAACTTTTCCACTTTGCCGTTGGTCCTGCTGTGGGCGGGCGGGGTGTTGTAGATCTCGTGATTTTTGAGTATTGACTTGATGGTTTCAGAGTTTAACGATCTCTCATTGTCACAGACTAAAACCTTGGTATTTTTGTAAATATTTAGAAGTTTGTATATGGGTTCTTTAACATCAATTATGGCCCTAGATATGATTGGGAATACTATTGCAAACTTTAAGAACTTGTCTTTTGATGTTAGGAAATGTGATTTATCCGTTGGATAAATATCAACATGAAGGATTTATCTTGGATAAGTAGGTAAAGGAGTCGATCCTATTTCCGGGTTTGGGGGCTGCCGCTGGTAATTATTTCCCTAAAAGTTTCCTTATATCAGGAAAATCAGAAGATTTAAGGACTTGTTCCTGGTTCTCACGGAGTGATCGATGAGCTCGGCTATGCTCAGTCTGAAGAACTTCCCGCTGGTCATCTTTGTTGAAAACGTCTATTGTTGCTTGGTAGTGTGACGAAACTCGACGGCAGGAAACGCCGTGAGCAGCTCATTTTGAATCTTTGCTAAAATGGGCAGTTCACACTGCAAGCCGTTCACAACATTTGGGTTAACACATTGCTTTAAGGTCTTTACTAGTTCTCCTACATTATTGAATGATATCGGTGCTTCATTCGAGATTTAAATATAATTTTGGAGCTAAGTGTGGACGTTTTTGCTTCTTCAAGGACTAATTGATTACGAAAACAATTAATGGGGGCTTTCACTGTAGGAATTGTTTGAGATAACGACTCTTCGCTATTCGCAGCCATGATTACCGAGTCCATCTGCGTCCATCTGCATCTGCGACGAAGTTTTCTTTGTCTGGTTTGTAATGAAACCGCAAACTAGTCTACAAAAGCACGCCACCTTTTCATTTTCGCGTTCGGATTTTTGTCGGATAAAGCGAATGTGAGAGGTTATTGGTCGGTGGATATTCAAGTTCTTTGCGCCATACAAATAATTATGGAGTTTTTGCAAAGCCCATACTATAGCTGGCAGCTCTCTTTCATTGGTTGCGTAGTTCTCTTCGGTCGAAGAGAGGGTTCTCGATATCATCCTGATCGCTCTCCCATTCTGTGACAGAACGGCGCCTATGGCATAAAAGGAGGCATCTGTTGTCAGATTAAAGGTTTGTCTGTAATCAGGATAGAGAAGTAGTACGTCCTCCGACGCAAGAATATTTCTTATTTTATGCGTTAAGCGCTTCTTCGTCAAGAGTAATTTGTATTTCCTTCGACTAGTTAGCGCCTATGTTTCCGTTTTCCACCCTTAAGTACTTCGTAAGTGTTTTCGCAATCGAAGCGTAGTCTTTTATAAATCGTCGATAATATCCGGCTAAACCTAAGAATGAGCGTAAAACTCGTAATGATTTTGGAATCGCAAATTCTAAAATGTCCTTTACTTTATCAGGACGTGCCCTTATTCGATGTCCCTACCATGTTGTTCCGCGGTTCCAGAAAAAATTATTACATCGTCTATGTAAACATGACATGTTTTTCCTATTTCATCTCTAAGGACATCGTCAATGGCTCTCTGGAAAATGCTAGGAGCATTTTTCAGGCCAAAAGGAAGCCTACAAAACTCGTGCTTTCCATTGTTGACCGAGAAAGCCGTTTTCTTCCTATCCTTTTCGGCAAGTTTGATTTGGTGGAATCCTGATTTAAGGTATATTGTCTTGCACTTCCCAGGTTTGCCTGCCGACGCATCGTCAGCGATTTCGGTGGGAGTGGAGTGTTGGCCGGAAACGCGTTTGTCGGTGTTTACTTATATAAACTACATTGAATCTCATAGAAACTTTAGCTGAATCCGCTGGGCAGAATATTAAATTGTGCAGGTGGAAACAATGGCTACATGTTTACCAGAATATTAACTTGGGCATATGGTAATATTAGCTACAAGCTCACCAAAACATTAACTTGTGTGTCTAGCTGATAGCTGGCGTGCTTAATAGGAGTACAAGCATGTGATCAGCGAAACGCTTGCAAATCCTTTACGAAAAAATTGATATCTTAGACCATATAAGGAGCCACATTATGCTTCTATAAACACTTATTATTTAAGTTTGTTTGCGACCACTGCCACTGTAAAAATTCAGGACCTTTAATCCGTCTTTAGGATATTTTGATATCCGCCGTTTTGACCCATTTAGTTCCGTTGTCAGCAACATTTTGAGGAGAGGGAACCCAGCGCCAGTTTCTAACGTCCGACCCTCCAGGATTTCACCGATTCGAACTGTCACAAATTGTTGAAATTTGCGCGCATCCAGCATAGCACATCTCTCGAGTCGGTCTAAAAATAATTCCGGTCAATATGTATCTATGCTTCGGATTCAACAAAATTCGCCAGCCGAAGCCCTAGAATTGCAGCCATCAATTCCATACGAGGAATCGATATGGGCTTCATTGACGCGACTTTAGTTTTCTAGAAAAGTCACAGAAGCGTAGGCGTCAATGCTGGCGTCCAAAAACGTGTGCAGCTGGTTTGACGTTGCACAACCTCCAAACGGCATACATCGCGGCACATGCACGACATTTAGCTTCGGACCTAGTCCAATGATTTCATCCCATCCAACCCTGGATCGCCATATGTTCTGAAGAATAGTTTTAGCTCGAATATTAAAAAATCACAGGAGCCCGAGAGGATCAAAAATTGGCATAACTACGCTTAACACCTGATGTTTCGTTAATTTGGTTGAGTCATCTAGCGGCATCCACCAGATGCCGAAAATTTTCTCTTTAGGCTCGTTAGATAACGCAATATTTTTAGTCAGCATCTTGTTTTCTTTGTCCATTTGAATTACACAGCCAATGTCTCATTTCAAACCGTCCGTCTGCGTAGATGCGTTTGATGGTAGCCGCTAGTTCTAACAACTGTCCTTCTGAGTTCACGGATTGCAGCTAATCATCGACAAAGGTGTTTTTCTGAATCGTGTCGACAGCTTCTGGGAATTTATCTGCAAACCGGTCTGCGTTTCGATTTCTAATATAATAAGCAAGAGCAGGAGAACACGATGCGCCAAAGGTCATCACTTGCATGACGTATATATCGGAAGAGAGCGTTCTGTAGCCGTCTCGACAAATAAATTTCTGAGAAGCTAGGTCTCCCTTTCGCACTTTGGTCTGATGGAACATTTCTCTTATGTCGCCTGTAATAGCAATTCTTCGCTCTCGGAAACACAAAAGCACGCCCACCAGTGAAGCCAATAGTTCGGGACCTTTTAACAGTATGTCGTTCAGAGACACGCTCTGTGCTTTGGCAGCGTTCCACACCAGTTTCGTTTTGTTTATCTTCGAATTGGTTACGGTAAGTATAAGCAGAAACCACGAGCGATCATCTCTTTTAAGCTCCCCTACGCTTAACTTTCGTATATAGCCCTTTTTAGTATAGCTTCGCATTGTATTAGCTATAAATGAGCTTAACCGAGGATCTTTCATCATTTTCGCTTTAAGGCAGTTAAGTAAGAGTTAGGTAACTCGATGCTATCAAATTTCCTTTGCAAACCTGTCTCCCAGCGATTTTCATTTGAGAGACATTTTGTCGAGCGTTCATCTTCTTTGGATCCAAGGGGTTTGGCCGAGATGGTCACGCCTATCGATTCCACTGAAAAGTACGACTTCATAGCTTCATCTAACATGCGAGTCATTTCAGTATTGCTGCACTTGCAAATATGCAATACATATATGTGGAGTCGAATCATCTCTGTGGTTGTGCCGACCGTACACTGCCCAAACAAGTCTTTTCGTCTTTCGTTCCTCTTTGCCGGTCTCCGAAACGTTCAAGTTAACTGATTTAGAGTTATGCTCCGTTTGTGTCACATCTCTGCTCCATCTTAAGCAAAACTGCTCTGTGGGACCATCCAAAGCAAGTTCGTCCGCTAATTTCTAATATAAGAGTGCACGCAGCACCTTCGTCTCTCAAGGCGTACGTATGTACCTTTCGCTCTTTACCCTAAATAGTCACTGTGCTTTAAAAGCTGGTTGACTATGGAATAATACAGCAGCACTTTTGGCGTAGAAGAACTGCTACATTCGTTTTGATGTTGGGAATTAACGCTGCTTTCTTCAACCCGCAGTCGAGTGTAGTAATGTGCTGTGAGTTGATGTGCACCCATCCACCCCACATCGTTTCTTCGCCCTGCAATGCCGAACGAGATGTCGCATAAAACAAGAAAACCAAAGCCGTTCACTTTTGACGAATTCCCACCGGTACTTCACGTTCAGGTCCCGAAACTCTTCGCAGTCTGCTAATCGATGCTTTCCCTAGCACTTTAGGCACGAATTCGTGTTTGATGTTCGCGACTTCTTGCAATGTTCAGTAACGGCATGCTCCTCCGCTACATCGTGTACCAGTACGCGTCCTTGCTTCCCCCAATTATCGAATTCTCTAAAGATTGTGGTTCGTATGAAGGTACCATAGCTGTGCACATAGCCAATAGCCACGTTGAACAGCCATTGATCAAATGTAGCCAAGTTGACACATCCACCAGCCAATTTATGTTTAGCCCAATCTAGTTTCAAGTCGCCAGGCATCTTGGCAACAAGATTGTTCAGCAGTATAGGGTCATTCAGATAGTCGTTGAGGCCAACTGTCGACATTGTTTCCCAGTAGTAGTAGTGCTGATTGTTCGGTTTTATAGCTAAATTGTTCGGTTTTATAGGAGGTTCTTCCCTCAACTTTCATTGTAAGGCGGAATGCACTATTTCAGGACGCGTACTGCCTCCAGAGCTAGTCTTTTAAACATTTTTGTAACCGGATCAGATTTTCTTCATTACAAAATCCGCATCTCTCCCTTGATTGTTTATATTTGCTTATGAACAAAAGGCATTCCTCGGGCTTACCAGAGAACGGAATTAAATCTTTAGAAATAACGTGGCGAGCTGCTACTTGTGATGATGACAAAGCGCTAGTTGACATATTAGTATTTGGTGGTTGCGCACCCACCTCTAACTTTCAGCTATGACCGCTGATCAACGCTGCCGGCAGAGTAGTCGGCGTAGTTACCGTTTGGCCTGGAAATGCGCTACCGAATGGCTAGCTTCTGCCTAAGCGGATAACTTGGTCGTAGCCCTGTTGTCGCCGATTTGCCGGGAATAGCCCATGCGTTAGTTTCATCTGCGGCAGATGTCGCTCCTTGTCACCACTGATGTCAGAGCGTGTGAAAAGTTAGCCATCTAAAATCTGACTTAAAACTTCGTTCGAGTGCATTTTAATGCGACCAACGTTGGCAATCTGCGTTGGCGTGGATGAATGAGTAGACGACGCAGATAAGCAAGTCGGCACGTCCACTTTTATATTGACTTGCTCTCCTTTGTCATCTATGACGTCAGAAGAGCTTCCTCTTATGGTCAACCTATTACCAATAACTTTGGGTTTTGGTCGAGCGTTCGCCCCGCAAGAGCTGTTGCGCCAAACTGGCAACCACTTGTCGCTTCTCCATCACCTCGTTTGTCTTCCATTACTTTTCCTGCTACTTAAGCTGATCAGTACTTTCGCAAAGAGGGATGTCTATTCTGGTCAACAAAAATATTTCAGAATGTTGAGTCGCGCGAGTTAAGGGATAATTACAATGCGACCGCTGACATCACGGCATAACACGTTCCAACATGCAGCGAATGCGTTATCGATGCAACCGGTATCAGGAAGCGACCCAAACGGAATTTCTTCCAAGAAAACAAAGATAAACACGAAACAATAGACAAATACTAGTAATCAGCCTAAACAATAGACAAGTACTAGTAAACAAACTAAACAAAGGATAAATACTAGTAAACAAACTAAACAACGTATAAAGACCATTAAACAACTAGCTATTAAATTTTCCACTGCAAAATCTGCCGCCGCATCTTACTATTATAAATATCCCTAAGTATACAAAATGTAAGTCAGTATTGAATTTATATTAATAAAGGAAACACTTGACTGATATCTTTCTCTACTCAATTCTATACAAATATACTAACTCGCGTGTGCGGCAAATAAATCAAGCCTTCTAATGAAAATCCGATAAGCGCTGATGGTTATGCAGATATCTTTATTTGATTAATTTACAAAAATAGTTCATGTTAAATAAGTATTTAAATTATCTTACATGTGTGCCTTCTATGTAATTCACGCGCTGAACCTTAAATATTCCAAGTTCAAATAATTTGATCAAATAGGCAAGCGTACACTTTTTTATTAAATAATAAAGAGTTTTACCTAACGGAAAGAACTAACGGCTACACCTGCTGCCGAATAGGCTTCAGCGCAGAGTCGATACTCAGCATGTTGTGCTCTTGGCAAATGCAAAAGTGAGAGACTCTGCTGTTAAAGAGAAATTGCAGGGACACTGCTTGGCAGCTTAACAGTTGCAAATAAATATGTGCCGTGTGTAAACTGTTTATTTATATACTTATGTGAGATACACGTGTATTGTAGAGGATGCTTATTTTATTTTTAAAGTTAAAGATAATTGGCTTTGGAAGCCCTCAAGGACAACATTCGACACGAGTGTGAGAATCTGTCGCCCGACGTTCTCGCCGAAGTGATGAAAAATGCCATAAAACGAGCCCATAATATTCTAAAGGTTCGAATAAACATAATAAAGAAACAGAATCGAAGTTTTTGATTGAGAACAAAAAAAAAGGCCCAACCACAATGGATGACTTCTTTTGGCCTTGTATCTTGATGTAAACTTCTTATTAGTTCCAGCGGCAGTATCAGTGTTTCGTATGACGACGAAGTCGCCAACGTTATATTTTTTCGAGTCCTTACTTCGCCTATGAAAATAACTTTGACTATATTCTTGCGAATTTTGTATGGCCCTATCAGCGGCGGTGCGTAGGCCTATAAGGTCCCTCTCACCTCCCCGCCGTAACATTTCGTCGAAGTATTCTGTAAACTCATCAACGATTTCCCCCTTTTGCTCACCACCGAATAAAAGCATACTTGGTGTGTTTATTAATGGCGTATTCTACTCGCATTGCCTTAATGACGCGGTTGACTCTCTCCACCTGGCCATTGGCTTGAGATGAGGCTACATAAACTTTTATATGCTTTATATTACGTTTTAGCAAATTCTAAAGAGGTGAAGCATGTCCCTCTGTCCGAAATAACCCGCCGGGGTGGGCTATAATAACTAAAATACCGTTCAAGGGCGGAAGTCACCTCCCATGCACTTGTCGAATTGGTCGGGTAAAGCTTCACGAACTTCGTGAAAGCGTGCACAACTACCAGAATATATTTCCTTTTCGATTTCAGCGACGGAAGCGGTCCAAAGTGATCGATATGTACAGTGTCAAACGGGAGTGGGATTTTTGGTATACTGTACAGGTTTTTCTCGCTGGCTCGTACCGGCGCGGCATACATAATGCATTTCAGGCAGTTACGGATGAAATGCTCCACTTTGGCACGCAAATTTGAAAACCAGTTTACACTTTTTATCTTGTCGCATGTCTTATCCACTGACTGGTGGGCGACCTTTTCGTGTATTAACCGTATTATAGTATCTTCCATTTCTCTTGGGATGTATACGAGTGTACGGCCATTTTCTAATATTCTAAAAACAAGTCCATCCCGTAAGTAAAACCTTTCACGCTCCTATTCTGCATGCGCTCGCGTATTCCTTTTATCTCCTCGTCCCGCTCCTGCGCAACCTGGATCTAAAATTCTACATCGGCTATGTAAACATCCCCTACCATAGCGCAGCGACTCAAAGCGTCAACATGACCCATAGCGATACCTCGAAGATGGACGATCTTGTAATTATAGTTCTCTAACTCTAACGCCCATCTGGCTATCCTAGCGTTAACCTGTTTTTTCTCAAGAGTTAATACCAAAGAGTTACAGTCAGTCACTGTCTTAAAATATATTCCTTCCCAGTATACCCTAAAGCGGTGCAATGCGTAGATTATGGCTAGCGTCTCGAGCTCGAATCTATGATATCTTGCTTCAGCTGGTGACGTAGTTTTAGAAAAGTAGGCCACTGGGTGTAGCTTTTTATCATCATGACGCTGCAACAGAACCGCTCCGAACCCAAGTGTGCTCGCATCGCAATGTAACTCTGTTTCCCTAAGAGAGCTGTAAATTGCCAGAACAGGCGACTTCGTTAATTCCCTCTTTAGATGATCGAATGATTCAACACATTCTCTATCGAAATTATAGTCGGTGCTCTTCTTGAGCAAATTAAGCAATGGCCTAGCAACGGAAGAGAATGACGGCACAAACCACCTAAAATAAGAGAACAGTCCCACGCACGACAGCAGCTGTTTGTGATTTATTGGTATTGGGTAGTTTTTAATATCTTTAATATGACTGTCGCTTAATGTAATCCCTTCTGAGGATACACAATATCCCAAATACTCTATCCGCTTGTATCCGAATTTACACTTCTTTAAATTCAATGTTAGACCCCGTTTTCTTATACGTTCTGAAACTTTTCGTAATAATATCTTATGCTGCTCGAAGTCTTTGGTGGCTCCTACAATATCATCCATATAAATTATAACCTCCCGCTCGTCTACTAGATCTCTAAAAATGTTATTAACGAAACGTTGAAATACCGCCGGCGCATTCTTGAGCCCGAAAGGCATTTTTAAGAACTTGTGTTGCCCATGGGGTGTAACGAAAGAAGTATACTGAACCGATTCTTGAGACATTTCGACTTGATAAAACCCACTCTTTAAGTCTAGCACGGAAAATACGGTTTTACCTTCCCGGCAGTCGTCTATGAGCGGCAAAGGGTAATTGTCACGAACAGTAATTTCGTTTAGACCACGATAGTCTATACAGAGGCGCGTCTGCCCGTTTTTCTTTTTTACGAGCACAACGGCCGCTGCGTACGGAGAGGTACTAGGCCGTATAACCCCTTGATACTCTAAATCGGTTAGACTGTTTTGAACGTCTGCGCGCTCAGCAAAAGAAAGTCGGCGTGGCGAACAATGGAAAGGTACAGTGGTCGTCAGATGAATTTTCATTTTATACTCGTAGGGCTCTATTTGTACTTCTGAGTTTACGTACGAACCCAATATTAAATTTTCGAATTCATTACGGTTGACGTGGTCTAGCATAAAATCTACGTCTACTTCGGGATTACAAAAGGATACTGCCATTATAAAAATTTCTGGAATCTCTAAAACCATACCTCCGCTGGAATCATGCCCATCATAAGGAGCGTTTGTTTTTACACAACATATTCTATCACTACTCTTACGTAGGCTATGTCTATCAAGAACACTCATTAAGTCGAAACGCTGTGAAGTGCTAGTAATTTTATTTTTATTCAACATAAGTAAATCATTTTTATTATATTTGTACTTCAATGTCGTTAAACAAATCTTAAAGATTTGTATTTTAATCCGTCTTGATTTGACGTCTAAATTTGATTAGGCAATTATCAGTACCAAGAATGTTAAGTCTCCGACCTCCGATACCAAAATAGCTGCGTATTGGCACGTCTGTCTTAGATGTCCATTCTGGTATACAACACTGTCTTATGAAGGTATCTGGACTGCCCGTATCGAAAAGAGAAGAAAATTTTCTAAACACAGCACTTCCCACCGATTCGACTAAGAAAGCAATACTTACATAATTTGAGGCATCTATGTCTAGTATGTCCTCCGACGGCAGGACGGCAGCAACAGGTTGGGCGTCAAGCGGCTTTAGCACCTTCCTCGGGTTTGGGCAGGAACGGTGGTCGTGCCCCATCCTCCAGCATAGGAAGCACGAACCATTTGGACAAAGAGGGTGTAGGCAGTTAGGTTTCATATGCCCACGCTGCGAACATTTAAAACACAGCGGCAGGTCTCTGACGGCAGTTGAGTTTTCTTGTGCGGTTGCTCTTTTCTTTCTCTTCGTTATTTTTTTCAGTGCAGGCAGTTCTTCGTTTAGTGTGTCGGCGTGGGCGGTATGTTTGGCGCCATGGATTACAGAAGATGAAAAAGTCTGGTTTTCATAATTAAGTCTCAAATCGGCCTTTGATCATATTTACTTAAACTAGATATTTCAATTTATTATTGGATAGGAATAAATAAATATGCTAAGTTAAATTAAATAGGAACACGTAACAATGATTTTGGACATGTAGCCTTTTAGGTAAATACAATTTTCAGCACATACCTGATGTTGGGAAAATACGTCGTTGATTCGAAATTCGTAAGGTGGCTTCAGTGAGCTCATTCGTACCGCCATTCCCTGAATCTTAATATGAATTTATTACGACGTGTTTTGGTTGTTCGATGAAAGTTTAAAAATTTTATTCCGAAGGGATATCAACTTTATTTCAATTATTGATGAAATAACGAAACATAGTAAAACGTGAGTATTAAATTTTTTGTTTTCAATTGAGGTCGAAAATTTTAACAACGCGCCCGCAATCCGCTCGGTTGCTAGAATAACCTACAGAAAAATTCAGAATTTGGACATGGTACCACCAAATCCTAAAAGGAGGAAGTGGACAACTTTTGAAAACACAATCTTACACCCGGAAACCTGGATTTTGCATAGAAGTGAATTTTCGCAGTTGTTGTTCCTCGCCTCTCATTTTCAGCTTAATCCATGGAGGGCATAGCCGTAACTTATATGTATTCAACACTTCTCTCAAAGCTTTATAGAGCGTTGATTGGCTATTATTATATTGTTGTCCTTTCTAACGCTGTGCTTATTTTTGACAATTGGATGTTAACACAATTAAAAAATTAAATTAAATTATTGATCAGCTGCTCTTGTTTGTAGTTGGTTTTGTGGGGAGCGAATAATAAATTACTGAAATGTGTTTACGCCAGCAAGCCCCCTTTTTGCCTTTATAAATTTAATATAACTTGTGTTTTTACTTGCGAGTGCAAAACGGCAATCAGCTTGTTAATTTAACTATCATAAATTTTTCAGAAGATCGGCCTCCTATTTTTTCGAACCCCGTTGCCGTGGAATTCATGAGGAATTCCCGGCCCCTAATTCCTCCCCGCTCGAACATGGTCCTTCGAGCCGGGGGCCGTTCGTATGGGCCTTACAGCAACCGTTGGGCCGTTGGTGTGGGCCTTGCTGCACGTTGGGCCGTTGGTGTGGGCCTTGCTGCACGGTGGGCCACTGGTGGGGGCCTTGCAGCAACTCGTTGCGCACTGCCGCCTGACTTCGTGGCACCTAGTGCCGGCGGTCAACACTTGCACACAACTAAAAATGGTTGCACCTTATTTCGTGGCACTAATCGTGTACCGGTGCAACCACTCTTCTTCACTTTCACTTTATTTTTATTTTTAATTTATAATTTCTGTTTGTTTTTTGTGTTCAAATTTTATTAAATTAAATTAATTTTATTTTTTATTCGTGCGAGCTATTTAGAAGGCCTTCGAAGAAATTAAGTTATCGCCAGTGGATCATAACACTGAGGGAAATAAATTCGATTTTTTTGGATTTTTATTTCCGGCTTTTCCGTGATTTTCCCCAGTGGTGCCTAACACTGAGGGAAATAAATACGATTTGTTTTTTGGATTTTAATTTCCGGTTTTTTCCGTGATTTTCCCCAGTGGTGCCTAACACTGAGGGAAATAAATTCGACTTTTTTTTTGATTTTCGGAATTTTAATTCCCGGCCTTTTTTTTCGTGATTTTCCCGAGCGAAGCGTTACACTGAGAAAAATAAATTTACTTTAGTCTCTGACTTATTTTTTCTCGTGATTCAATCGGGATTTCATTCAGTGGTGCGATACACTGTAAAAATCCTTACAACGTCTTGTTTTTCGAAACATTTTTCAAACGTTGGAGTTTGAAAACTTGAAACTTTTTTTCGTGGATTAGTCTTTACGACATTATATTAAAATCGTTTGCTTTTTTCGAAAGATTTTCAAGAAAAATTTCGTAAGCTTTTTCGTGACATGGCCACACTCAACGATTTTTCGCGCGCATGCGATGCGCTGCTTGAGTTTGAGTCGGGCTATAACACGATGCCCAGTAACTGCCATTCGATATTCTCTCTGGAAATACAGAGAGAAGAGCTTAAGACGTTGTGGGTCAAGGTTAAAGACGAATTTGATAAGTACTCAAAGACCTTGTCCGACAACGAAAGCGATCAGTCCGCTCTTCGGTTGGCCAAGTGCCGATACCAGGACTGCTACACCGCATACTTGACTTGCGGTGCGCTTATAGGTGAGACTGCTCATGGTCTCACTTTTGCTCAACAAAGCAGTTCAACGGTCAATCACGGGCTTCATGAAGTTGAACTGCCTGCTCATTCAAATATCCGGTTACCTCCATGTGATACGGAGATATTTTACGGTGACTACATGTCGTGGCCATCGTTTCGAGATTTATTCACAGCGATTTACGTGAACAATTCGCGCTTAACCCCGGTCGAAAAGCTGTATCATTTGAATCAGAAGACCCGGGGTGAAGCAAAGGATATAGTTAAAAAATCCCCTCTGACTAATGACGGCTTCGCCACAGCGTGGCAAAATCTATCGGAACGATATGAGAATAAGCGGATAATGGTCAATAGTCAGCTGAAAATCCTATTTAATTTACCATCGGTCACGGTAGAACGCGGAACCGATATTAAGAATCTACAACGATCGGTCAACAATTGCATCTCAGTGTTAGAAATGTACGGTATTGACATTGAGAACTGGGATGCAATTTTCGTGTTTTTGGTGTCGAGTCGGTTGCCAGACACCACCCTAGCGCTATGGGAACAAGGGATTGTGAGGAAGGCGGAAATTCCGAGGTGGGAGGAATTAGACAGCTTTCTTACAAGCCGGTTCCAAACGTTGGAAACTGTTTCCGACATTCGGGGTGCTAGAGCGGTAAAGCCGACCGTCAGTCGAACACCCGCCGCAAGCTATGAGAGGCGAGTGTCGGCACACCATGGGCAGTTTTCTCAACCTACCTGTAGGTTATGCCCTGAGCAAACCCATGTATTGAAGGGTTGCCCCAAATTTTTGGCAATGAAAGTTGATGATCGCGTCACTGTTGCCAGAAAACATAACTTGTGCATGAATTGCCTTGCACATTCCCATATGGCAAAAGATTGCAAGAGCCCTTTCTCTTGTTGGAGTTGTCACCAAAGACATCACTCCCTTCTACATCGACCTCCTGCGTTACAGTTGCCCAGCACGTCTGCACCACAACCGTCACCCCGAAGTAAGGTGCCCCGACCCCCACAACCACGATCAGCACAACCCAGAACGACACAACCCCGACCAAGCACGAGCAATGTGCAATCCCTACATGCTGCAAGCAATTGCAATATATTGCTAGGAACTGCCATGGTCAACATCTACCATCTAGGAGTCACCTACCAAGTCAGGGCTTTACTTGATTCGGGATCGGAGGGTACATTCATCACTGACCGGCTCCGGAAGCGCATCGGGCTGCCAACGAAAGTTGCTGATACTCAGGTAACAGGGATAAGTGCCACGGTATCGGCAAATGTGCGAAAAGTAGCGCATCTGGTCATAGGTTCTCCTGTAAACCCCCAGTTTAAAATGGAGGCAAGAGGCCTCGTTTTACCCCAATTGACAGGAGACCTCCCCAAGTTTTCATTGGACCGGGTGCATCTTGGATCACTCCCCCCTCTTAGGTTGGCCGATGTAAACTTCTATAGGAGTCAGCAGGTGGATGTCATCTTGGGTGCGGATGTATACCCGGCTGTTATCATGGACAACGTAGAGCGAAACGTGCTGGGATCACTTCTGGCGCAGGAGACGGTGTTCGGGTGGATCCTTACAGGGCCAGTTCCCCGGACGGTCACAACAAGCTGTTTTTCGTCATGTGTGTCGTACTGCACACAGATGACGAACCCCCAACTGACACGTTTTTGGGAGTTGGAAGAAGTTTCACCCAAAAGGAAGATCACCCCCGAAGATGCATTTTGCGAGGAGCTCTATAAGAGAACGACGGTAAGGGATGAATGCGGACGATATGTAGTATCGCTACCCTTTCGACGGGAGTTCCCAGAAAGCATCAACCTCGGCTATTCTCGGACTGGAGCGGTACGGCAATTTCTTCGAAGCGAGGCCAGTTATCTGCGCAGGCCTGACTTGAAGAAGGAATATGATCGAGTCTTAAAGGAGTACATCGATCTCAACCATATGGTCCCGGTTGGAAACACAGGGAATCGAACGTTTTACCTGCCACATCACGCCGTCGTCAAACCAGAGAGCACTACGACCAAGGTTCGAGTAGTGTTCAACGCGTCGTGCCCGTCTTCAAATGGAGTCAGTTTAAACGACGTCCTCTACCCCGGTCCAATCATGCAGGCAGATTTAGTTTGTCTTCTATTGAAGTGGCGTTTATTTAAATACGTCTTTAATGCAGACATTGAAAAAATGTATAGACAAATCTTGCTTCAGCCAGATCAAACTGCATTTCAAAGAATTCTTTTCAGAGAGTCCCAGGACGCTGAATTGCAAGACTTTGAACTAAAAACCGTAACGTTCGGAGTAAATTGCGCTCCTTATCTGGCGATACGAACGCTACATCAACTCGCTGAAGATGTTAAAACGAAATATCCGCTAGCATCAAGAGTTTTAAAGCAACACATGTATGTGGATGATGTGTTGGCTGGAGCTCATGATTGCACAACAGCAATAAAAATGCGTGATGAGCTACTCGAAGCTCTCAAAAGTGCAAGTTTTCCTCTACGGAAATGGACGTCGAATTCGAAAACAATTTTAGCAGGTTTACCAAAAGACCACATCTACAAGGAAAACTTCTTGGAAATTGACGACATGAGCGAGACGAAGATGTTGGGAATCCGGTGGAATGCAATACATGATATGTTCCATTTCACAGTGCAGCCGATACCCGTGAAGGAGGATTACACCAAGCGAGAGGTATTATCGTGTGTAGCAAAGTTGTTCGATCCAGCAGGATGGCTCGGACCAATTGTTGTTGTAGCCAAAATACTGATGCAGGATATCTGGCTATCCAAAATAGACTGGGACGACAGTCTACCCCGAAATTTGCTACTGCGATGGGAATCATTTCTGGATAACTACGATAATATTCAGAAAATAAAAATTCCTCGTTGGATCCAGTTTTCACCATGGAATGAAGTAGAATTCCACGGATTTTGTGATGCCTCCGAGAAGGCATATGCGGCGGCTTTATATATTAGAGTCCGCGAACGCACTTCCCAAAAAACACCCCATATTTATTTGCTGGTAGGTAAAACAAAGGTAGCCCCAGTAAAAACGGTGTCTCTCCCCCGATTGGAGCTGTGCGGAGCATTGTTGTTATCGGAATTAATTAATGCCTTCCTTCCACAGCTTGAAATTGTGCAGCCAACTATCCATAAATGGACTGACTCTACGATTGTTCTCTCATGGCTCAAGAAACCAGCGTGTTCATGGACAACCTTCGTGGCAAACCGAGTCTCAAAAATAGACGAGCTTGTTGGAGTGACTGGATGGAATCACGTGGATTCTGCAGATAATCCAGCAGATCTCGGAAGTCGAGGCGTCACACCACAGGATTTAGAAGCCAACGCGTTATGGTGGCACGGACCAAAGTGGTTACAGAAAGAGCCATCAGCTTGGCCCCAAGCGAGTAGTTGCAATGACACGTTGGAAACAGATGCTTCCGCGCCCCTTAATGCGAAAAGTCCAATAGCCACTCTTAATCCGTTTCTCGACAGAAACGGAGTTATGAGAGTGGGGGGGCGACTCGCGTTGTCGAGTTTACCATATAACGAACGGTACCCTATAATTCTTCCTTATGATTGCCAGTTTTCAAGACTGCTCGTAAAATTCTCACATCTGATTTCCCTACACGGTGAAAATCAGCTAATGTTGAGACTTTTGCGGTCTGAATACTGGATAATACGTATGAAAAATTTAATCAAAAATACTGTACACAATTGCAAAGTATGTATTATTTACAGGAAGAAAGCGCGGGAGCAGTTAATGGCAGCCTTGCCAGTGGAACGAACAGAAGTGTCCAGGCCCTTCACGAACACTGGAATCGACTTCACGGGCCCATTCGAAATAAGGAGTTTTACGGGCCGAGCATGCCGTATCACGAAAGGATATGTCTGCGTATTTGTCTGTTTCGCGACTAAGGCAATACATTTGGAGGCAACCAGCGATTTGTCAACCCCGACGTTCCTAGCAGCCTTTTCGCGATTCGTATCCCGACGCGGGTGCCCTCTAAATGTATACTCGGACAACGGCACCAATTTTGTAGGGGCGAACAAAGCACTGAGGCAGGATTTCAAGGCATTCGTCTCTACGGTGGCCAGTCGGACAACGCAGACATACGCTCATCAAGGTATCTCGTGGCACTTTATACCTCCAGGAGCCCCTCATATGGGAGGGCTCTGGGAAGCAGGTGTAAAAAGCTTCAAGATACATTTCAGGAAAGTCGCTCATTCAATGCGTTTCACCATAGAGGAGCTTTCCACACTGTTGGCAAGGATCGAGTCGTGCTTGAATTCTCGACCAATCAGCCCCATCTCTGAGAACTCTGAGGCAATGGAACCCCTAACACCAGGACATTTCCTAATTGGAACCCCGATACTCGCGATTCCAGAGCCCGAAGTCACGGAGAATCCGATGTCCATCGTCAATCGATGGCAAAAGATTAAAGCCATCCAGCAGACGTTCTGCCAAAGGTGGAAGGCGGAGTACCTGAAGGAGTTGCAGAAACGAACCAAATGGAGGCTCCCCCAACGTAACATCGAGACAGATGACCTGGTGGTTATTAAAGAGGACAATCTGCCTCCAAATGAATGGCGACTTGGCAGAGTAGTTAGAGTTTTTTCAGGTCCTGATAGCCGCGTCCGTGTCGTAGAACTACGAACGGCGCGGGGAAACATAACTCGGCCAATTGTGAAATTGGTTCTTTTACCACGATTGTAAACAAAATTTCTAACTCTAATTCTCTTTCCAGACCAAAAGTACCTAAATTTTGAAAATGGAGACCACCAGCAAATCTGGCCTGAGGAAATGCCCCGTGTGCGCAAAGAACCACCCGTTGTTATACTGCCGGGTGATGCGTAGGATGGAGCCAGCCGAGAGACTGCGTGCTGTCCTCGTGCATCGGCACTGCGCCAATTGCATGTCGCCGCACCATATGGCAAAAACGTGTCCGTCGCCCCGAAACTGCGACCAATGCAGCGAGAGGCACCACAGTCTCCTTCACCTCCACGAGAAGGCAAGAGGGAAGGAAGACAGGACTCTGCCTGCTCTTGAGCCCGAAGAGCTCCGTCGACGACGCTACAGTGCGTATAACGCTCAACCTCTGAGCGAGTCGAGCGACGAAGAGGTGTTGGAGATCAACGCCGAAGATGATGAGATGGAGGAAGAAGCGGTATCACCAGCATCCAACGTGCCACCGGTAGCCAGACCTCGACTGTCGGTTATGCGGTCGGCAGTCCAGTTGCCCCCTCCCGTTGCCGCGAAGCGCCAGGCACCGCACGCACCACCCAGAAAGTCGCAGCTGAAACCGCAACAGATCCGAACGCGCCGTGGTGTGAGAGACGCCCGAGAGCGTATTACGGGCACAGCCCGTACCGCTTCAGGGCTATCTGTCCTCACGCCAACGGTAGCGGTCCGGATCATGACTAGAGGAAGACCGCAATTGGTGAGAGCGATCGTAGACCCAGGGCAGCCGCAGTCATCGATTTCGCAGCAGCTGGCGCGAAGGCTGCAGTTGGTGCACGGTCGTGAGAATTCATGCCAGTTCACGCTAAAAGGGTGGAATGAGCGGCTCCAGGTGACCGCGAATGTGGAGACCCATCTGTCCCGCATTACACCCCAGCGCACACTCGACGCACGCGTAGTCAGCGAATTCGACAATTTCCGGCTGGCGGACCCGAATTTCCACCGCTCGAGCGCGGTATCGCTGATCCTGGGAGCTGAGGTCTACGCGATGATCCTGCGTCCGGGACTGATGGCAGCGACTCCCACTCGACCAGCCGCGCAGAACACGATGTTCGGGTGGATGATATCTGGCGGCACCATGTATTAGAATATAGTAGCTCGTAGCTTACAATTTCCTTTTAATTTATTTCTTTTGTAACCTCAGATTTTTGAATTTTTAAATGAACTGTTATACATATAGGTTATTCAATGAAATAGCAATATTATTTATGTTTATAATCTAAACAAATTTTGTAGTAACTTATTGCAGCGATACTGCAAGGCGGGCGGCATGTTTACGCCAGCTGTTTACATCAGCATTCACAAGGGGATCTGCCATTGTGAATTACTATAATTCCACTTGCAGATGTCGCTGTGATAGTACGGGAACAGGGACTCGTTACTTTCTCTCCCTTTTCTCGAGTCCTGTTACCCGTCCCGTTTGATGGGTTTCGCCTTCTGCGAAACTCCTGCACTCTTTCACTTTGTGAAGAGACGCCCCCAACGCTACATGTAAGGTTTTTGCATTATTAATATATTTTAACCCCACTTTTTTCCAGCAGTGTTATATATATTATAAAATAAATTGCTTGTCGATGACAAGCCCCCTTTTTGCCTTTATAAATTTAATATAACTTGTGTTTTTACTTGCGAGTGCAAAACGGCAATCAGCTTGTTAATTTAACTATCATAAATTTTTCAGAAGATCGGCCTCCTATTTTTTCGAACCCCGTTGCCGTGGAATTCATGAGGAATTCCCGGCCCCTAATTCCTCCCCGCTCGAACAAAATGTGTTTAGCTTATTTTATATTATAAATTATTTAAGTTAAGAGGTATATTCTTTGAAATACGGCAACTCTGTTACTAATCACATTTAGTTTTTCACTTATACATCAACCAAATTTTTCATATTCGATACGCGCGAAAATCTGTGTTTTTTCTCTTGGCCTTCGACCACACAACTTCGTGTAAACCACAAGAAGCACAAGTTTATTAAATGTATATCGGCTTCCTGTTGTGCCCAAAAAAACCAAACACCATTCGATTTTTTATTTCACTACATTAGTGACCCTGACGTTGGAAAATTCAAGAAGTTGTCCTATGTATTTAGATACCCATGCAGATTGCACAGCCACGGTAAATCAAAAATAAGGTTAGGTGTACATCACGTGAACGGTCGTACAGTAAAATTTTACCAGCAAAGTATGCAGTAAATTCAACGCAAGCACTTTCAGCCAATTTTGGCAACTACGTAAAATACGAAGACCGAGGAAGAGCAAGCAATAGATAACGCTGATATGGCTCTCAACACAGCAGTGGGGGAGAATAAATGCTTCACTGGCGAGCTACAGCATATAAGCATCAAGCCACCGGTATTCTGCAAGCAAAGCCTGATTTGTACTTTCAATTGTTGATAACATTTTTCCCGAATTTGAGAAATTTGGCATTTGAGTTTGGCATCACTTTTTTTAAGTTCACGCGGGATCAGCGAAAGCAAATTTTGATGATTCGTAGCGTAGGGTTGAAATTTTAACTTTTCTACAACGGGCTCAGCGATAAGGCTGATAAACAAAAAAAACCTATCATATAAAATTAAAAACTGTATATATGGAATATTTTACTTGCGTATAATATCAATTAAATAAGAATTACGCTAACTATTCTTCTTCCGATGGCATTGGGCATATATTGCAGTACAAATTTCTCTGATACTTATTGATGAGCTCGGGGAAGAATAAGAGGGCTGGTTTTCTAATAGGCTTGAAATAAAAAACATACAAATTGTATTAGAAAAATGTTACACTTATTATCAACTTACCACCGTCAATCGTCTGTGAGGATCGCTAATAAGAAGCCAATCATGGGCTCTCTCACAAACTTCAGAAAATTTGAAGTTGTGAGCAGAGCTTTTGGACGAATGTGGCAAAAGTTGCCAAATGGGCGAACGGAGTGAACTTTCCGCCCGCCTTGCGGTATTACTGCGAAAAGCGCATATAACCATTTACAATTCATATAATATTTGCATTTGCAACTTATATATAAAAATTTTGATTAAAATTTCAATTTCATTAAATAACAATTAATTTATTTTTCTTAAAACTAATCGGCTGCAGTTCTTTACTAGGTTACGCCAGAGATAACAAATCCCAGAAAAGTACTTTGCGCGACCAATTGTCCTGCTACCATGGGGGGCATCATACCAGCCTGCATCAATCTCGCGTAGAGGTCGGCTCCGAGTACCATTTGGACCGGCGATGCCTTATGGAATGACGGATCGACAAGCCTCAAGTTCTTGAAAACTTCCACCGTGTGTTGCGCTAACGAACGCAATGGAGTCGGCGTCAGGCTGATGTGTTCGATCTTTGCGCATACTGATATTTCGTCCTGCCCGCCAAGATTGCTACGTAGCGTGATATCGCACATTTGGCCGCCGCTACGTCTTTGAGTGCGGAGCCGAAGTCTTGACACAGTTTCATCAGAAATGATGGTCGCCGGACTTGCTGGATGAAGCACCGCACGCACTGTGATAAACCTATCCGCTGTATGAATGCGTAATAATGCCGTTGGTGACAGTGCCAACATCTGTTGCCAAGGGAGGGCTGCTGATCGCTGCTCAATAATGGTTCGCGCATTTCTTCGTCGACGGGAACCTTGATCACGCCTTCTTTTCAGCTGGGGTGGCCGACGGGACGAGTCGAGTTCCGTTTGGCCCGGGTTACGGCGGTGAGACGAATCGAGTCTTAGTCGGTCGTTTCCATGCCGCCAGTCGGATCGGAAGTCACCAGCTCGCTTAAGTCGGCGAGACGAGTCGAGTCTAGCTCGATCGTGAGCAAGTAGTGTGCGCGGTAGGTGTCGAGATGTTGGCTGCGTCCTATGTAGCGTTAGTCGAAATGAGGGTGTGGGCGTATCATTGGTTGGCGGTGTGGTTGCTTGTTGAGTGATTTCCTTCACGTTTTGATTCTCATTGTTGGTTTCTGCTAGCAATGCGCCTTCTATATCCATTTGCTGTGCCCAGGAGAGCTCAACGATGTCTTCATCTCGTTCTTCTTTTACTTCGGAGCCTGTGTTATGCAACATGGTGTGATGAGTCTGCCCACATGTTTTGCACCAAATTACGATATCTCACTCGGTTATGGTGTGTTTTGAAGCGAAGCAGTTGCTGCAGTAGCAGTAGATAAATGACCGCCGTTCTCAACCGGAGTTCGGGAGTCATTTGGCGGAATTTGGAGCACAAACGTAGTGGATGGCTGTCTTTGCAGAGACCGGAAGCAAATTGGGACATTTTCTAAATGAGAAAGATTATATTAATTCAAATCAGATCTAATTTGTTTCGCTGACAGCTAGGGTTTTCAGTGGATACTTCCACTTATACCGCCTTTGGAGCTCTGACAAATATTCAGATTTCCATCTTTGACAGAACACATGGTTCATAGCTTTTAACTTTTGCCATCGGTTGACCAATTATATAAGGTTATCATTGATTTCTGGTTGGGCTTTTGAAAGAAGCGGGGCACCTACCAGGAAGTGTCCTGGTGTAAGGGGTGCAAAGTCATTTATATTGTCAGACATTAGACTTATGGGACGAGAATTTAAACGAGCTTCGATCCTAGCTAATAGAGTTGAAAGCTCTTCGAACGTGTATTTCATCGATCAAGTAATTTTGCGAAAGTGGGCTTTGAAGCTTTTTACTCTTGCTTCCCATAAACCTCCCATATGAGGAGCTCCTGCAGGAACGAAATGCCAAATGATTCCTGCAAAATTGTGGTTATTGACGATGGTTTCAGGCCATATTTTAAGGACTGCCTTTACGACTCGTTTGATTTCTCTTCTTGTCAAAGCTGCCATGAATGAGGCTGTTGAAAGGTCACTTGTGGCTTCAAGGTGTATGGCTTTTGTAGAAAAACAGACAAAGACACATAGGTAGCCCTTTGTTATGAAACAAGCTCGACCTGTAAAGTTTTTTACATCAAATGGGCCTGTGAAATCAACACCCGTTGTTTTAAACGGTCTCGATATTTCCGTTCTAGACGAAGGTAGAGCAGCCATTAGCTGCGTTTGTTCCCGTTTTTTATACAAAACACAGATTTGGCAGTTGTCTATAGTAGACCTAATGAGGTTTTTTGCTTTCACCAACCAATATCGCATGCGTAAAAGACGCAGCACTAGCTGGTTGGCACTGTGGATCGAGACAAAATGAATAAAGTTTACCATTAGTTTGGAAAAATAGCAATTGTACGGCAATATTATTGGGTGCCGTTCCGCAAAGCTCATTGAAGGGGCATTGGATAGTCTCCCACCGACTCTTAGAAGTCCTTTGTCGTCAATATATGGGTTCAATGATAGTATCGTAGATTTTTTACCCACAGGCTTATTATTTTCTAATTCCGTATATTCAGAGGCATAACGAGCTTCTTGGGAGATTTGAATTAGCCTTGACTGGACGAATTTAACTTCACCAGGAGTGATGGAAGAAAAATTTGATCGTTCTTTGTGTGCAGAACCGTTAAATACCACTCTCAGCTTTGAAGAAGCGCTGTCTGGTTTATGCACAGCATGGTGTGGAAGGTAGTAAGAGTTCGAAGACTCTTCACCTTTATTATATTTAACTTCATGCATATGACCCAAATCAGCATATTCTTGAAGTACCTTATTATATATCCCTTATTAGGGGTTTTTTGCACAAAGATGTTTCACATAGCAATATGGCGAGAAGCGCCTATGTGTGCATTTGGAGGTGAAAGTTTGAACGGGAGCGACCCTACATACCATTCCTCATTATTACGACAACAACTAAGAAGTCAGACCCTGAATATTAATTTAATATATTATACATACATCTGTATTTATTAATTAATTATTTCAGTGCATATTGAACAAAATCGTTATTAAATTAAATTAATTATTTTAAATTTCAAAGTTTAAAGAACTTCAGGGTATACATACATACATACATATGTATGAAGTATGACAAACATTTACTTTGGGGGTATTGCGGGCACACAGAACTAACCCACCTCAACAATTTACACTTTATATGGTCAATGACCCTCGGTGTTCACTTTGGTACATAGGAGAGCGATAATCTGTTTTCTTCCCCATGAAGGAGTTATAAGAAAAGAAATTAAGATCACTAGCAAAAAAAAATCCAATTATATACGTAGGTCAGTATGTAGTTTAAGAGAACAAGATAAGTAAATGGTAATGTATTTTAACAAAAAAAATTTAAGTTAAATTTAGTTATTCTCGGCAAATGAATCAATTTTTTTTTAACAACACTGTACTAAGCGCGAAGAGCGCCGTAGCAAAATCAAAACCAGGCTCTTACTACGTTCGTATACGAAGTGTTAAAGAGAAAAAACAGAAAAAAAACCAAAAAAAATTAAAAAATTAAGAGATACAAGTAAATATTAACAGAACTTTGTCAACTTTATTGTTTTAAGAGTCATTCATGGTGGGTTTGCTAATAAATGAGAGCAAACACAGTAATATAACAGAGTGTAGAATTATTGCATTATGTTGAGCTAGGTCAGGTCTGGGGGCTCACCACGTGGTTGCGATGCACACAAGGTAGCTACATAACTAACTTGACGATATTTATGTATGTACTTACGTACATACATACGCAATATAAAACTATTTCCGGATCGGGATCGAAAAACAAATACAATCGGCAATTAGAGTTGATGCTTCTCCGATTTCCGCAGAAATTCCGGTTGATTGCGGGTTATAAGTAGGCAATATAGATGCAAGGTAGGTTACCCTTTGGATGCCGTTGTTAGGTCGGTGGCACGCCACAGGTACAAATTATTATACGATACTCCTGCAAGGAGTTTCAATTTACTTTAAAAGAAAGAAAACTAGGAGATTATGAGGTAGACTTATCCAATCTTCGTATAAAGCTGGAATCTTATTATAGGTGTATTGTAATACAAAAGGAAAGCCGGATTTAAAGCTCCAAAGGAAAAAAGAAAAACTAGTCAATCCCGGAAGCTAAGGTAGTTCATATGAAATGACAACTTAAATGTTATCGCGAAACAGCTGATTAGGGAGTGACATGAGGCCGGTTCGTTTTATCAGGTGTGTTTATTAAGCGCAGTGAGATGAAATATATGGTTGCTGACTTACCAAAAAAAATCTAGCTATAACAATAAATAGAACTTAGCTATGTACCTACAGTACATACACCCCCCACCTATGGTGTTGGTGCGGGCAGGGATGTGTTTTTGTCCTTTTGGATGTCTTTTCGGTGGTATATTCCACGTTTTCCGGTGTTGTCATCTAGTAGCTCATATAAGCAATTCCCTTTTGTTGCACCAACTTTAGCTTTGACAAATTTCGGCGCGAACTTTGCGCATACTTTTTTAGTGGCATCGCTCAAAATAAAATTCCTTCTATAGACATTATCTCCTACCTGTAAAGTTTCTGCGTTACTTCGCAAATTATACCTTTTGTCTGAATTTCCGAACGCTTTTTTGATGTTTTCGCTTATTGATTTTCTTATCAATTCAAGCTTGTCAGCCTTTTCGATAATATTTTCGTCGAGTGTTCCAAGTTTTTGAAATAGGACGTATTCATTAGCATGTGACGGCATTTGTTGGCCGAAAAGAGTATAGTATGGTGTGCAACCTATAGATTGGTGGTGAGAACTTCGTAACGCCTCGGCGATGCTTGACAAGTGTTTTTCCTACAAAGTTCCGTCTTCCTTCAAATAAGCTCTTATTCCTTCGATAATGGACCGATTGACTCGCTCGCTTGCGTTTGCGTGGGGGCTATAAAAGGCCGTATATATGTGTTTAATCCCACGCTCAGCAAGCAAGTCATTGAACTGTGATGATTTAAATTGCCTTCCGTTATCGCTTAATATCAACTCAGGTGTTCCAAAGATGCTAAAAATGTATTCCTGAAGGAAATCGCAAATGGTTAAAGTATCAAATTTCTTAATAGCTTTAAGTAAAGGGAACTTGGTGAAGTGATCCAGGACAATAAAAATTCCAATGTTTCCTTTCTTTGAACGCGGATAAGGACCTAAAAAGTCGAGATATAATTTCTGGAACGGGCGCTTGACCGTGTATTGTGCCGCCATAGGTAGACGAAGTGTTACATTTGGCGCTTTGATTTGTCGGCACGTTTCGCATCGACCAATATACTCTTTTACATCAATTGCCATATTGGGCCAGTAAAAATTCAATCGTAACCGTTCTAATGTTTTCGCAATTCCACTAGGACATTTGTTTGCCTGGCAGTGCGCGTTTTCAATCACTTGCCTAGTTTTAGGGATCCACAGTTTCCAGTTGTAGACCTCTCGCACTGGGCAACCATTGGGATGCGATTCTCGTTACGTAAAACATGGTCTATTAATGCTTTATACTCTTTAGACTCGAACTCGTATGATTCTATATCCACTTGTGGGCGGACTTGTAACTCCTCTACATCTTTAAAGTTTTGTCGCGATAAACTGTCAGGTACCACATTTTCCGAACCCTTTCGATGGACTATATTAAAGCGATAACCTTGTAACTTTAGGGACCAACGGGCTAGTCTCGTGGATAGGTCTGTTTGACGAATAAGCCATTGTAGGCTCGCGTGATCTGTCACGATTGCGAAGTCTTAGCCTTCAACGTTGGCACGAAATTTCTTTAGGCTAAGAACAGCTGCAAGACACTATAACTCAGTAACGCTATAGTTACTTTGAGCTTTATTAAGCTTCTGAGAGAAGTACGCTATAGGAACTTCTACTTCGTCATCATTTTTCTGAGCCAAGACCGCAACAGCGCCGAGTTTAGAAGCGTCGCATTGAATCACAAATGGTTTTTCCTAGTTAGGACTCACCAGCACAGGTGCTGCACAAAGCATTTCTTTAAGAGTGCCGAAAGCGTTTTGCGCTTCCTCAGTCCAAACAAAGTGTTTTCCTTTCTTAAGCAAGTTAGTTAAGGGAGATGTAATTGAGGCGAAATTATCAACGAAACGGCGGTACCAACCAGCCATTTCGAGAAAACGCCGGAGTTGCTTGGTATTGGTTGGTGCTGAGTAGTTGGTGACGGCAGAGACTTTTTCCGGATCTGCTCTCAATATTCCGTCGCCCACAATGTAGCCTAAGTACTTAACTTCTTTTATACAGAATTTGCTTTTTTCTATATTTATTGTCAAACCCGCCCTTCTTAAATGCAGGGCAACTACGCAAAGGACGGACATATGGCTATCAAAGTCTTCTGATAGTATAAGGAGATCGTCTAAATAGACGAAAACTCGGTTTTTTAATAGGGGAGGGATGACTCGATCCATCATGCGGCAAAGTGCCTGAGGGGCGTTGCATAATCCAAAAGACATCACGCAATAACGGTATAGCGGACGATTAGGGACAGTAAAGCAAGTGTAATCTCGAGAGCTTTCGGACAGAGGAATTTGCCAAAAGGCGCGACGAAGATATAGTGATGATATGAATTTGGCTTTTGGTATTCTGCTTAATATAGCATCTATGTGTGGGAGGGGATAGGCGTCCTTGACGGTTACATTATTTATCTTTCTTGAATTAAGACACAGACGGACTTTATTTGGCTTTTTCACTAGCACAACCTGACTGGACCACGGACTATTGGGAGACTCTTCGATTACACCTAACTTCAGCATTTCATCTATTTCTGCATGAACTAACTTCTCTACCGCAGGTGAAATGGCGAAATATCTTTGCTTGATCGGTCGGACATTAGGCAGGAGGTCTATTACGTATTCCATAAGCGAAGTTTTACCCAAGCCTTCTTTCTCGCAGCTCGGAAATTTGTTTTTAATTATTGATAACTGACATTGTTGCTCGTAATTCTAGAAAAGTACGTTATCGTCATTGACCACATTATGGGTAATTTCGAATACAATTTGAGGCGCAATTCGGAATTCGACCCAAAAATCTACCCCTAGAATAATTTTTTGTGCCATGCTTGGGATCACGAAAAATGTAATTGTATAAATTTTGCCTTCAAATTTTACTTTAGCATCTATTGTACCGAAAACCACTTGAGTCTTGCCATCGGCGGTGCACACAGCTGTCGTGTGTTTTCGCAATTTGTGCTGCTAGCAGACAACTACGGCAATAGAAGAACCTATACAAGAGACTTGTGCTCCGCTGTCTAGCAGTCCTAAATACTCCTCAGAGAATATTAAAATTTTTGCGTATGGCACAAAATGCGTTTCTAAGTGATTTACGTTTATCTTTAATGTCTTGCCAAAACTGTTTTATACGCGCGGACGAACAACTAACGGGTGCTGGTAATGTCATACCTCTGCTAAAGAGCCGATCCCTAGTTTCAATATAGTTTTTGAGACGTACATGGTATGGCACTATCTTATGAACAAATGGGCTATTCTTTAAGTTTTTGTCCGGGCGTATGATCGATGATGCACAATCATTATATTTGTCCCGGCGTATAATTGATCGATTTGTTATTTGTTTCTCTGTTCTTTGCGAGGGTTCGTCTTCGAAGCCTCGCTCGCTTTCAAGTTTCCCGAACATGATTCACAATTTGGTCGATAAACATTGGCCTTGCCGCAACCATAACAAAAGATAGTTCGGTTTACTCCCTGCTTTCGCCCTCGGATTTGTTCTTTCAATTCAAATTCGCTCTTATGCTGTTGAAAATTTGTTCTAAGGGCCTGGCATAGGGATATCCAGGTAACACGCTCCACAGAGCGACGGTATCTCCAATACCAGTCTTTAGCACCGTGCGTGAAGAGGCTCTGTATATGCTCGCATATGAGATTGAAGTTACCCCCGAGCGTATCTACCACTTGACACTCGATCCGATATATAAAACAATCGACCGACATTCGCGTCGACCCATCGAAAGTAATGCCCCAACTTGAGATTAATAGTGCAATCCTGCCGGAATTTGGGACACTTGACAAATCGCTAAAGCGCATCTGGTCAATCCCACGATAAAAATTTTGATTGGAGTGGTCTAGCAACGGTGGAATGTCTCTCGGCCAGTACGGAGTCGAGTCAACCGGTTGAGGATTCACTTGGGAATGGTTCACTACTGGGCTAATATTGTTTACTTGAGGTGCTCCCTGTGTATGTGGATTGATATTATTCAAGTTTAACCCCGCTACTGCGTTGGAGAGGGTGCTTTTAAGTCTTTCCTCAATCAATCGCGAGTGCGATTTTCGAGGTCTTCTAATAATCTGGCCTGCCTAGCAGAGATTACAGCGGAAACTACATTTCTAAGGCGAGTTTCCTCGTCTTTGTTGCTACCTTCTAGCGAAGGACATTCGTCTTTACTCCTTTTAAAATGATTTTTTGATAAAGATATTTTGGTGACAAATGGTCACCATGGCAGTCCCTAGTAGCATACTTCTATTATTGTCAACAAGACAATTAGATGTATTGGCTTTGATGGACACCGTATGAGACTTATGCCCGAATTCAGTAACTTAGTATCATCTCAAGTCTCAAAATGAGCTGGAGATTATTGCTTTTCCTCGCTTTCACGTTCTGTTCTTTTGTTTTTATTTACATTTTTTGTGACCTGTTCATCACCAGGTCACTATTTAGAGACTCTATTTTGAGACTAGAGGCTTTATTTGAATCTAATGACTTCCAACTGGTCTAAAATTGTGACTTTTGTCTCTATTAGAGACTGAGGCTACTAACTGAATTCGGGGGTGAGTTGAAATATGTTGAGAACTTGAGGTAGAAGGTTCCTTACTTTGATCTCTATGAAGCATGGCATGATGCCGTTTTCTGCATTTTGCACATGTGAAACTGCACTTGCAGTCATTTATTTCATATGCATATGAAAGGCAGTTAATGCAGAGGTGATACTTCCTGACGGCAGAAAGCCTTACATTAGGGCTCATCTCTGAAAACTTTTGGCAAGTCTTTAGTATATGAGCCTGAGAAGAGCATATCTTGCATCTAATATTATTTGTCTTAACATGATGGGTATTTATTCTCTGGTTTTGTATACTATTATACGGACTGAAGTTATTTAGCCGATATTGTTTGCTGTCATACTAGGTTTGAGGTGAACGTCAGAATTCCCTTTGAGATCGGAAACTGTTTCAAGAGTTTGGAACCTGTTGGTCAGAAATGCATCTAAGTCCACCCACTTTGGAATCTCCTTTTTTATTTTCCGAAACTGTTCCCAGCGTGTTTTCTGGGTGCCTGGTTGAACACAAATATGTGAAAATTGCATCCCAATGTTCAACGCTTATTTCCTGAAGTTGTAGCGCTGAAATGCAACTATTAATTTCACTCTGCGTTTTATTTAGCGCTGTCCCAGACTCTAAGGAGATATTTGGCAGATTTAATAATATTTTTAGTGGAGAATTTATTAAAATTATTTTATTCTCGCCCATGCTAACGCAAACCTCTGGTTTTGAATTTTAAGAGAAGTCGTTACAAAAAGGTCTAGAATAAAAGACCAAATTAATCTTTAAAAATAGATCTTTATATATTATTCATTTATTTTCATTCTTTTTAAATACTGTGCCAGTGCTTTGTTAACCGCAACAACATATGTACATATGTACATGCACTTTCTTGTATGTATGTATATGAGCGCAACTTTCAGAGTTTGCTATATCAAACACTCCAAATGCACTTCACTATTATTTTATGTATTGTTGCTTGTCGGTATACAATTTAATTTCACAAAATGTATGTATTTAAATTTCAAAATTTAACAACACACAAAAAATTGTATTCTTCTAAATTTTAAAATATATTTATTTGCTCACTTTTTAATCTGGATAATTGTCTTGTTGACAATAAACTAGCATTTACATTTTGTTCTTAACATAAGTGTGCCAAGTTTGTTTCACACGGTTACGGTGTGATCCGATATCCGAAATTCGTAGACATGGCGTCAGCAGAAAATGCGTTCAGCAGTGTCCTCGCTGTTGTATTTTGAAGTACAAGAAAGGTCATCGGCCAGATTTTTTGGTGTTTGTATGGTTACTTTATAGTTCCTTCTGGAGATGTACGTCCTGTATGTCAGAAGACTGATAATTACGACAAGGATGATAAAATTAGTGGTAAGGCTAGCGCCATATTTGTACTTGATTACTCTCAGCTGTTCAGTGTTACTTATCTGTAATTCTTTTAGCATCTGTAAGGACAGGCCTTCTTTAAATATATTGGTCGCATTCGAAATTTGTGCTATTGCAGGTAGTGGTTTGTCAGCTGATATCTGTTTGCCTTTGAATAATTGATTCTGCACCAATATTGTAGAATTGATATGGTGAATAAGAAATGTTCCTTGTAGAGATACGGATCTGCCATCTATTGATACCTCTCCTCTGTGATCCTTTAGTAGAAGGATGAGGGGGTGTTATTTCTTCGATTGTCGGTAAATGTTGATAGTTGGTTGTGGTGCATGTTGAAGGCAAGCTTTTAATTAGATTAGGGATGGACTTAGAGTTAGTTATATTTGCAAAGTTCGAGGCTTTACAAATTGATATTTCGTCTAAAGAATTACATTTGTTTTTGATTCCCAAAATTTAATTTTTACAAAACATTATATTTTCAAATTCCAACTTAATGCTAACATTTTTCGTTTTTACAGGTTTTAGTAACAACTTCTTACAACTATTTTTTTCTGTTAATGGTAGTGAAACAATGTACAACAAAGTTGATTGATTTGATGCGACTTTAACTTCGCTGAACTCCAAGGCTTCTATTAGATTTACAAAAGGCATTTTTTGTTCTTCGAAGAGGATTTTTGTAATATTAATTTCAAAATTTGATAATATAAAGGAATTGACGATGCTGGCTTTGGCCCACTGTATCGAGTAATCTATCTGAACCAATTTCTCTTTAATTATTTTCAGTTTGTGTTCTATATTGCGAATAATCTCTTTTTTTGCTATTTCACTTGATTGGACTGTGTTTAGAAGTGTATTTGTTGTTTTTGAAATTTCGTTTAGTCGGTTGATCGTTATCCTGTTAATTATTACCTGTTTGTCATTATTAGTCAGTAAGTTGTTGGTTTGGTCGGATATCAGTTGAAAATCGTCGTGGTCTGGTGTACCTGCTAACCATTTCCAAGCTGTCCCTAGTATGTTCAGTGATCGTTTTCGTCTAGGTTTGAGGAAAAGGTAACTGCTGTCCTTGGATGCCAGATTGCGTCCTCGTATTGATTTAGGTTAATTTTGTGTATGAGTCTGAATGTTTCTATAGTTTTTTTTTTCTCTTGTTTTAGTTTCTTATTAGTCCTTTATGGACTATTCTTCCAGAATTTGTGGTAACTGTGCTGTTTTTATTTTCCGCTACGGTTTCTTCTTTGTAACGGCATGTAAGTTTATTTCCTATTCTTTTATTTGTTTTTACAAATATTACGTCGCGCACATTATAGCCTTTGTAAGGGTTTCTTTTTTTGTTGTGGTAATTTAGATCAGCGTCTTGTTTGCGTTGAAGTCTCTGAATATTCTTTTGTTTTTCGACTTCATCTTGAAGAGGACCAGAGGCTACACGTGGTCCGAAAAATAGCTCTACAGGTTTTCGTTTTGTAGTAGAATGAATAGAATAATTGTATTTCCAAATGGTTTTGTCGAGGAGGTCTGTGAAGGATGAATGAACTTTTTCTGCCTTCAGGCAACGCATTATTTCTGATAAAGTGCTATGGAAACGTTCGATTTGTCCGTTTGCTGTACTGGTGTAAGGTGGGCATTTAAAAATAAGAGATGTACTGTTGAAGCTGATCCTAATGATTTTTCGTTGTCAATAACTATTATTTCTGGTATTCCAAAACACATCAGTAGTCTTCTTGGAGGTTCTTTAATATGTTGTGTGGCTCTTGATCTAACTAATGCCACTTGTGCATATTTAGAAAACTTATCTATAGCAGTAAGGATAACTCTGTCGTTTGTGAAGTAAATGTCTAAATGCACGATCTGTCCAGGATATTGTGGAATGGGAGTCGGTTGAATAATGGGTTTTGGAGGGTGTCTTTCGTATTTTGGCGTTTTGCCAATTTTACATTGATTTATTATTGAATCTCTTTTTGATTGCATTTTTGGGAAATAGAATGATCGTAAGAGCTGCTCTTTATTTTCGCGTGCACTGCGGTGTGCGCGTTTGTGTTCGTTTAAGATTTCATTCTCTTGTTCAGCTGCGTCCGTTAGGTCTTTTAAGATTTTGCGCGTGAATCTAATTTTATAGTTTCTGAAGTGTAGAGGGTAAATTTCTTGTATTTTTCCAAGAAAATGCTCTTCAGTGCTTAAGCCGTTCACTACTGATGGATTTAAATATCGTTTTAAAATTTCAATTAATTTCTCGTGAGAGTAGTCACTTTCAGTAACGGTATGTCTGTGGTAGGTGGGAAAAACTATATTCAACCTGTATGTAGAAATTTCATCAACGGTTAGGAATATTTGGTTCTTTAAAAGCATTTATAGGAGCCTCCGTTATGCTCGGAGCTTTCGTCACTATGCATGGTTCCCGTCAGAGAGTTTACCTGGGGCGGTCGCGAAAGTGCATCTGCCACCACATTTGCCTTTCCTGGTTTGAAATACAACTCATAGTTGTACTCTTCTAAGATGGCTTTCCAACTTTTAATCTTATTGTTATTGTTTCTTGTTCTAAGTGCGTATGTCAATGGCTGGTGATCGGTGAAGATTTTAACTTTCGCCGATCCGTAAAATTAGTTTCGTAAGTTACCTAAAGCTCAGATAATCGCCAGCATTATAAATCCGAGAAATTCAACCTCAGATCTTAAAAATTCGCTTTTATCTAATTGTATTTTTAAGTTGGCGTTTTCTAGAGTTACGAAAATTATTTTTATGGCATTAAAATGAGTTCCTTGATCCTTGCTAAAGATGATAATATCATCAATATAGACTTAGCATCGCTTGCCAATGTGGTCTCTGAGGATATCGTCGAGAGCTCTTTGGAAAATTGAGGGGGAATTTTTCAGCCCAAAAGGCAGGCGAGTAAATTCTTACATGCCGTTGTTTATAGAAAACGCTATTTTTTCGACATCTGATTCTTTAATTTCATGAAATCCGCTTTTTAAATCAATTGTTGAAAAATACCTATTTTTCCCAAGTTGGGACAATACATCGTTGATTTCGGGGATGGGATATTTTTCGGGCACTGTTACTAAATTTAACTTTCTGTAATCGACCACCATACGGTATTTTTTTCTCCTGACGCATCTAATTTCTTTGGTACCACCCATACGGGAGCGTTGTATGCTGACCTAGAGGGTCGAATGATTCCGTCGCGTAAATATTCTTTAATTTGTGCCTTAAAGACCAGGTGGAAACTTTAAAGCACATTGGATAAGGGTAACTTTTAGTATAAACTGGCCTGTCTGTGGTGGTGCGAATTTCGCCTTTTACTGTAGTAGTAAAAGTAAATTTTTCTTCGGGATCGGCAAATAGCGTCTTGAAATTGTTAACTAAGTTTTGTAATTTTTCTTTTTGAATTTGATTTAGATGTTCTGTCCCGATATTTATACGATTTACGTCCTGTGAGAATTGTTGCTTCAATTTGATTTTAACTCTATTTTTGCCTATTGACATATAGTTATCCTTTGCATGTATTACTGCATCTAGCTCTTTTAATGAATTATTTCCTATAATGGCGTGAAAGGATTTCAACGTTGGCATCAAGAACAATTTTACGGTTTGGTCTTTTAAACCGAAGACGTTTGCGAAGGTGTGGTGAGTAATTAGAATATTTCCTCCGATAGAGGATGCAAAAAAAGGAGTATCGTTTCTGATAGGCTTTATTGCAAACTGGAGCTGGACATTGTTTTTGGCTTTCAGCCGCTTAAGGGGTAATCCTACTTTTTAAGTATTTTTGCTCCTACAGATATCGCTCAATGATATTCAAAAGGTTTTGTGCAATGACAAAGTCCCGAAGGTATCTGAAAAGCCGATTTACAGAGTGATGTCACATCACCGTTCCTTGCGTATAGATAGACTTCAAACGCGTTTTACTCAAAACCATGTTTTTTGGGCTGGCCGGAACACTTACGCCTAAATATCTCAACGGGTTGACTTTTGACAATTTTTCATACAGCTTGCTGATTACATTTTCTAGTGTACATCGTAGGATTTTTTCAATGAATTTAAAATTTCTGTCTGTTTGTGCAACGAGCTTTACGTCAAACACAGTATTTTTTCATCCAAATCGACGCCATTTTTTTTTAACTCAGTATTTAGCAAAAATGTTCACTACGGTTTTGAGTGTATTTTCAGATTCTTTTTGATTTTTTGTTCTAGGTACAAAATTGCGAACGAAATCGTTGCGGCCAAGGAAGCTCTATAAAAAAAACGTCTTTTTTTGCAACAAATGTTGAGCTGACATTTTATTTTGAAAAAATTCTTAAAACATTCTTTTATATACCTCAACATATGTAGAAACATGTATGCAAAACCATAATATAATATAACAATTCGTTTTCATTTGACAAAATCATAAAGCTGGCTGTGGATTTTAAGTTCACAAAGTAGGATTGAACCTTAAATATAACATACATATGTATAACGATATTTACAGGGTCTAATCTATTAATATTTTCATTATCTCTCCATTGCCGGGTTTTCCTTCAATATATGGCAATGAAGAGTTATTCATCCTAAAAAATGAATATCTGTAAAATCAATATTTTCGGAGGAATAGGGTTCTGTTTGGTAATTATCTTCTAGATTTTCAGAGGGATAAACATATTCATGTAATGATTGTCCTGCTTCTTCATTTTTGTCCATAACGTCTTCGTAGTCTTGTGTCTCAATATTATAATTACGTTGTCTTTTGTCTGTATGGAGCTGCGTTGATGCTGGTCTTGAGAATTATTATATTGCGCCGGTCGATTCATATAATTGATATTACGTGTTTGAGCGCTTTGATCTACTTCCATTGGCTCTGGTTTATTCGGTGGTTTAGGACCAAAAGGACGTGGAGGAGGATTATTTCTGAAATTATTAGAATTATTGTCATGGTTATATCCAAAACCAGGATAGATGTTCTGTCCCGATATTTATACGATTTACGTCCTGTGAGAATTGTTGCTTCAATTTGATTTTAACTCTATTTTTGCCTATTGACATATAGTTATCCTTTGCATGTATTACTGCATCTAGCTCTTTTAATGAATTATTTCCTATAATGGCGTGAAAGGATTTCAACGTTGGCATCAAGAACAATTTTACGGTTTGGTCTTTTAAACCGAAGACGTTTGCGAAGGTGTGGTGAGTAATTAGAATATTTCCTCCGATAGAGGATGCAAAAAAAGGAGTATCGTTTCTGATAGGCTTTATTGCAAACTGGAGCTGGACATTGTTTTTGGCTTTCAGCCGCTTAAGGGGTAATCCTACTTTTTAAGTATTTTTGCTCCTACAGATATCGCTCAATGATATTCAAAAGGTTTTGTGCAATGACAAAGTCCCGAAGGTATCTGAAAAGCCGATTTACAGAGTGATGTCACATCACCGTTCCTTGCGTATAGATAGACTTCAAACGCGTTTTACTCAAAACCATGTTTTTTGGGCTGGCCGGAACACTTACGCCTAAATATCTCAACGGGTTGACTTTTGACAATTTTTCATACAGCTTGCTGATTACATTTTCTAGTGTACATCGTAGGATTTTTTCAATGAATTTAAAATTTCTGTCTGTTTGTGCAACGAGCTTTACGTCAAACACAGTATTTTTTCATCCAAATCGACGCCATTTTTTTTTAACTCAGTATTTAGCAAAAATGTTCACTACGGTTTTGAGTGTATTTTCAGATTCTTTTTGATTTTTTGTTCTAGGTACAAAATTGCGAACGAAATCGTTGCGGCCAAGGAAGCTCTATAAAAAAAACGTCTTTTTTTGCAACAAATGTTGAGCTGACATTTTATTTTGAAAAAATTCTTAAAACATTCTTTTATATACCTCAACATATGTAGAAACATGTATGCAAAACCATAATATAATATAACAATTCGTTTTCATTTGACAAAATCATAAAGCTGGCTGTGGATTTTAAGTTCACAAAGTAGGATTGAACCTTAAATATAACATACATATGTATAACGATATTTACAGGGTCTAATCTATTAATATTTTCATTATCTCTCCATTGCCGGGTTTTCCTTCAATATATGGCAATGAAGAGTTATTCATCCTAAAAAATGAATATCTGTAAAATCAATATTTTCGGAGGAATAGGGTTCTGTTTGGTAATTATCTTCTAGATTTTCAGAGGGATAAACATATTCATGTAATGATTGTCCTGCTTCTTCATTTTTGTCCATAACGTCTTCGTAGTCTTGTGTCTCAATATTATAATTACGTTGTCTTTTGTCTGTATGGAGCTGCGTTGATGCTGGTCTTGAGAATTATTATATTGCGCCGGTCGATTCATATAATTGATATTACGTGTTTGAGCGCTTTGATCTACTTCCATTGGCTCTGGTTTATTCGGTGGTTTAGGACCAAAAGGACGTGGAGGAGGATTATTTCTGAAATTATTAGAATTATTGTCATGGTTATATCCAAAACCAGGATTTGGAGTTGGATTGGGATTTCTCGGCAGTTGTGGGAGATATGCGAATTCTGGATAAAAATAAGGATTTCCTTTATTATTTGGATTAATTCGAATATTAAAACTTACAGGAGGTATTGTCGGACGTATTGTGGTAGGATTATGGAAGTTTCTTGCTACTCCGTGAGCATAATTTGTTCTGAAGTATTGATTTTCTAGTTTGAGGCAAAGATGTAAAGCTTGAGGGAGGTCTACTGGTTCCCTCATACCTAATAATTTAGGTAAGTCCCCATTCAAACCACGAATAAAGGTATCGAGTGCTTTATTTCGGTATGTTTGGGTCATAATGCAGAGTGTTTCGTGGCTCATATCCATACAGGATATCTTGTTTAAAATGAGAGATAAATGGGAGTAAACACTTTGGTAGAACTCCTGTGTGGTTGAACGTCCTCGTAAGAGTGAATTCATTTGGTATTCGAGAGTGCCGAGGTCTCGTTTGTCGGCGTAATGGAGCGTAAGGCACTTACAAATTGCCTTCCAACTTAATGGAGTACGACTCCAATGCCGCGTCTGCTTGGCCTATTATTTTATTTCTAATCACACTTAGTATTCCGAAATATTTTGGACTACCACAAATTGGTTCATAAATTTTTATAATTATCTCTACGCTCTTTCAGTATTTGGTTTAGGTAGAGTATTTGGCAACACTGGTGGTCTAATGACGTTCTTATTTGTAGCCATTTCGAAGAAAAAAAAAAATTTTATAGGTTCTATTAATTTTTTATTATTTGGTTATTATTGACCTCTTCTCGGAAGAGGGCCTTTTCTACTCCGGAGGGTCCGTATAAGGGTTCGCGGAATAAGGGTGATATTATAAGTTGAAGGATATTTTAAGAACTTCAACTTTGTTGTATTTTTTATGATTTTACAGCTTTTTATTGTTGTTAACTTATTTTTGTAGCACAAATTTTACTTTTTGTTTCGCTATTTTTTTTTTCACAAAATTTTACTTTATAATATTTATATTCTTATTTGCTTTTTCCACAAAAAAAAAATCTTAAATTTTATTTCAATTCTTTTTATTATAGTTACTTCAATTACTATTTTTTATTTTTACTTTTATCATTTAAAATTTCTTATAACTAAGTTATCTTACAAATAATCCCTCGCTGCTCCCGCTGGGTTGCTCCTTTTGCGCTCGACCGCGCTACTAACGGTCCTGCTGAGGAGACGATCGTCGAGGTTGCCTGCGGACGGACCTTACAGGCTTGTTTCTTTTGGGTCCGGTAATAATTGAATGCGCTTTTCGCGAACGGTAAGGTATGTTAGCCGCCGATTATTTTTTCGAAAATTAAAACACGTAACTTCTTAGTCACTTAGCACTTTGCTCCTTTTAGGCATTAGGCCATTTAAATACTTTAAAATATTTTATGTTTTGTCGCGCTTACCGTGGCCCTTCTACGTTGGGCACCAATTAACTCGATATTAATTTAGAGTTGTAAAAAAATTAAATAGTGCTCTATGAGCACATCTTTATTGAGAACAAAAACTGAACTAAACTAGCATTTACATTTTGTTCTTAACATAAGCACCTGCGCTGTTAACTTTTGTGGAGTCAACTTACACATATGTATGTATGTAGGTATGTATGTATGTAGAAATGAAAAGGAGCGGCTTATTTTTTATTATATGAGAAATATAATTTAAGGTATTGTACTTATCGAAGTACACTAACAAAGAAATGTCTGCTACCTTTATATTTTTGTATATGCAAAAACAAAGCACTAAATATATGTTTTAGGCTCTACTTTGCTCAAATTTTATTTTTGACCGCTTTTAAGTGTAAATGCAAATCAAATAAGTTGATTGCACCTTCTTTCAATTGACAATTTTACCTGTTGTTTTTGTGGTTGATAGTTGTTTCTTTAGTTATAGGGATGTATGTACGTTTATATATTCCTATATTCCGCCTATATATGAGTGTATATATGTATAAATGTTTAAATTTTACCGCCTGTGGAAGTCCGGGGAAGAATAAGAGGGCTAGTTTTCCAAAAGGCGTGAAATAAAAAACATACAAATTGTATTAGAAAAAAGTGAGGATCGAAGTTGTGAGCAGAGCTTTTTGACGAATGTGGTAAGAGTTGCCAAATGGGCGAACGGAGTGAACACTTATTATGCGCAACATTTATGGTAAAATGCTTGCTCGAACGACCGACGTGCAGCAAGTGTTACTAGAAATTCGCGCAAAACGTGATTATTTGGCAGATTGGAAAAACTTCAGTTGTGATTGACATCTCGAACGCAGCCCCAAAAAAAGGCTTGATACCGGGTTTAACAGAGTAACGTTAAAGCGTGAAAAAGCAATAATCTTTAGCTCATTTTGAGACTTGATTTGATACGAAGTTACTGAATTCGGGCATTAGTATGTATTCAAAATATATATATGCAGATCCTGCTTACTCATTGTAGTACTACCAGTGATACCACCATATATATACCCGCAACCACTGCGGAAATTGAAATTTCGGTTAGTCGTGTCTTGTAAGGTAGTGTTTCTCACTTGCCCGAAGTTGAAATTTAGCGAATTTAGCTATCCAGAGGAATATCAAATCATGACAAGATTGAAAGAATGCGGGAATACGACAATTGCGCTGAGAGCAAAAATTAGTGACGCAATTGCATCCTCAAAATGGGAAAGCAAAGAAGAAATTTTAAAAAAGAAGAGGAAGACGCGAAGAGTTGATTAGGTGCCTTCACACGGCAATATTTATATGCAACAATTGTGTGATGTAAAAGTATGCGATGCAAAATTTAGCACGTTTATTCATTAACGTAAACTCATGTCCCAACAGTAAAAATATCAACCAACTTTGAAAACCGTAAAATATGCCGGCCACTGGCCTAAATGGTGAATAGGTCTTTTTTGCAATGGTGGTTTTTGAGTACCCGTGCTGTTGGGATGTTTACTCTCTATAGAGAAAAAATTGTTCTTACACTCAATTGCCCGAAACTTGACGAAAATCAAATGATCAAAACTTAATTAAACAAATCGTACGAAGTTATGCCTTAACATATGGATTTTAAGGATTGCGAATATATGTAAAAGTGTCAGCACGTCTGCAGAACTGTTTATCCACTGTATGTAAAATTGCTATCGGTGGGCGATGTTTAAATATACAATTTATCATTTTAGCGAAAGCTAATGGTAACCAAACTCTGATAGACGGTGACTTCATGGAACAAGCTGGAATTGTCATGAACATGGGCCAGCGCTACTGGTACTTTGACCCTACTACTCATTTCAATTTTGCTGATCCACTGCCATTAGAGTTAAACCTTGTAGAAAAAGCCAAGGTATGTACAACAGACTTAAAGCGCAAACCGGAAGAGGAAGCGGTCCGCGAAATTGACAAAAGTGTATATGTCGGACTTTGAGTATTTCGGTCCGGAAGTACCGAATAATTACTCTCTGCATACTATTCCGGGATGCTATTCCCTCAGAATTGATTACACAGTGCTACAAAAAAGAATGAAATCGAAATACGTGGGAAGTGATGTTATTTTCCTTGTATCGAGTAGAATGAGAATCCAATTTTGGAATTTGTCAAACACCCCCAAAATCTCGACTTAACCTTAAAAACCGATTTTTCGTGCTTTTGCGCACTTCTTAGCCCATATCTTAGCTAATTAATAACCGATTTTCATTCTAAGAACGGGTGAAGAAAGAAGAAACCTTTTGAAAGATATATAGACGTCTTAATAAATCTGAAGAAATTTACTTGTTTTTGCACAACAAACTTAAATTTTGTTAAACACAAAATGAGTTTTGATTAGATTCAAAGATTACGTTTAATAGCGAATTCAACGAATGTTTCTTTTAAAAAATCGGCCAAAAAGTGACTGAGTTATTTTACTTTTTATAAGAACGAAATTTTTGCAAAAATTTACAACGAACTTAATTTACTAATAAATATTATTAAATGAAAATATATAGATCAAAAGTGCTTTTTTTTACCGTTTTTCCCTTAGGTCAGCATCGTCAGTTTCGCGTTGTACTGACCAGCAATATTCTGCCATCATATTTATTTGGTTTTTTTCCTTCGAAACGTTTTTCGATCGGAGCCATTTCTTGGTGGAAGTGTTCGCCTTGTTCATCACTGAGCTGGCCCAGATTATGTGGGAACAAGTCCAAATGCGAATGCAAGAAATTAATTTTTATCGACATGTTGCAACCCATTTCACCATATGCACTTAAAAATTCGTTTACAACCGTGATGTACTCGTCGCTTCTGTTGTTCCCAAGGAAATTATCACATAGCGCTACAAAACTCTTCCATGCACGTTTCTCAACACAGCTTAACTTGTTCATAAAGGTAACGTCGCTCATAATTTTGCGAATTAGAGGTCCAATGAAAATACCTATATACACATATTATAAAAAAAATAAAAAACAAGTAGGTATGAAAACAAATTAATAAATACCGGCTTTTATTTTAGCTTCACTTAATTTTGGGAAGACAGTTTTAAGATGAAGAAAAGCTTCGCTATTAACATCCAATTTCTTTACAAATTGTTTCATGTATCCCAGCTTTAAGTGAAGAGGTGGTAAGATAACATCCTCATATTTTACCAATGGGAGGCTTAAAACGTTTTTCCTACCTATCTGATGTGACTCCCGAGATGGCTATGCTTTGCGATCATAGCGATTGGATGGCCGACTATCCCATTCACAAAGGTAGCAAGGATATTTTGTGTAGCCACCTTGCATGCCAAATAAAATTGTCAACACTTTTAAATCAGCGATGACTTTCCATTTATGCGTGACATAGTCGATCAACCGTAAAATTTTTTCCATCATTTCATACGTTTCTTTCTTGTTAACCCCATACGCTATTGGAACTGATGGTAAGAGATTTTCATTGTGTAATAACACAGCTTTTAAACCTAAGGGTGACATTACAGACTTCATTAAGGGAACACGAATGTATTTTTTTTTAGGGTACATACTTTTACACGATCCATCAATGAAAATTCGCCATTCATCTGCATTATAATTATAATTTAAAGTCGAAAATAATTTGGGTACATTTACACAATGTACTAGATCACAGTCATTGCCATCAGTTTTAAAACTTTCGCTAAGTATCAAAGTGCGGTCGCTTTTTCTACCAGATGTTATATTTTTCCACTAAATTCCACTGCTTTAGTCAGGCCAAATGCCTTTCCGTTGATTTTGATTTACAAGGAAGGAATTCTTCCTATACTAAATATGTTTCACCAGCATCAATTGACTCACTTTTTGTAGGCGCTTCGGCATTTAAGTATTTTGGTTTTTTGCGATTCACTATCTCTTAACAATTCAAAATGTCGAGTTGTTAGTTAACAATGTTTTCTGTTTGCAATAACGAATGTGCGACTCACTAACTCATGCTTAACAACACTGAACATCTGATTTTTCTTATTTATTCAAATTGACAAAAAGTGGCACCTCTGCTTTACGAAATGTCAAAATACGCGAAAAGCACAAAGAGGAATACGAAAAAAACAAGCTAATTTCATCGCGCCAATAGTCTTCGAGCTTTATTTCAGAATGGCATCAACGAGTGCAGCTGCAGCCAAACGGAGTCGGGCGTCGACAGAACAACTCCTTGCGTTGCTCGACTTCATGACGGAGCACCAGGGGCTAGCCACCGGCAAGTTCCAGCGGCTCCATGGGAAATTGGAGATCGAAAGGAAGTGGGCGGAAATGGCAGACAAGCTCAACGCCATTGGAGGAGCAAACAAGTCTGTGGAGCAATGGCGCACGGTAAGTACCAATCTTGTTTTAAAAGTGCACGTACAAAGGAAGCAGATTTCCGAAAGTGTTGCAATTAATGTTAATATATTTTGTTAATCTATTAATATATTATATAATTAGTATTATATAGTTAATATATTATATATACATATATATATGTATTTCACTATTTTGAAAACAGGTGTGGCGCGACCTTAAAAGCCGGACAAGTACAAAAGTGCGTGATTTTATTTCACACTTCCGTCATTAAATGAAAAGTTTCGTTTTATTTAATATTTAATTATATTCTTTTATTTTCGGAAAGTTGAACTCTTACCATAATTAATATTAATTAAGTCTAAGAGAATTTGAATATAAAAATCGGGGGAGTGGTTCCAAAGATATACATATGAACTCATAAGTGGGCGGTGCGACGCCCCCTGTACACAATTTTTATACAGCCGGATTTCCTGCTCGAAAACAACACTACATACCAAATTCGATCAAATAGCTTCCATAGCTACTGAAATATAGCAATTTTTGCATTCTCGACAATTGCCGTTATATGGGAGGTGGGCGTGGTTATTGTCCGATTTTGCCCATTTTCAATACCAAACTGTTCTGGGTCAGAGACAATCTACCTACTGAGTTTCATTGAGAAATCTCAATCGACTTCTCTTTTCATTCAGAGCATTTTGGTATATATATATGTCTATATCCGTCTTGTTTCCGTCATGCTGTTACAAGCAACCGTTATGTCTTCCATACAGCCCGCGGATAATAAAATACAACACGGAGTGAATTAAGTGCGTGTTAAAAATTACAACACGATTAAAGTGATAGGCCCCTAGTAGCCTAGGCAAACCGGAGGTATCGTTTATGTACCAGCCTACACTATAAAAACTTTATAAAAACTCTATAAAAACTCTATAAAAACTTTATAAAAACTTTTATAACGCTACTTAAAAGTGCTATAGTGTGGTTAAAAATAATAATCAACTCTAATCAACAACGGACGAGAGCAGCCAATATCCATTAAACGGACGAGAGCAACCAACAACCCCAGCAGCTCCAGCAGTTCCTGAAGTTCCAGCAGTAGAGTAAGAAAAATAGTATTAAGTATACATACTACATACCTTTATATATTATAATATATTGTAAAAAAAACCCTACCACTAACTCCCTAATAATATAAATGGACACACTACCATCCGACTTCGACTACGACGGATTAGACAAAATTATTAAAAAGGTAGAATCAGACCTTAGGGCAAATAGGCAAAAACCATTTATAGACGAAAGCACTAGCAACCAACAAAAGGCTAGGGCTATGCAAATTATATTCGATTGTATAGGAGAAAATAGAGTAGCCACACATCTCGACTATGACAATAGGGAAAATATTGAGGAAGAATCCATAAGATTACTTCGATCGATGAAAATTTGAAACAAAGAAATAATAAATAAAAAATTTTTTAAAATAAAAAAATAACACATTAGCCTATTTTTTTGAGGAAACATATTAAAAACTTAAAAGTAGATATTTGAAATTTTTTGAGCATAATTATTGTAAAAATGTCGAACCCCAACAATTTAATAAGAGCTCCAACTCTCTCGCAGAATCCTTCTGCCCCACAGGTTTCAGGAAATTCACAGTTAAGTATACAGACCTTACTGCGCTTATTTCAGAAATAGCAGCTAATGTCTTAAGGCAACAAGGACCACATGTGGTCCAAACTATTCTAAACCCTAACTCCAGTCTAGCGCCAGCAGTTGACCAACCAATAGACGAAGGAAGTAGGGGAAACTTAAGTGAATTAGATAAAATACCCGATGTGGTAACGTGTCTTAAGGAATTCTCTGGGCGGCCAGGAGAATTCAATTCCTGGAAGAAAAGCGTAGACCGCATTCTTAATATGTATGAGCCATTAAAAGGCTCCCCAAAATATTATGGAATTTTAAGTGTGATTAGGAACAAGATTACCGGACAAGCCGACACAGCTCTGGAATCCTATAACACACCGCTCGATTGGCCAGCCATAACAAAATGCTTGTCAATGCACTATGCTGATAGGCGCGACTTATCTACCTTGGAATACCAAATGACAACTTTGGTGCAAGGTAGCAATACAGTTTCTGATATTTATCAGCAGGTGTACAAACACCTTTCGCTAATTTTAAATAAATTAGAATGTGAAGGAATGGGAAAAGAATCCCTGCACATACTAACGCAATCCTACAGGAATAAGGCGTTAGACACCTTCATAAGAGAGTTGAATGGTGACCTACCAAGGTTGCTAGGTATGAAAGAATCTGTTGACTTACCTCAGGCTCTTCACCTTTGCCAAAAACTGGTTAACCAGAATTTCAGAACGAACCATGCCAACAGCGCAAGGCAATCGTATCAAAAACCGCAAGCAGCAAAAAATAATTACGCTTCGCGCACCCAGAATTTTTACCCCCAGTTAGCGCATGACGCACAACCAAGACAAGCAAATTGGCAAAATAATAATGCACGCTTTGCAAATGCAAATGCGCCACCCAGGCCACCGAAGCCACAACCGCGACCTGAGCCAATGGATGTCGACCAGACATTGCATTGCATTTTATGAATAAACCGCAAAACCAGTACCAAGGGAAAAGACCCGCAGAGGCTCCCGCCCAGAAGGGAAACAAAGTACAAAGGACTTTCCACATCTCAGAGCAGAAGGAAAGTGACCATTTAGAGGATGATCCCACAGATGTTCATTTTTTAGCCTTATGAGCTCTTCGCTCCCCTATTTTGAGGCTAGGGCGGAGGGTGGAAAAAGACTGAAGTTTTTAATAGACACAGGATCTAGTAAGAACTATGTATATCCAACCACAATTGGTAAAAAAAATTATAAAGAACAAAAAACCATTCCACGCTAAATCAGTGGTTGGCGACATAAAAATCGAGGAACATACATATTTAAAGTTGTTTAACCTCGATGATGAAATCAGATTTAATTTGATGCCATCATTAAAAACTTTCGATGGAATCCTAGGAAATGATACCCTAAGGGATCTCGGAGCCATCGTACACACTAGTGAGAATTTTTTAATTATTAAAAATGGGAAAAAAATAAAGCTCAAACAGCTCCCATCACAATCAGTGAACGTTATACAAATAAAGGACGAACACTCGTCATCTCAGCAGAAGATTGACATGAATAAAGTGATTCAAACATGTCCAAATTTATTCTCAGAACCAGATGAGAAATTAACATATGTATATGACAAAAGTCGTCGGAGAAATAAGGACGGTAAATGATACCCCGTTTACTCAAAGCGTTATCCATATCCAGCATCTCTCAAAACAGAAGTTGAGAGGCAAGTAAAAAGCTTGTTAGTGGATGGAATTATAAGACCGTCTAGGTCTCCCTACAATTCACCAGTATGGATTGTTCCGAAAAAATCGGACTCAGAGGGCAATAAACAATACCGTATGGTAATAGACTATCGTAAGCTGAATTCGGTAACGACAGCAGATAGATATCCAATACCTGAAATATCCGAAGTGATTTCCAATTTAGGGGATTTGAAAAGTGGTTGTCATCAAATTCCCCTAAAGGAATCTGATATTCAGAAGACTGCTTTTTCAATAAATAACGGCAAGTACGAATTTACACGTTTGGGTTGAAAAGTGCACCTTCAATTTTCCAACGGGCACTTGACGACATACTGCACGAGCATATTGGAAAATATTCTTACGTTTATATCGATGATATAATAATTTTTAGTAAGACAGAGAAGGAGCATCTCAACCACATAAAAAATATATTTAAAACACTTGAAGAAGCAAATATGAAAGTGCAGCTGGATAAATTCCACTTTTTTAAAGAAGAGGTTGAATTTTTGGGATTTGTTATATCGCCGATTGGAGTAAAAACCAATCCTGCCAAAGTGCAGACAACTGCGAATTTCCCTCAACCAAAATCCATAAAGGAGCTTCGCAGCTATTTAGGTATGTCCGGATGCTACCGCAAATTTATCAAGGACTATGCGAAGTTAGCAAAACTGACATCTCTTTTAAGAGGGGAAGAGGGGAGGATATCAAAGCACAAGTCTTCAAGAGTGAAGATAAATTTGAACGAAGAGGCAGTAAAAGCTTTTAACTGCATAAAACTATAAAAAACCATTTGAATTGGTAACAGATGCTTCCAATTTTGCTATTGGAGCGGTACTGTCGCAGGAATCAAGACCTCTAGCATTCATCTCCAGAACATTAAATAGGGCCGAAGAGCATTACGCGGCCAATGAAAAAGATATGCTAGCTATAATTTTGGCTTTACACACATTCAGAAATTACCTTTACGGTTCAGCGAAGGTACATACATATGTATATTCACTGACCACCAACCTCTCACTTATGCATTAAGCAATAAAAATAATAATTCTAAGATGAAGAGATGGAAGGCAGCATTAGAAGAATACTCATACGAGTTGTTTTACACGCCTGGCAAGCAGAACGTCGTTGCTAATGCATTGTCCAGAATTCCAAAAGGAGAATCCGAAATTAACTCCTTGTCCATAGCAACAAATTCCGATGAAAGCTCATCACATAACTTAATATACAGTGTCGAAACACCGATTAACGCGTTTAAAAACCAAATTTTTTTGTATAAGGATACAACACAAAATTACCAATTCAAAATTGTATTTCCTACATACCATCGACATATCGTATCGGAAACAAGTTATTCACAAGAGAATCTCGCTCAGATTTTAAAAAAATACTTAAACCCTTCTGTAATAAATTGCATACAAACTGAAGAGGACGTAATGGGAAAAATACAGGAACTGTATCCCATGCACTTTGGTAAATTTAAAATAAGATTTTCTCAAATACAAGTAGCGGATATAACAGATATCCAGCAACAGCAGGAAATCATTATCAAAGAACATAACAGAGCACATAGGAATTGTAAAGAAAATAAATTACAAATTTTAAGGAAATATTACTTTCCAAGAATGGCAGGCAAAATTAGGAAACTAATTAAAACTTGCATTATATGCAAAGAAAACAAATACGACCGACCAAAAATTCAAGCGACACCTATTCCAAAATTCCAAGGTCAAATAGTACACATTGACATACTTCATATGAGAAAACAGCTAATTTTAACCGCTGTAGACAAATTTTCAAAATATGCAATGGCAAAACCAATAAAATCTAAAGCGGCAGAGGACATAAGACAGCCCCTTAGGGATATTCTTTTTTCTCTCGTGCCAGAGACCTTAGTCATGGACAACGAGAAATCATTCAAATCAGAGACGATTAACTATGTGATGGAAAATGAGTTCGGCATAGAAATCCACCGAACAGCACCATATACAAGTTGCTCCAATGGTCAAGTGGAACGCTTTCATTCCACACTACAGGAAATTATGAGATGCCTCCAGTGCGACAAAACTCACCAATCTTTCAACGAACTTTTAGAAAGATCGGTCAAAGAGTATAACCACTCTGTGCATTCCACCACGAAAGAAAAACCAATTGAGTCATTTTTTGGTAGAAGAGTCAATAGCGACCCCCAATTATCAAATAGGCATAGGTTACAAATATCAAACAAAATTAGGGATAAGCAAGTAGAAGATTTAGCATATCATAATAGGAAAAGAAGAGCATTACAACAATATTCTCAAGGAGAAATAATTTTCGTTAAGATAAATAAGAGATTAGGAAATAAATTGACATCTACCTATAAGAGAGAAATAGTTTCGGAAAACTACAATACCACAATTTAAAAAACAATCAGGAAGAATAGTACATAAAAATAATATTAAACAAAGTTAAATTTTTTGTTTTTTTTACCCATAGGGAAATTTCAACAAAATAACCAAGATGAAGATAAACGTAATTACTTTGGTTTCATCGCTGATTACCATTTTTGCACAACAAATCGACATACACTTAACAAATAACAACGGATACATACCCATAAAAACAGGAGAACAAAAGACCATAAGTCACTTCAATAAAGTTCTTTACTTTATAAACTTAAACCGCTTATGACGAAACAACCTTCCTAATCGAAAATAACATTAAAACTTTAGCAGAAACAAATCTAGAGGACAAACAGTTACTGAATACAGTAAACAAAAATTTTTTACTACTTAAGGCAAAAATAAACTATTTATGCCTACATACTAAAGTAAAACGAGGTTTAGTAAATATTGTCGGTAAAGGACTTAAATACATAGCAGGTACTATGGACAGTGACGACGAACAACCAATTATTAATACATTAGACACAATACAAGAAAACGCCCAAAATACAGCGGACAAAGTAAATAATTTAATTTACACTAACAGATTTTTAACCGATCAAATTAGCAACATTACTAAACACATAAACCTACAACAAACACTTATACAAAATTACATTAGCATATTCAGCAGAATTACGCGGAATAAGATTAAAACTTTAGAAGACGAATTAGAATTCATTAAGCATGTATACCAGATAAATAACGACATATCACTTTTACAGGGTCACATAAATGACATCGGACAAGTTATTTTTTCAAGCAAACTAGGTATAATACCCACAGATATACTGACACAGACGGAACTTGACCTTATAAATGATTTTGACATGTACAATAGTATAAAAGTAGCAGTAATTTTTCATAACGAAAACATCATAATAACACTACTAATACCCCAATTTTCCTCCAATATCCTATCCAAAATTATTTTTGAACCCATTCCCAACCAAAAAAATGTATCGTTAGTATTGAATGAATCTGAATTATTAGTAGATGAAAATAATAGTTTGTATAATAAAAATGTACAAGATAACCTGGAAAAAAATTTAATCAACTTAGATAATAATTGTTTAGAAAATATCATTAAATTTAAAGAAGAAAACGTTAATTTAGAACCATTAATAAAAACAGAATTTAAAGAGGTATTACCAGGAATACTAATATTTAAAAATTTTAATCTTAAAATATCTCACAATTGTAACAAATTGCAAATTAAGAAAACAGGAAATTTTTTAATTAAATTCGAAAATTGTAATATCATAGTTACAAACAAAACATATACTAATATCAAATCAAAAATGTATGATTCTTTCATATTACCAAATAAAATTACAAAAATTAAAGAAAATTCAAACATAACAGATACTGAACTAAAATTGAATAAATTGTATTTAAAACAAATTAAACAACAAGAACACATTGAATTACTGTTTAAAAATAATAAAAGTGTTCATTTAATTAGTTTAAGTTCAGATTTATTAATTGTAATATCTATTATTGTAATAATTTTTATCTTAATATGTATTAATAAATATAAAAAGAAATTATATATATCGCCTGAACTGCATTCATCAAAACAAAATATTGCAAAATAATGGAAGGCCCATTTCTGCAATTAAGAACCATAGCGTAACCCATCATAATAACCACACCGATTGAGGACAATCGACTTAAGAGAGGAAGAGTTAACTTAGAGTAAGTTAATACCACCCAAGCCGCTTGACATATAACTCGCCGTCATATATCAAACACTTCAAGCTGATTCATTAGAACCACCCACATAGCCATCATAAATTAAACTATCAAAATTATAAACCATCCACTCAACCAAAATGTCGTAAATTAGGAATTTACAGCAGACCCACATTCCAGAGAATCGAATAACGTAAATGTCATTCCGGTATTCGATCACCAATCATAAACTGGCTACACCAAGTTGACTTACTTCAAATAAATGGTCACCCCGAGGAAAAGCCAATACAGCACATGTTGCCCGAAATATGATTACCCATCATAAATTCGGCCGCACCAACAAACGCATAACAAGACGATCATGCTAAGTGGCGCACAGCTATGTAGACTGGACACTAGCGAACGATCGACCCAGCACAACTGCACTTGAACCAAATGCAAATGTGTGAACATGACCCGCTCAACAAACAAACATGTGGGCCACGATTGGAGTCAGCAGAACTTTGACCGAAATTAATGTTGTAAACATTACAAGCCCAGCAACTTACAATGCTAACGTGCAGTCGCAGCGGAGCAGCATGAATTTACCACGCAGCACAATACCGACGCCATGCAGCATAATGCAGTTGCAGCGCAGGCATATCTAGGTATAAACAGGCAATTTATTGTAACTTAGATTTTAGATTCAATTCTCATCATAATAAACGCGGTTATGCTGTCTTCTATACAGCCTGCAAAAAGTAAACTTGTGTTTTATTTACCAAACGCGGCCGTGCTGTCTTCCATACAGCCCGCGGATAATAAAATACAACACGGAGTGAATTAAGTGCGTGTTAAAAATTACAACACGATTATAGTGATAGGCCCCCTAGTAGCCTAGGCAAACCGGCGGTATCGTTTATGTACCAGCCTACGCTATAAAAACTTTATAAAAACTCTATAAAAACTCTATAAAAACTTTATAAAAACTTTTATAACGCTACTTAAAAGTGCTATAGTGGAGAAAGTGAAAGTGTGGTTAAAAATAATAATCAACTCTAATCAACAACGGACGGGAGCAGCCAATATCCATTAAACGGACGAGAGCAACCAACAACCCCAGCAGCTCCAGCAGTTCCTGAAGTTCCAGCAGTAGAGTAAGAAAAATAGTATTAAGTATACATACTACATACTATTATATATTATAACATATTGCAAAAAAAAAACCCTACCACCTAATAATATAAATGGACGCACTACCATCCGACTTCGACTACGATGGATTAGACAAAATTATTAAAAAGGTAGAATCAGACCTTAGGGCAAATAGGCAAAAACCATTTATAGACGAAAGCACTAGCAACCAACAAAAGGCTAGGGCTACGCAAATTATATTCGATTGTATAGGAGAAAATAGAGTAGCCACACATCTCGACTATGACAATAGGGAAATTATTGAGGAAGAATCCATAAGATTACTTCGATCGATGAAAATTTGAAACAAAAAAATAATAATAAATAAAAAAATAACACATTAGCCTATTTTTTTGAGGAAACATATTAAAAACTTAAAAGTAGATATTTGAAATTTTTTGAGCATAATAATTGTAAAAATGTCGAACCCCAACAGTTTAATAAGAGCCAACTCTCGCGCAGAATCCTTCTGCACCACAGGTTTCAGGAAATTCACAGTTAAGTATGCAGACCTTACTGCGCTTATTTCAGAAATAGCAGCTAATGTCTTAAGGCAACAAGGACCACATGTGGTCCAAACTATTCTAAACCCTAACTCCAGTCTAGCGTCAGCAGTTGACCAACCAATAGACGAAGGAAGTAGGGGAAACTTAAGTGAATTAGATAAAATACCCGATGTGGTAACATGTCTTAAGGAATTCTCTGGGCCAGGAGAATTCAATTCCTGGAAGAAAAGCGTAGACCGCATTCTTAATATGTATGAGCCATTAAAGGGCTCCCAAAAATATTATGGAATTTTAAGTGTGATTAGGAACAAGATTACCGGACAAGCCGACACAGCTCTGGAATCCTATAACACACCGCTCGATTGGCCAGCCATAACAAAATGCTTGTCAATGCACTATGCTGATAGGCGCGACTTATCTACCTTGGAATACCAAATGACAACTTTGGTGCAAGGTAGCAATACAGTTTCTGATATTTATCAGCAGGTGTACAAACACCTTTCGCTAATTTTAAGTAAATTAGAATGTGAAGGAATGGGAAAAGAATCCCTGCACATACTAACGCAATCCTACAGGAATAAGGCGTTAGACACCTTCATAAGAGAGTTGAATGGTGACCTACCAAGGTTGCTAGGTATGAAAGAATCTGTTGACTTACCTCAGGCTCTTCACCTTTGCCTAAAAACTGGTTAACCAGAATTTCAGAACGAACCATGCGAACAGCGCAAGGCAATCGTATCAAAAACCGCAAGCAGCAAAAAATAATTACGCTTCGCGCACCCAGAATTTTTACCCCCAGTTAGCGCATGACGCACAACCAAGACAAGCAAATTGGCAAAATAATAATGCACGCTTTGCAAATGCAAATGCGCCACCCAGGCCACCGAAGCCACCGAAGCCACAACCGCGACCTGAGCCAATGGATGTCGACCAGACATTGCATTGCATTTTATGAATAAACCGCAAAACCAAGGGAAAAGACCTGCAGAGGCTCCCGCTCAGAAGGGAAACAAAGTACAAAGGACGTTCCACATCTCAGAGCAGAAGGAAAGTGACAATTTAGAGGATGAACCCACAGATGTTCATTTTTTAGCCTTATGAGCTCTTCGCTCCCCTATTTTGAGGCTAGGGCGGAGGGTGGAAAAAGACTGAAATTTTTAATAGACACAGGATCTAGTAAGAACTATGTATATCCAACCACAATTGGTAAAAAAAATTATAAAGAACAAAAAACCATTCCACGCTAAATCAGTGGTTGGCGACATAAAAATCGAGGAACATACATATTTAAAGTTGTTAAACCTCGATGATGAAATCAGATTTTATTTGATGCCATCATTAAAAACTTTCGATGGAATCCTAGGAAATGATACCCTAAGGGATCTCGGAGCCATCGTACACACTAGTGAGAATTTTTTAATTATTAAAAATGGGAAAAAAATAAAGCTCAAACAGCTCCCATCACAATCAGTGAACGTTATACAAATAAAGGACGAACACTTGTCATCTCAGCAGAAGATTGACATGAATAAAGTGATTCAAACATGTCCAAATTTATTCTCAGAACCAGATGAGAAATTAACATATATGACAAAAGTCGTCGGAGAAATAAGGACGGTAAATGATACCCCTGTTTACTCAAAGCGTTATCCATATCCAGCATCTCTCAAAACAGAAGTTGAGAGTCAAGTAAAAAGCTTGTTAGTGGATGTAATTATAAGACCGTCTAGGTCTCCCTACAATTCACCAGTATGGATTGTTCCGAAAAAATCGGACTCAGAGGGCAATAAACAATACCGTATGGTAATAGACTATCGTAAGCTGAATTCGGTAACGACAGCAGATAGATATCCAATACCTGAAATATCCGAAGTGATTTCCAGTTTAGGGGATTTGAAAAGTGGTTTTCATCAAATTCCCCTAAAGGAATCTGATATTCAGAAGACTGCTTTTTCAATAAATAACGGCAAGTACGAATTTACACGTTTGGGTTGAAAAATGCACCTTCAATTTTCCAACGGGCACTCGACGACATACTGCACGAGCAAATTGGAAAATATTCTTACGTTTATATCGATGATATAATAATTTTTAGTAAGACAGAAGAGAAGCATCTCAACCACATAAAAAATATATTTAAAACACTTGAAGAAGCAAATATGAAAGTGCAGCTGGATAAATACCACTTTTTTTAAAGAAGAGCTTGAATTTTTGGGATTTGTTATATCGCCGATTGGAGTAAAAACCAATCCTGCCAAAGTGCAGACAATTGCGAATTTCCCTCAACCAAAATCCATAAAGGAGCTTCGCAGCTTTTTAGGTATGTCCGGATACTACCGCAAATTTATCAAGGACTATGCGAAGTTAGCAAAACCCCTGACTTCTCTTTTAAGAGGGGAAGAGGGGAGGATATCAAAGCACAAGTCTTCAAGAGTGAAGATAAATTTGAACGAAGAGGCAGTAAAAGCTTTTAACTGCATAAAACTATAAAAAACCATTTGAATTGGTAACAGATGCTTCCAATTTCGCTATTGGAGCGGTACTGTCGCAGGAATCAAGACCTCTAGCATTCATCTCCAGAACATTAAATAGGGCCGAAGAGCATTACGCGGCCAATGAAAAAGATATGCTAGCTATAATTTTGGCTTTACACACATTCAGAAATTACCTTTACGGTTCAGCAAAGGTACATACATATGTATATTCACTGACCACCAACCTCTCACTTATGCATTAAGCAATAAAAATAATAATTCTAAGATGAAGAGATGGAAGGCAGCATTAGAAGAATACTCATACGAGTTGCTTTACACGCCTGGCAAGCAGAACGTCGTTGCTGATGCATTGTCCAGAATTCCAAAAGGAGAATCCGAAATTAACTCCTTGTCCATAGCAACAAATTCCGATGAAAGCTCATCACATAACTTAATATAAGTTTCGAAACACCGATTAACGCGTTTAAAAACCAAATTTTTTTGTATAAGGATACAACACAAAATTACCAATTCAAAATTGTATTTCCTACATACCATCGACATATCGTATCGGAAACAAGTTATTCACAAGAGAATCTCGCTCAGATTTTAAAAAAATACTTAAACCCTTCTGTAATAAATTGCATACAAACTGAAGAGGACGTAATGGGAAAAATACAGGAACTGTATCCCATGCACTTTGGTAAATTTAAAATAAGATTTTCTCAAATACAAGTAGCGGATATAACAGATATCCAGCAACAGCAGGAAATCATTATCAAAGAACATAACAGAGCACATAGGAATTGTAAAGAAAATAAATTACAAATTTTAAGGAAATATTACTTTCCAAGAATGGCAGGCAAAATTAGGAAACTAATTAAAACTTGCATTATATGCAAAGAAAACAAATACGACCGACCAAAAATTCAAGCGACACCTATTCCAAAATTCCAAGGTCAAATAGTACACATTGACATACTTCATATGAGAAAACAGCTAATTTTAACCGCTGTAGACAAATTTTCAAAATATGCAATGGCAAAACCAATAAAATCTAAAGCGGCAGAGGACATAAGACAGCCCCTTAGGGATATTCTTTTTTCTCTCGTGCCAGAGACCTTAGTCATGGACAACGAGAAATCATTCAAATCAGAGACGATTAACTATATGATGGAAAATGAGTTCGGCATAGAAATCCACCGAACAGCACCATATACAAGTTGCTCCAATGGTCAAGTGGAACGCTTTCATTCCACACTACAGGAAATTATGAGATGCCTCCAGTGCGACAAAACTCACCAATCTTTCAACGAACTTTTAGAAAGATCGGTCAAAGAGTATAACCACTCTGTGCAGTCCACCACGAAAGAAAAACCAATTGAGTCATTTTTTGGTAGAAGAGTCAATAGCGACCCCCAATTATTAAATAGGCATAGGTTACAAATATCAAACAAAATTAGGGATAAGCAAGTAGAAGATTTAGCATATCATAATAGGAAAAGAAGAGCATTACAACAATATTCTCAAGGAGAAATAATTTTCGTTAAGATAAATAAGAGATTAGGAAATAAATTGACATCTAGCTATAAGAGAGAAATAGTTTCGGAAAACTACAATACCACAATTTAAAACACAATCAGGAAGAATAGTACATAAAAATAATATTAAACAAAGTTAAATTTTTTGTTTTTTTTTACCCATAGGGAAATTTCAACAAAATAACCAAGATGAAGATAAACGTAATTACTTTGGTTTCATCGCTGATTACCATTTTTGCACAACAAATCGACATACAGGACTTAACAAATAACAACGGATACATACCCATAAAAACAGGAGAACAAAAGACCATAAGTCACTTCAATAAAGTTCTTTACTTTATAAACTTAAACCGCTTACGACGAAACAACCTTCCTAATCGAAAATAACATTAAAACTTTAGCAGAAACAAATCTAGAGGACAAACAGTTACTGAATACAGTAAACAAAAATTTTTTACTACTTAAGGCAAAAATAAACTATTTATGCCCACATACTAAAGTAAAACGAGGTTTAGTAAATATTGTCGGTAAAGGACTTAAATACATAGCAGGTACTATGGACAGTGACGACGAACAACCAATTATTAATACATTAGACACAATACAAGAAAACGCCCAAAATACAGCTACTTGTTTTTTATATTGAAATTTCATTATTTCTTTGTATATAAATTAATAATTTAGTGATAAAAGTTTTATCTGTGCGCATTTAAAGCTAAGTACAATATATGTTGAGCATTTTTTGCATTGATTTTATACACTTTAATTTAGTTTTCAATTGCCGAGTCATTAGTTATTTGCATTGTTATTGTTTCTTATTTACATTGTTTTTGCTTCTTTTTTCGCTTTAAACTTTGTGTATTTGTTAAAGTTTGCGCGCATTTTCTTTTCTCTTTTTGATTGTCATTCTTTAAACAGCTGTTTGCGTCTAGTTTTTTAGGTGTCTATTACTGTGCATCTAAAACTGTTCGTTGCATAAATAGCTCTCAAACGTTAAATAATTATAAAACTTGCCCTACCTTGCAAACTGCTTTTTTCTTTGATTTATTAATACAATTTTAGTTTTTACTCATATTGAATTTTACTGTTTCAATTATGTCTTGCATTTTTGACAACTGCAAAAATAAAAGCGATAATGAGCAACGCTCTGTTGCATGCTGGTTGTGCGATGGCATTGCTCATATAAAATGTGCCGGATTGACTGGTAGAGTCCTAGACTTAGTAAATGAAGGAAGAGGTATTCGTTGGTCTTGTTTAAAATGCAGATCAACTGAGGTTGAACTTTTCCAATTTTTTAGAGAAACCAGAAATGGATTTTTCGAAATGGGCAAAGACCTTCGGGCACTTAATGATAAATTTAAACGTTATGAAAACGTGTTTAAATCATTTAAGTGCCTAGATAAACAAACTTCGCAACCTGTAAGAGAGAGCAAACGCAAACGAACACACAGTCCACCCAAGGAAAGTATTGTGGCTCCTCTTACATTACATCAAAAAAATATTTTGCCTCAACCCCAACAAATTGAGCTAATTAATCTTTTGTCTCCTGTCCCTCCGCCTCAGGGCCCGTCTTCTTCAACTTCATCAAGAGCTATCTGCACTCGCGCTTCTTCCTCTAATAAAAGCAATTCTGATCATGAGAATTTACAGGCATCTTCATCAGAGGTGGGTCCATCACCGCCTCAATCGCTTCCACCATCCCAATCTGCTCCTATTGTGGCAAAAACTGTAGCACCATTGGATGAGGCTGACTGCTCTGCAAAGAAGCTGGTTGTGGTTCCTTTGAGAAAATCCATTTTTGTTTCTAGATTTGCTAGGGACACTTCTTCTGATGATATAGAGTTTTACATTTCATCAAAAATTAAGACTTGTAACTTAGCAATCCGAAAATTTAACTTTAAATACGAACGTAACGTATCATCTTTTAAAATTGATGTGGCACCTGAAGTTTTTGATACTTTGCTTAACAATTCTTTTTGGCCAACCGGGGCATTTGTTTGCGAATTTGAATACAAGCCACATAAAAATAAAAATAAAATAAATAACTTAGCTTCAATTCCTAATCGTGACACTGAGCCAAAAAACTAATTTTAAATTCTACTTTAAGTATTTTCTACCAAAACGTTAGAGGTTTAAATACTAAATTGAACGATTTATATTTAAAAGGCTTAGACTGTGACTATAACGTAATTTGCTTTACTGAAACTTGGCTTAAACCACATATTTTTAATTCAGAGATCCTTCCTAATCAATATCAAATTTATAGAAATGACCGTAAGGACAGAATCGGTGGGGGTGTTCTTTTTGCAGTTCATTCTTCAATACCATCCGAAGATGTTAATATCCCCCTCATCGAGTCAATCGAATTTAAAGCCATACGAGTTATGGTAGGAAATGGTTTCTTTTATTTAGTTGCTTGCTACATCCCTCCTAACTCTGACTTATCGGTTTATTCTCAACATATTGCGTTACTTAGATCTTTAAGTTCAATGATTACTGCACATGACTCGATGATTGTACTTGGTGACTTCAATATGCCAGGCATATCATGGACTCTTATAGAGGACGTTATCGTTCCAATATCATCAAAGGATAGATACAATGTGTTTTTAGAAGATATGGCTGAGCTCTGTCTAAATCAGATCAATTTAACTCCAAACAATTTTGGCACCATTCTGGATCTAGTTTTTGTTGATGACGTATCTAAGTCATCTATGAAGATGTGCGAACCCTTGGTTATTCCAGAGGACTCTTATCACCCTGCGATTGAGGTAAATTACGAGGTTATTGGTGATTTTGGAAATAATGTTGATAAATCAAGTAGCTCAAACGCTCGTTTTATTTTCGCGAAAGCCAATTTCAAAAAATTAGATCGAGAATTATCAAAATTATCATGGCCGACGTATAAAGATGATGTTGAACGTTGCGTCCAGCATTTTAATGACACTATATTTAGCTTATTTCAAAAGTTTGTACCAAAACGGGTTTGCGTAAAAAAGGAGCAATCACAACCTTGGTTTACTAATTTATTTAATCTTTCTCTTAAGCTTGGGATTTTCCCTTCAGCTTGGAAAGAATCATTCATTATACCACTTTATAAGACCGGGAGTAGGTCCTCTATAGAAAATTACCGCGGTATAGCTAAGCTTTCTGCTATTCCTAAATTATTCGAAGCTATTGTTGTTGACCATTTAACGTATTCCATATCCTCTACAATTTCTAGCACACAACATGGGTTCTCTAAGGGTAAATCTACCGTTACAAACTTGCTTGAGTTCACAACTCATGTTTCAAATGGATTCAGAGAATTTATGCACACTGATGTTATATACACTGATTTTAGTAAAGCATTCGACAGAGTAAGTCACTCTTTACTGATCCATAAACTCGATCTCCTTGGTTTTCAACCTAATCTCCTTCGTTGGATGGCTTCTTACCTCATTGACAGAACACAACGAGTTCTTTTTAAAAATAGTTCCTCAAACATTATTCATGTTTCTTCAGGGGTCTCGCAAGGAAGTCACCTTGGTCCGATTCTGTTTTTACTTTTTATAAATGACTTACCTTCTGTAATAAATTATTCAAAAATTTTATTGTATGCTGATGATGTAAAGCTTTTTAGATCGTATCATTCTGTTGAGGAAAGGTCCTTACTACAAGCGGATTTAAATAGCATGACTAACTGGTGTGAAATAAATTACATGCCACTAAACCTTAAAAAATGTAAAGTAATGTGCTTTTCTCGCAGAGCAGTTCAACCAACATCATATGAAATAGGTAACCATAACCTCGAACAAGTGTTTAACTTTGTTGATCTTGGAATTACAATGGATCCGAAATTTAATTTTAATCTTCACATCAATGTTACAGTTAACAAAGCCAAGGGTGTTTTTGCATTTGTAAAACGGTGGTCAAAAGAATTCAATGACCCTTACATCACGAAGGCTCTGTTCACAACGTTAGTGAGGCCCATACTGGAATATGGATCTGTTGTTTGGAACCCGCGCTATCAAGTTCATTCCGACAGAACAGAGTCCATTCAAAAACAATTTCTACTTTTTGCTTTAAGGAATTTTCGTTGGGATTCTCAGTACAACCTGCCGCCATATAAAAGTCGTTTAAAACTCATTAATCTTCCTACACTTGCTAGTCGTAGAGAAATGCTAGGCATTGTATTTTTGGTCAAGTTACTGACAGGCTTGATCTCTAGCCCATCTCTTCTTAGCGAAATAAAACTTAACGTTCCCTCCAGAATTTCAAGACATTTCCGGCCTCTCTTTCTGAAGCCATGTAAAAGTAATTTTGAGTTAAATGAGCCACTCCGTAGTTTGTGTCAGGATTTTAACACTCACTCCGGTTCTTTTGATATTTCAGACTCACTTTTTTACATAAAGAAAACTATACTTAATCCTCTCAATAATTAATACATACATACATATACATGTATTACTATTCGATCAGCTGATGAGCATTTGTTCTGTAGCTGAACAGTTTTAGATCTCGACACTTAACAAACCTCTGCCTTTCATGACTCGGCGCAATATATATGAAAAAACAAAATTTTTTTTTTTTATATATCCGTGCGTCATGCGGATGCGCCCCTCGCGTCGGTCGGGCGGGTATGGAGGGATACAACCGTTGGGATTATTATTATTATTATTATTAAAGTAAATAATTTAATTTACACTAACAGATTTTTAACCGATCAAATTAGCAACATTACTAAACACATAAACCTACAACAAACACTTATACAAAATTACATTAGCATATTCAGCAGAATTACGCGGAATAAGATTAAAACTTTAGAAGACGAATTAGAATTCATTAAGCATGTATACCAGATAAATAACGACATATCACTTTTACAGGGTCACATAAATGACATCGGACAAGTTATTTTTTCAAGCAAACTAGGTATAATACCCACAGATATACTGACACAGACGGAACTTGACCTTATAAATGATTTTGACATGTACAATAGTATAAAAGTAGCAGTAATTTTTCATAACGAAAACATCATAATAACACTACTAATACCCCAATTTTCCTCCAATATCCTATCCAAAATTATTTTTGAACCCATTCCCAACCAAAAAAATGTATCGTTAGTATTGAATGAATCTGAATTATTAGTAGATGAAAATAATAGTTTGTATAATAAAAATGTACAAGATAACCTGGAAAAAAATTTAATCAACTTAGATAATAATTGTTTAGAAAATATCATTAAATTTAAAGAAGCAAACTGTAATTTAGAACCATTAATAAAAACAGAAATTAAAGAGGTATTACCAGGAATACTAATATTTAAAAATTTTAATCTTAAAATATCTCACAATTGTAACAAATTGCAAATTAAGCAAACAGGAAATTTAAGTTCAGATTTATTAATTGTAATATCTATTATTGTAATAATTTTTATCTTAATATGTATTAATAAATATAAAAAGAAATTATATATATCGCCTGAACTGCATTCATCAAAACAAAATATTGCAAAATAATGGAAGGCCCATTTCTGCAATTAAGAACCATAGCGTAACCCATCATAATAACCACACCGATTGAGGACAATCGACTTAAGAGGGGAAGAGTTAACTTAGAGTAAGTTAATACCACCCAAGCCGCTTGACATATGACTCGCCGTCATATATCAAACACTTCAAGCTGATTCATTAGAACCACCCACATAGCCATCATAAATTAAACTATCAAAATTATAAACCATCCACTCAACCAAAATGTCGTAAATTAGGAATTTACAGCAGACCCACATTCCAGAGAATCGAATAACGTAAATGTCATTCCGGTATTCGATCACCAATCATAAACTGGCTACACCAAGTTGACTTACTTCAAATAAATGGTCACCCCAGGAAAAGCCAATACAGCACATGTTGCCCGAAATATGATTACCCATCATAAATTCGGCCGCACCAACAAACGCATAACAAGACGATCATGCTAAGTGGCGCACAGCTATGTAGACTGGAAACCAGCGAACGATCGACCCAGCAGAACTGCACTTGAACCAAATGCAATTGTGTGAACATGACCCGCTCAACAAACAAACATGTGGGCCACGATTGGAGTCAGCAGAACTTTGACCGAAATTAATGTTGTAAACATTACAAGCGCAGCAACTTACAATGCTAACGTGCAGTCGCAGCGGAGCAGCATGAATTTACCACGCAGCACAATACCGACGCCATGCAGCATAATGCAGTTGCAGCGCAGGCATATCTAGGTATAAATAGGCAAATTATTGTAACTTAGATTTCAGATTCAATTCTCATCATAATAAACGCGGTTATGCTGTCTTCTATACAGGTAAACTCGTTTTTTATTCACCAAACGCGGCCGTGCTGTCTTCCATACAGCCCGTTGATAATAAAATACAACACGGAGTGAATTAACTTGTACACGCATGTATGTATATGTGCGCGCGTGGTTGTGTACATGCATGTGAAGGCAACATCTTTACAGTTGTTTTCCCGCCGGATAATAGCAAAATCACTCAATTAGTCCCTGGTTCGTAGCTAACTCTTTTTTTCTTAAAAAACGCTTTTACTTCTATTCCGAACACTCGAGCAAACCGCACGTAAACCGCTTATACAAGGTAACATATTGTACAAATCAACAAAATTTGTTAACACATAATTTTCATCGAAAATATAGACATATACACCATTTACTTTAAAATTCACAAAAATAAAACACCTTTGTTTCACTTTCTTTATTTACTTTCAACACATCTTATAATAAAACCCTTGTGCCTCTGAGCATTCATACAACCAGGCAATCGCGGTTTTATCACTGGTCCTTCGAAGCCGACAAAAAAGGCTAACCTGTCCATTTATTTACAACAGAGATGGGCAATGTGACTGTATGCACGTTCTGCCGCAGTTTGCGCGTGTGTTGAAGCAGCGAAAAACGATGTGTTGTTCAAGGAAAAATACACTTGCACACTGAACAAGTAAAATTTGCTTCATTTTATTTTTAATGATTATTACAATTTTATTGTATTATATCATCAATATTTACTTCATGTTTACATTCCTTAATTCTTAAAAGATCAGCAATGTGTCCATCGTATGAGACATTGTGGCTCCCCATCGCAATTTTCAATCATAAAGAAATCATATTGTCATGATATATCAAACATTTTAAAAAAAATTTCTCTTGGTGAACTCTGTTGAAAATCGTAAAAAAATTTGCATACATTTCGCGCATACGCTAGTTATTCAACGATAGTTGTTCGCCAACTGAAGCAAGAAAAACTTTTGTGTGTCACTTTGTTACGCCCGAACTTGCAATACAAAGCGTACGATCGATTGTCGGGTTTTTCTGCTTGCTTCTCGTACACTATACGTGTGTCGACTGCGCTGAGGCAGCATTTTGTTCTGCTATCACAAGTGATAGGGCTTGCCCATCTCTGATTTACAAGCACACGCATCGGAATACACTTCCACAGCTACATAGTGTAATTTGTGCAGTGCAGACGTGAAATTTTTGCGCTAGTGAAAACTTTAAGTTTGTGGTGAAAAAGTGTTTAAAAACAAAAAGAAAATTGTGTGAGTGAGGACCTGAGACTCGCCTATATCCGAAGGTAGTGGTTTGTATAGTAAACCACCAATCAGGTATGTTTTTATTGGCTTTAAAAGTTTTCTTCTGAATAGAGAAAACACAAAAACAAATCGGCTGCTTACTTTGGCAAGAACTCCAAGTTCATTTTTGGCGCCAGGTAAACAGCTGATTTTGACATTGGAATAAAGCTGATAGCTTTATCAGAGAACATAGCTGCTGAAAGCTTTTAGCGTAGAAGCTCATTAACTCAAGCTTGAAAGCTTCTGTAAAAGCTCAGAAAAGATTTCGGTTTGAAGACTTCCGGTTAGCAAAGCTTTTAACACTTCCTGCAGACGGGTACGTAAAAGCTGCCTCCTTTGGGTGATGTCAACGCACCAAGGAGGGCAAAAAAAAAAATGATAGATATGGGGGAAAACGTGGATTTGCCTGATCCTTTTAGAGCAAGTGGCAAAATTCAGAGGTCACCGTCCGCGAATATAAATATGGCGGAGCGAAATTTTGTAGCGTCTAATACTCCGTCGGTTGTGCGAGCCCGATCGTCTTCGCCGGACATTGATAACGTAAGGCTGGCCACTAGCCAGGGCTCAAATCTGACAAAGGAAGAAAAATCGAACGTGCTGCTGCTTTTAGGCAATAAATTGAGCAGCCTTGTTGACTTAATGGCGCCGCCAAGGCGCTCCATTCATCAGCCGATTCGGGATTTGGTTGATGAGATTGTGGAAATTTACGAAGAATTAAGGATTTCGAAAGTCGTAGGTGAAGTAAAGGAGAGGTCGCAAAGCTGTAAATGCATGCAAACCTCGCCTCCTTTCAAAAAAGCTAATCTTACGTCAAAAAGAGGCATAGAAGACTCCATGACAAATGAGACGAACCCGCCGAAACGGTCCAGTAAGGCGGTAATCTCAAAAGATGGCACAGGGCAAAAAACGCTGTCTTATAGGGAGGCTCTGATAAGATCAAATAAAGACCCTGAAGGCGAATGGGTAGTACAAACAAGAGCTAAGAAGATCATTAAGGCTAAACCGAATACTTTGCTGGTTAAACCAAATGCCATTGTCATTAAGAAGACAGGTGACATGTCATATAGCGATATGCTTAAATCGGTAAAAAAAACAGCGCTTAAGCAAAATGGGTGAACGGGTCAAAAGAGTACGCAAGACCCAGAAAGGAAAAATACTTCTCGAGCTCAACCATGTGCATGAGGAAAAAACAGAACTTTTCAAAAACGGTGTACAAAGTCTCTTAGGTAATGAAGCCGAAATTACAGATCTATCTAAGAAGACCTATAAAGAGATACATGATCTCGATGAGATCACAACTAAAGAAGATATAGATGTAGCCATATCAGAGGCAAAAGTTTTAAACCAAAACTTTGAGCTAAACTGGATAAAAACGATCAGAAAAGGTTATCCAGGGACCCAAATAGCGCTGCTTGGCTTACCTCAGCTCGTAGCACAGAAAATCATTGCAGCCAAAAAACTTAAGATAGGATGGTCGGTGTGTCGCATTCGGGAAAAAAGTATTCTGACAAGATGCTACTGATGCTTGGAGTTTGGTCATCAAGCAAAGGCTTGTACAAATTAAGACCGCAGTGGCTGCTGTTTTAAGTGCGGAGAAAAAGGTCATAACGCTAAACAATGCAACAAGACGGCACTATGTATTCTTTGTAAAACTAGCAATCAGGCGGAAAAAACCATATTGCTGGGAGCAAACTGTGCCCCTTTTTCCAACGCGCCATACAAAAATCTAAATCAAAAATATGAAAATACTGCAGCTGAATTTGAATCACTGTGAAGCTGCTCAGCAGCTATAGGATCAAACAATAATCGAAGAAAAAATTTACATTGCCATTTTGAGTGAGCAGTATAAGAAGTCTGGGAAAGGAACTTGGATTCCTGATAACAAAGGCAAAGCAGCAATATGGGTGTGTGGGCAAAAATGCATTAGCGAAAAGCCTTACAGCCTTGAGTTCTTTGTAAGGACCAAAATTGACGGTACTTATATATACAGCTGTTATGCACCTCCTAGTCTTAGCCAGCAAGAATTTGAACTTCTGCTGGATAGACTCGTTGAAGATGCGGTTTTGTGCTCACCCAAAATAATAGCCGGAGATTTTAATGCGTGGGCTCTAGAATGGGGCAGCAGCAGGACAAATCAGCGAGGACGCGCTCTTCTTAAAGCCTTTACACCATTAGACTTGCTTCTATTGAATAGAGGGAACAAAAATACTTTCGAAAAAAATGGAAGAGGATCCATTATCGATATTGCTTTCTGTAGTGAATCAATGATGACAAAAGTTTCCTGGCAATTAAGCGATATTTACACACATAGCGATCACTTGGCTGTAATAAACGATGTTGATTACATGAGAAGTAGGGCTCGTGGATATGTGAAGAACGACGCAAATGCCTGGTGCACTAATTCATTTGATCTCGATATGTTTAAGTTGGTACTGGATGGTATGAAAAGCGTAACACAAATGCGGGCCAATGCAGAAAATCTATCCGATGAACTTTATAAAGTATTAGCTAGGGCTTGTGATGCATCTATGAATAGAAAAGTGCTGAAATCGCAGACTTGCGGCCTGAATGCAACAAAGTCAGAAGAAAATACCAAAGAAACAGATCTGATATTCTGAGAGATGAATTTAAATGCTTGCGTAAACAATTTAAAAATGCAATAAAGGCAAGCAAAAAATCTTGTTTCAAAGAGCTTTGTAGTGAGATTGACGAGTACCCTTGGGGTGGCGCCTACAAAATTGTTATGAAAAAGTTTAAAAGTAGCCAAAAGCAGATGCCAACATGTCCCACTCTGCTCAAGCAAATAGTCGAAACGCTTTTTCCCAAAGATAGCCCCCAAATGAGGCCTGTGAATAACAATACATTGACAATTTGTCCACCTGTTATACCGGATGAAATACTAGCTGCAGCTGAACGGCTAGAGAACGGCAAGGCTCCGGGACCCGATGGTATATCGAACATTGCCATCAGAGCGGCAGTAGCTGATTCCCCTATGGCCTTCTCACATGTCGTTAATATATGCCTGCAAAATGGCGTTTTCCCGAGGAGGTGGAAAAAGCAGAAGTTAGTGTTGCTTCCAAAGCCCAACAAGCCTCCAGGTGATCCAGGTTCTTACAGACCGCTTTGTATGATAGATTCGTTAGTCAAATTGTTGGAACGTGTAATTTGCGATCGCTTATTGAAACACATTGACACCTATCAATGTCTGTCGGAAGCCCAGTACGTGTTTCGAAAGGGAAGATCCACAGTCGATGCTATTTGTCGCGTCACTGAAATAGCGGATGAAGCAATATCAGGCAAGCGCTGGAAGTACGGTTCGAAGGAATACTGCGCAGTAGTAACCTTAGACATAAAAAACGCGTTTAACTCATTAAAGTCGTCGCACATTATTAATGCATTAAAGGCAATAAATACTCCACTTTATCTTATAAATATAGTAGATAGCTATCTTACTGATAGCGTTCTGTTTTATAATACTGATCTAGGTAGAAATAGATATGACGTCAGCAGAGCAGGTCCCCAAGGGTCAGTTCTCGGCCCAGTTTTGTGGATTATTGCTTACGATGGAGTCCTGCGTCTACCTGTTCCAAAAGGAGTGAAGGTAATCGGATACGCAGATGATATTGCGGTTACCATTGTAGCGAAAGACATAGAAAAAATTCAATTGGCCACGAAAGACACGGCTATATTAAACGATGATTGGCTCAAGACCAAAGGGCTCCAATTGGCAGCTCACAAAACCGAAGGGGTGCTTATAACAAGCAGAAAGAAAAAGGAAACTACACGTTTAGACATCAAATGGGTATGTATTCGAATATATGACTGCAGTACGGTATTTAGGTGTTATGATTGATGCCAGGCTGTCATTTAAACTACATATAGAAACTGTGACACAAAAAGCCGCAACAGTTCATAGTTCTCTAGCTAGATTATTGGCAAATATAGGTGGACCTGGTCAAAATCGCAGGAAGATGCTAACTAAGGTCACACAATCAGTGGTTAAGTACGCGGCGCCTGTATGGGGCCACGTGCTTCAACATACGTCATATGTAAAAAATGTGAATTCCATATTTCGACTTAGTGCACTACGCGTTTGTAGCGCTTTCCGCACGCTTACGTTTGCAACTTTTCGGTTAGCACAGTGAGTTACCCGTGGTCAGCGTGAGAATGTAAATTTGGTGACTTAGGCCACGCGCGGACTTTTGTCCGGTATGTGAGCTGATCGCGTTAACTCCTCCCCTTCTAAGTGAAGGCCGTCCTCGGGCTTCTTAAAACTGTCAATGACAGCCTGTAGGTCATGATGTTGTCGCCTCTTATTTCGCCTCCTATAGAGCTTAAGGAGAACGTAATAGCTGATAAGAATGGTTATGGTAGCAAGACTTAAAAGTGTTGGTGCTGTCATAACTTTGCTTTTAATTTCTCCAATATAGCGCAGGTTTTTAATACTCATTCTCCGAAGGTATGACATGCTCAATATATCGTGGTGGTTAGTTATATTGAGAAATGTCGCCGTCGCTGAACCCGGCAATTTCTTCAGCATGCCCTTATGGTTTTTAAAAGAAGTCCCATTTATTTTCACCTCATTTTCGAAGGTAAGTAAATAAGTCCCGGTAACCCTTTTTTCGGAGTCTTCGCTAGTCTTGATCACCACGGTATCGTCGTTAATAATAACGATACCTTCATCCACCGTTACAATAGGTTCAAGGTGGCTGGGACGTGTGCTGCAGTGGGCGACGCTACCAGAATGACGTTGTTGCGCGCACGTTGGATGTTGAAGTCTCTTGCAAAATGTCGATGTAAGTGTCACGCTACAATTTCCAATCGCCACTATTTGATTGTTACAGTCAGCGATATTGTTGTCGTTTGCAAGGTGCAGGGTTGTTCCATTATGTTGAACAGGGAAAAGAATAATTTTCTTACAGACTAATTTACGTTTAGGATACTTAATAATAAAATGTAAAAAATTACTGTCTAATAGGACCTTGATAAATAATACCTCCATTAAATCTGTTATAGTTGTATTAGTAGAGCGCATATCGACAAAATTTTTTGCATCATCAGTGTTCAGTATCAGTGAGTTTATTACACCTATCTTTGCAAGGGTAATGGTTGAGATTAGGGTCTCAATTTCCGAAATTACAATTCTGTTTCTAGCAAGCAATGTTTCGTATAAATAACTGGTATCAATCTGCTTAGCATTTCAGTCCTTAATAAGTAGGTTGATTTTTTCTGTTAATTTATTTATCCTTTCCTGCACTTCCGTATTTATGACGATCTGCTGGTTTTTAGCTCCTGTTGTTGGAATTTTAATTTTTCAAAGTCGTCGAAGTCCGGTGCCCCTGCGATAACTTTCAAAGCAGTTCCTAAAATGTTTAAGCTCCTAGCCTGGGTATGATGGGTGTCCAAAGTTGCCAAAAGTACCTCTATGCGCGCAGTGTCGGAGTCCAGTAACATTCTCATATGAGATAAGGGGAAGTGTGTCATAAGTCCTTTCGTTTCCTTGGTTATTTCCATGTAGGTAGTAAGGTTAGTGGTATGTTGCAGATAGTCAAAGTCTCTCCAAACAGTTACATCTCCGTCTTGAAGTGGGATATAGTCACAGTTCAAGTAGTCCGTTAGCTTAGGCGTCACCGTCCGAAAAAGAAGTATCGCAATCAAAATCCTAAAAATTGCTAAGTAGAAATAACGCTTAGTACCATGCTGTACGATAATAAAGAAAATTGTTTAATATATGTAAGACTATTAAAATATTTGGCAGAAGGCAAAGCGATTTTATTTCAAATTGTCCTTGTGGACCACCCTCCCTTTAATGAGAACCGTGGTTTCTAGGTCTGCTTGGACTTTTTCTTCGACATACAAGGGGGATAATTTGTTGCCTAGCCTTCTGTTGGTTTTTACTAAAACACGTTCCCCAACGTCAAATATTCTGTTCTGCCTAGATCGGTTATTTCTCTCTAGTTGTTCCTGCTGTGCTGTCATTATTTTGCTAATTATCTCTTTCCTCATCTCCAATGGAGTGGCATGCATTACGTCAATCGGTTTCTTGTTGGTAACGGAATGAATTGTCCGATTGTATTCGACTGTAGCCAGTAATATGAGTTCAGTTGTTTCGGTAGTCTTTCCCTCTAGTTTTAAGCATCTTGCGATCTCAAGGATCGTGCTATGTGGGCGCTCCACTTGCGCATTCGATGTACTATGCAGTAAAGGTGCATTTACCACATCGACCCCAAATTGATTTTTTAATAATGACGTTATAGTTTCAGAGTTGAACGATGCCTCGTTATCGCAATAAACGGTCTTTGTATTTGGAAATAAGTTTATCAATTGTATTATCGGAGCTTTTATATCAACAATAGTGCGAGAAGCTACAGGCTGGACCACTTTGAAAACTTGTCCACGCAAGTAAGGAAGTATTTCTTATCGGTGGAGAAAATGTTGATATGCAGAATTTCGCCTGCATGGGATGGCGTTGGAGTCACGCCGAGTTCTTGCTTACGAGGGTGTCTGTCATATTTGGCCTTGTTACAAATTTTACAATTTTCGACAACTTCGTTTGCTACTTTAGTCATTTTTGGAAAATAGTAATCACAGAGGATTTGTTTTACATTTTCCTGGGCCGCTCTGTGGGCACGATTGTGCTCGGCAGTAACTATTTCCCTTTGCTCTTCTTTGTTGGTGATATCTGATACCATATTTTTACAATGCCAAAACTTCGTTGACGGAAAACACCTGACCAGTTCATGTTGAATCCTGGCAAGTATTGATAGGTCGCAATATATCGCATTTACAACTTTCGGGTTAACAACTAGTTTAATCTCAACGATAAGTGTATTCTTATCCATGAATTCGATTATGTGGCGAGTCTTTTCGCCGAAATATATGAAATTCCGCTTTAAAGTGGACTTTGCTTCCTCCAAAACTATTTGGTTTCTGAAACAATTTAGCGGTTTTTCGGTTGTTTCAATCGTATATGTTAAGGACACTTCGCTATGGATTGCAGCAAGGTCGGATTGTGCTTCTTCTTCAAGAGCATGGATGTTCTGTCGCGATAATGCACCAGCAACTTAGTTTTCCTTTCCCGGTTTATAAAATATTTGAGCATTGTGTTCATCTATAAAGGCCTTCCAGCGCTTAATTTTGGCGTTTGGGTTTCGGTCTGAAACCGCAAACGTAAGTGGCTGGTGGTGTGTGAAAATATTAAGGTTTTTGACACCATAAAGGTAATTTCTAAGGCTTTTTAGAGCCCAGACGATTGCAAGCAATTCGCGTTCATTAGTAGCGAAATTCTGTTCGCTGTCTTTCAGGGTTCTAGAAATCATGGTGATTGGTTTCCCACCCTGAGACAATACAGCTCCTATACCCAACGATGAAGCATCGGTCGTAAGATCCAATGGCTTCTTGAGGTCTGGGTACGGTAACGTAACGTCCTCTGATGCCAGGACCTCCTTTAGTTTGTTAAAGGCATTTAACTGTTTTTCGTCAAGAACTATTTTAATCTTCTTCGATTGTGAGGCTCCAACCTTAGCGTTTTCGCCCTTTAATATGTCTGTTAAAGGCTTCGCGATTGGTGCAAAATCCTTAATGAAACATCTGTAGTAACTTGCCATACCCAAAAAGGATCTAACGTTGAACAAAGTAGAGGGCTGTTCGCAATTACGAATCGCTTCAACTTTACTAGGGCTCGTTTTAATACCATCCGTACGTACAACGGAACCTAAGTATTCGACGTTTTCTTTAAAGAAGTGCGATTTTTCGCGGGAGACTCTCATATTGGCGTCGTATAGCTTTCTCAAAACCCATTCAATATGCTCGACATGTTTGTCTTCAGTTTCTGAGAAGATGATTACATCATCGACGTAGACGTAGCAGGATTTTCCAATCTGTTCCCTTAACACGTCGTCGATGGCTCTCTGAAAAATACTGGGTGCATTTTTCAGACCAAAAGGAAGTCTACAAAATTCATACTTCTCATTGGCTACTGAAAAGGCTGTTTTTTCTCTGTCTCGCTCCGCGAGTATTATTTGGTGGAAGCCGGATTTGAGGTCGAGCGTCGTAAAATACCTGGCCTTTCCTAAATTTGACAATATAACCGTTACGTTCGGGAAAGGGTATTTTTTATCGATAGTTACGTGATTTAACTTCCTAAAATCGATAACAAGACTTTTTTCATGTTACCTTGTTCGTCTCGTCCTTTTTATCTACAACCCAAATCGGGTTGTTATATGGCGACCTAGATGGCCGTTTATGTTGTTTTTTAATAAATCCCGAATTTCGGCATTTACAAAATCTGCCACACCCATAGGATAAGGATATAGCTTGGAATATACAGCGTCATCACTTTCGGTGCGAATAGTGGCGACAATATTCGTATTATTATTATAACCCAACGGAAACCCACTTTCCCGCCCAACCGACACGAGGGGCTCAATCCGCATAACGTACGGATGTTTTTTAAATATAAAAATCTTAGGTGCCGAGTCGTGACAGAAGAAAGTTTGTTAAGCGTCGAGATCCCAAGCTGCTCAGCTACAGAATAAGAATTCATCAGCCGAACACAAAGTTAGAGAAATGCAAAGTAAGAAAATTGGATCGTTAGCTGTTATTAAGAAAGGATAGAACAGTTCTTTTAATTATTAAAAGTGAGTCCGATACATCAAAGGTGCTGGAATGATTGTTAAAGTCTCGGCATAAACCCCGAAACGGTTCATTCAACTCAAAGTTAGTTCTGCATAGTTTCAAGAAAAGTGGTTTAAAGTTTCTCGTTGCACGGGAGGGTACATTAAAATTAATTTGCTCTAGAAGAAATGGACTTGAGATCCATCCATTGACTAATTTTACCAGAAATATTATATCTAACATTTCTCTGCGACTCGAAAGAGTAGGAAGATTAATAAGTTTTAAACGACTAGTGTAAGGGGGAAGATTGTATGGCGAATCCCATCGAAGATTTCTCAAAGCAAAAAGTAAGAATTGTTTTTGTATTGACTCTAGTTGGTCTGAGTGGACCTGATAATGAGGATTCCAAACTATGGAACCATACTCCAGTATTGGTCTTACCAATGAAGTAAAAAGTGTTTTAGTTATATACGGGTCGCGGAATTCCTTTGACCAACGCTTTACAAAAGCCAGCACACCCCTTGCTTTATTAACTGTGAAACTAATATGAAAATTAAAATTGAGTTTACAATCCATACCAACACCCAGGTCAACAAAACTGTTTACATGTTCTAGGACGTAGTTATTTATTTTGTAGGAGGCCGGCTGAATGGTTCGTCGAGAAAAGCACATGAATTTACATTTGTTAAGGTTAAGCGGCATATAATTAATGCTGCGCCAATTGACTATGCTGTCCAAATCTTGCTGCACCAAGGATCTTTCTTCAGCCGAGGCATAAGTCTTAAAAAGTTTAACATCATCCGCGTACATCAATATTTTAGAATACTTTACTACTGTAGAAATGTCGTTTATGAATAGCAGGAACAGAATCGGTCCGAGGTGGCTGCCCTGAGGAACTCCCGAGGAAACATCGATGATCCCAGAATGAAAATTTTTAAAAACTACCTTTTGCGTCCTACCGGAGAGATAAGAAGACATCCAACAGAGGATACCAGGTTGAAAACCAAGCAGATCTAGTTTACGGATGAGTAAAGAGTGATATACTTTGTCAAATGCTTTACTGAAATCGGTATATATGACATCAGTATCAATGCATTCCCTAAACCCATTTGAAACATGGGTGGTAAATTCAAGTAAATTTGTAATGGTTGATTTGCCCATTATTGGCAATTTGCTATTATTGGGGAAATCGGATAAGTCATTTGATTGGTAACAATAGCTTCAAACAACTTCGGGATAGAAGAGAGTTTAGCTATACCACGTTAGTTTTCAATAGCAGACCTGCTTCCAGATTTATGAAGGGGGATTATGTAAGACTGTTTCCATATTGACGGAAAAACTCCTTGCTGGAGGGACAAATTAAACAAGTTCGATAATGGCAGGTACAGGTGCTTTGCACATTTTTTTAGGAAACATGTCGGGATCATATCAGGGCCGTACTTGAATGATTCTTTTAAAGATATGAAATAATGAAAAACATCATCTGATGATATGACTGGAATATTAATGGGGTTATTGGGGCTCAGCTTGTATGGATAGGAAATATAGTTATATTTAAATTGAGTGGTGTAGTTAGATTTAAAGAACTGGGCAAATAGATTGGCAATAATCTCGTTATCACATGACACAGTATTTTGATATTTCATTGCGGAAGGGAATGCATTTACTCTGCGCTTAGAATTAACGAAACCATAGAAAGCTTTCGGGTCGTGGACAATGTTCATTTTCATTTTATTCAAGTATTTTTCATAACAGTTTTTATTTAATTCTAGATATTTATGTCGCAAGACTGAATAATTAAGATAATCCATATGACGACCAGTACTTTTATATATTTTAGAATAACGCGATTTTTTATTTTTTAAAGTTCTCAAGTCTTTAGTGAACCATAAAGGGGCTGATTCATCACGAATACAAGAACCTTTAGGTACATGTTTAAGAAATAAGTTGTATGAAGTATTGTTGAAGTCCAAAACATTACGCTCAATATCGCCATTGTAGTAAGGTCAAGTTATTTTAGATAAGTCACAATTTAATTTTTTAAAATTAGCTTTTCTAAAATCGAAGCCGTCATTAGAATTAAAAGCTTTCGATCCAGAAACCCGCTCTCCGTCTATGATCTCGTATGACAATTCAATCGCAGGATGATATACATCCTCAGGTAAAACCAATGGATAACATCGATTTAAGGAGGCCCTGTACATGTTGTCAACAAAAACCAAATCCAAGACCCTCGCCAATTTGTTTTGTAGGGTATTAACTTGGTTCAGTCAGAGTTCAGTCATCCACTCCAGAAAGGCGTTGTTAATGGAAGGCACGATATGACCATCAATTATATTCCAAGAAATGTTTGGGAGATTAAAATCACCCAACACAACCAATGAGTCGGGAGGCCTAAGCATTGAGTTCACAATCCCAAGTAAAGAAATATGATCACTATATACCGACAAGTCAGACTGAGGAGGTATATAGCAGAGGGCTTAATAAATATAAGACTTGCTTAATTGCACTCGTATGCACTTAAATTCAGTAGACTCAATGATAGGGACGTTAACCACTTCAGATGGTAATGAAGAATGGACAGCAAAAAGAACACCTCCACCGATCCTGCACTCTCGATCATTTCTGTAAATATGATATTCACTGCAAAGAATCTCCGAATCAAAAACGTGAGGTTTAAGCCAAGTTTCAGTGAAAGCTATAATGTTAAAATTAGAGTGATAACTCTTCAAAAGCAAGTCAGTTAGTTTTGTATTCAAGCCTCTAACATTTTGGTAATATATATCAAGTTTAGTTTTTATCAGTTTTTTGACTCCGGATTAGGATGAGCAATTTTTGCTAAGTTTTGATTATTTATGTTGGGTTTAAACTCGAATTCGCGAAAAAAAGCCCCAGTCGGCCAAAAAGAGCTATTTAAAAGTATATTAAAGTTTTCGGAAGTTACATCGATTTTAAATGAAGAAAAGTTTCTCTTGTAATTAAAGTTAAATTTCCTGATAGTTATGTCATCAGTTTTTACCTTAGATGAAATGTGAAACTTGATACCCTCAACTGTGGTATCACTGGAAAATCTTGATATAAAAATAGATTTTCTCTGAGGAACCACAACCAGCCCCCTAGCAAGCGCCACAGAAACCCCAGCAGAATTTTTGCTTTCGCTGCTTTCCTTTTGAACTGATCTCTGTGCAGCAGCTTTTGATGTTGAAGGTTCAACAGCCTGAGGACAAGGTGAGGAGAAACTAATCAACTCCCCTGAGGAAGAAGAAATAATTGTCGTCGGAATAGGATTTGGCTCAGCTTCGTCAGACGGACTCTCAATACGTTTCCGTTTACTATTAAGGCTATTAGGAATACTCGTATTCTCTAAGGATTTAAAAGAATTAAATACGTCTTCGTAGTGTTTGAATTTTTCGGTAAGAACATTTAGTTCCTTACCAATATCAGAGAAACCGTTCCTACATTGCCTAAAAAATTTAAAAAGATCAACTTCGGTTGACCTACATTTCAGACAAGACCAGCGGACACCCTTACCATCATCAACCAGATCTAACACTCTACCTGTCAATCCAGCACACTTCATGTGGGCAAGCCCATCGCAAAGCCAGCAAGACACAAAGCGTTCAGACCCACTCTTAACTTGGCAGTTAGGATAATTACAAGACATGGTATATTATTTAGGAGAAAATTAATTAGAATTAAAATTACAATTTATAGGATCTAACAGTGGTAAGCAGTTTAGCAAAAAAGCAGTATAGAAGTCGGTAAGGCAGTTAGAACAGTTTGGGATACACAGTTTTATTGACACTTAACAAATCACGCAAACAGCTGTGAAAGCTAAAAGGAGTAACAAAGAAGAGTGCGCGCACTAACAGCAACAGCCGCAAATGCATAAACAAAACAATTGGCAATAACAAGAAAACTTATGACTCGGCACACAACACAACAAAGATTAAAATGAGATTATTTATAAGTCAAAGATTATAAAATGAATATTGCACCAAATCACTTTATACATAGCTTGAAGTGCACAAAATTGATTTAATCACAATTTAATGAAATTTATTTTAATTAATTTGATATTTAAATTGTTTTATAACAATATTGTAAGAGAGCAAAGTAAACACAACCACACAGCTTGACGTTTGCGTATTTATATGGGAGTCTCTCATAAGGATCCGAGAAAACGCCCATTAAATTTTTGATAAGTTTTTGGAATTTACTCCTCACCACCTGTGGTACTTCTACGTCTTCTACCTGCGTAAAGTTAACATTTCCACACTTTAAAAACTTTAACTCCTCAGACCCGGAGTTGGTTGTGACTTTTTTGTTTTTAAAATATATGAATCAGATAACTCGTCATCCATTGTCGTGCATTCTGAATTTGCAACGGCCTGATAGTCGTCACTCTGCTGGTTAGAAGGACTCTTCTCGTTGGATAAGTTGTTAATTCTTTGTTGTTTTGGCCCTGTAAAACGACCAGAGCTATTATTTGGCCTTTTTGCCGTCTGACCATATGCCTGGCTTTGATTAGTACGTTGCTGTACTGAGTTTCGGGATTGCAGGTTGCTGTTGGATTGATACTGCGTCGTCTGCTTAAATCGCTGCGAAGGGTCTACCTCCATAGGTTCGGCTGGTTCTAACTTCTGAGCAGGCCTGTTATGAAAACTCTGCTGCCTATTAAAATGTGGATTTTTTACCTGATATGTATCTTTCGCCTGGTATCTTCCACCTGTAATTTTTTCCCTATATTGTTGCTTCGTTTCGAGCCTTTGGGCCTTATCCTCTAAGCTCCGGGCAAAGGTACTTGCGAACATGTATCGCTCATGATTAGATTCCACTTCTTGTGCTAGCGCTAGAGCCGAAGGTAGGTCCTTAGGCCGCGCCGAAAATAATACGTCACTAAGTGGTTTTTTAGTCCCTGAAATGAACACACGCAATGCGTCCATTCAATATTTCTCATTTAGTGATGCAGCTATGGATTTGTCATAGGTCATGATTGTCTTATTGGTTAAAAGAGTTTATTTCTTTTCCACCTCATCATAATATTGGAGGAGTGTCAAACCTCCTTGTCGGAGAGTTGACATCTCCTTCTCAATCAGGTAAATCGGTCGTTTATCAGAATAACTAAAGTCAAGGCAGTTAATTATAGCTTTAAACTTCAAAACAGTATTAAATGATGCCAGCACCATGTCAGCTTGGCTTTTTATTTTATTTCTTATGATAGCAACGTCTTGAAAGTGCTTGGAGCTACCTTCATAGCTTTCAAAAATCTTGTATGCGGTGTGTGCCGCTTGTCTCCACGAGACATATGCTTCCCGTTTACCGTCAAAGTCCGGTAAGGACTTAACGATGTCAGGGGTTCGTCGCACTGTACGCCTGGAATTATTTTCTATTTCCTTATACGTTTCTGCCGCGGGAATGACGGTTAAGGTGTTCAATTGCTGTTCAAAACTTTCTTGTTGTACGGCGAGAGCGCTACTTACAGCACTCTCCACATCTGCTCTTAGTTGATCGGGTTCTAACGCCATTTCTTTATTTTGATCTGCTGCCCTAGTGTCTGTCCACCAATTTCCCTGATTACCTTCACTACTACACTCTCTTCTATCGACTTCTATTTTACTAAGGCTCTCAAACAGCTGACTCAACTCACGATCACTCATAAGTGCTTTGTAGCAGAATTACAAAGTATCTGTTTATTTTTACACAACCACTAATTCGAATTTCCCGTGCAAACAAATCTGATTTCTATGTTAAAGTAAAGTTTATTCAAAAGCGTTATATTAAATTAGAAAGGTCGATATAAATTACGATCGCTCAATAGTATTATGTAGCAGAATTATATTAATTCCCTTTTTTTAACACAACTTTTTATCGTATTTACTGTGCAAGGTTTTACATTCATCCAGTTTCAAAAATAATTTTTTTAATTAAATTACAAAGATCAATATAAATTACTATCACTTATAAGTGTTTTGTAGCAGAATTACACAATACTTTCCTATTTTTACATAGCCTTTCTATCGCATTTCCTGTGCAAGATTTCACATTTATTTGTTTCACTGTTAAAGCAAAATTTACACAATTTTTTTTTTATTACGAAGATCAATATAAATTACGATCGCTCATAAGAAATTCACGTTAACAAATTTTGTTGTGAAAACAAATGATTTAATTCACCAAATTACAAAGGTAGATACAAACAACAAGTGCTTGTAAAATTTTACAATGTTTTGCGCTCTACTTACAAAGTCAGTTTTAAGTGCTTATAAACGAGCTCGGTTCTTGATGTTTTACGTGTCCTCTGCATTCCGTGTTGATTGATGTGCCCGATAGGTATTTATTCAGTCTTCTATTACTGGAATCTTTGCTCCTCTGGTCAGTTTAATTATCTTAGTTGATTGCTGCGTCCAAGTGGTTATTAAATAATTAGCTTACGTTGATTCAATTTATGACTTGAGTTATTAATTTACTTCAATTAATTAATTTACTTTTAAGTCCTTAGTTACTTAGATTTTCACTTATTTTGGTCACTTTGCCGGTTGGGCGCCAATTATACAAATGATACACTTGTAGTTGTGTTTTTATTAAAACTTTATTTAATGACAAGCGCTGGCTGTGTCGTTGAGCTCACAATGGAAAACTGAAAATTAATTTTAATTCTAAGCTAAACGAAGTCACCTGCACCTTTGTATTTCTGAATTTTCTGTTAGCGTTAGATAATTGCTGCGCTGCACCAGCTATTGCGCCCGGATGCGCTGTAGACGCTTACGTTTGCAACTTTTCGGTTAGCACAGTGAGTTACCCGTGGTCAGCGTGAGAATGTAAATTTGCTGACTTAGGCCACGCGCGGACTTTTGTCCGGTATGTGAGCTGATCGCGTTTACTTACACACGTATCTAGTGCGAGTCACATTTTCAATTAATTTAACTGATTGACACATTCACATATATTACACGTATATTTACTCAAATTTATATTATCACTATTTATATCACTACGTTGTCCATCACATCAATTATTATAAATTGTATTAAACGCATTTGTTGGCAAGTTGGGTGGCGAACGATTTATATACTGAAAATAAACGAGTAAATTTAAATAAAGTGCTCAATATATTAACCATAAATAGATTTTTAACAAATTGTTCAATTTAACGTGGATCGTTTTTATATATTAAATAAATACAATGGAAGCTTTTATCAGATTAGCCGAGGCTGTCATAGAAGTTGATGCCGACTTCAGTGGCACCTCCCCTTCCGAGCAAAATAAAAACGGTCTTGATATTCAGCAAGAAGAATTAAAAGCACTATGGGAAAAAACCAAAGTAGCTTACGACACGCTCAGTAGCACAGAGGGACTATCCAAAGAAGAAATTAAGGCAATAAAAAAAATATACAAAGTTTCATTTAATAGTTACGTGAAATGCATGTCTGCAATGGCCGCTCAATTAGAATCGTTCATAAACGCAGAAAAAGATGCCAAAGAGCATACAGTCCGAGAACACAATATCCACCTTCCTCCGTGCGACACGGACGTGTTCAAGGAAGATTATATGTCATGGCCATCATTCCGTGATATGTTCACAGTCATTTACATTTTAAACAAGCGCCTAACTCCGGTCGAGAAACTGTTTCACCTTAACCACAAGACTCAAGGTGAGGCCAAAGGCATAGTCAGAAAATGTCCACTAACCAATTAAGGCTTCCAGACAGCTTGAAAAAATCTGTGTGAGAGATATGCAAATAAACGTATCTTAGTAAACACACAGCTTAAAGTACTATTTAACTTACATGCAGTAGAGAATGAGTGCGGTGGCTCCATTAAAAGGTTGCAGCGGGACATTAATAACTGCTTGTCCTCCCTAGATAGTCATCAAATTGACATTTCCAACTGGGACGCGATAGTAGTGTACTTATGTTCAACAAAACTTCCCGAAAGTACGCTTGCTCTATGGGAACAAACCATAGACAACAAAAATGACATACCAAAGTGGGAAGATATGGATAAGTTCCTATCCAATAGATTCCAGAATTTGGAAACGTTATCTGGATTAAAGGAGGAAAAGGCTGTGGCTGTGAAAGCACCAAGACATCCAATCCAACGACAACCTGCAGAGTCCTCAGCGAGACGCCTCGGCGTTTTCCAGACAAACGTCACCAAGTTCACCTGCAGGATGTGCCAGACGAATGAGCACAGATTGCGTGGTTGTTCGCGATTCTTAAAGCTGACTCCAGCAGACAGAATCGAATATTTAAAAAAGAGCAACGGCTGCCTGAACTGTCTTAACTTCGGACATACTGTGTCAAGATGCACAAGCGCAATTAATTGCAATACGTGTCACTCGCGACATCACACGCTCCTCCACACACAGACCGTTCAGCCAAAGGCACCGCCACGCTGGTCCCCTCCGAGCTCCTCCGACGATATTCCGTCAACTTCGAGGCAAGCTCAATTCCGCGGAGACTGCAAAGACAATGCGGGGGGAAACAAAACCATTCAATCCTGTCACGCAAATGCTAATTCAGGTGTACTGTTGGGAACAGCCCGCGTAAATGTGCACTTTGGCGGCATAGATTTTTGCGCAAGAGCTCTAATTGACTCTGGATCTGAATGTTCCTTCACTACAGAGCGACTCAAGCGAAGAATCCATCTTCCATCGAAAAGAGTGCATGCTCAGGTCTCGGGCATCACCAACTCGATTACTGCACAGGTCAAAGAAGCGTGCAGAATAGAACTCCGTTCACCAGTTAACTCACTTTTCCGGTTAAACACAACGGTGCTGGTGCTAGCGCAGCTGACTGGGAATCTTCCCACCACACACATTAGCGCTTTAACCACACAAGCTTTTCCAGACTTGACCTTAGCCGACAAAAGGTCAATGAACCTATCGACCTTGTGCTGGGGGGAGACATTTACCCCGAAATAATTCTAAGCGGTTTGAGAAAAAATGTTCTTTACACTTTGCTCGCTCAAGAAACAGTATTCGGCTGGATACTAACAGGCCGGACGGGGATAGTAAGTCCAGCAACAAATATATCATCCTATCACAGCGAGGTTTCACTAAATAAGCAACTCAGCGCTTTCTGGGAGGTAGAAGATGTGCCCAAAAACAGAAACCTGAGCGAAACCGACGCATATTGTGAGGAGCTGTATAAAAGTACGACGCGACGATGTGAAAATGGAAAGTTCATGGTATCACTACCATTCAAGCAGAACTTCCGCCTAGGTACTTCACTAAATAGAGCACGCTCACAATTCTATCGAAATGAAACCCGACTTGCCAAGAATCCTGATCTGCAAAAAGAATACAACAGGGTATTAACTGAATATGAGTCATTGGGACATATGTTAAAATTGAATAAAAACATACCTGCAGACAGCACCGACAACTATTTCCTACCTCATCACGCAGTTGTCAAAGCCGAGAGCTTATCAACGAAAGTTCGCGTCGTTTTCAATGGCTCAAGTCCGAACGCCAGTGGTGTAAGTCTCAACGATGTTCTTCTCCCAGGTCCAGTCTTACAAGCCGATTTTCCAATATTTGGCAAATCCTCGTGCATGACAACCAGACGAAATACCAGCGCATAGTATATCGCGTAAGCCCGAACGAACCGATCAGTCTTTATGAGCTATAGACGGTCACTTTCGGTATCAATTTTGCTTCTTATCTAGCAATAAGGACACTTCTGCAACTAGCAGACCATACAGAAAGCTCTTTTCCCTTAACAGTCGACGACGTCCTAGCGGGAGGACATAGCATAGACTCTGCAACTAAAGTGAAAAATGAAATCATGCACGTCTTGCATTCAGCAGGTTTTCCATTAAGAAATAGGACTCCGAATTGTGAGGATTTGCTGAAAGACATTCCAAAAGCCCATCGACTAACAGAAGACTTTTTGGAATTCGACGAAACTAGTGCAGTAAAGGCGCTGGGCATACGCTGGAATGCCCGCACAGACCTTTTCTACTTTACGACGAGGACATTAGGAGAGAATGGCAGCATTACAAAAAGAGCGATTCTCTCCGCTATCGCCAAACTCTTCGATCCTCTGGGATGGCTTGCACCTATAATAATCGTGGCTAAAATATTAATGCAAAATATTTGGTTAGAAGGAACGAACTGGGACGAAGCCGTATTGCCAACAACCCTTGATCATTGGACGAATTTTACACATCATTACCGGGAAATTAATAATATACGGTTACCTCGATGGGTTCACTTTTCGCCAACAAAGGAGGCAGAATTGCACGGTTTCTGCGACGCATCGGAAAAGGCGCATGGGGCAGCAGTATATATCCGCGTCAAACAACAGTCAAAAGTGGTAGTGAGCCTACTTTTGGCAAAAACGCGGGAAATCCCAATTAAAACTTTCTCATTACCGCGCTTGGAACTTTGCGGCGCTGTACTACTCGCGGAAATTGTTGAATCGGTGACGAGAAGTCGCGACCTGGGACATGTAAAGGTGTACTTGTGGACAGACTCAACAATCGTTTTCGCATGGATACGTAAGCCACCATGTTCGTGTCGACCTTTGTCGCTCACAGAATAACGAAAATTATAGACAAGGTGAGAACCAAATGCTGGACGCACGTAGATTCTGCATCAAATCCAGCAGACCTGGTTAGCAGAGGGGTCCACGCATACGAATTGGTTGACAATTCTCTTTGGTGGCAGGGACCTTCTTAGTTGCAAGAAGACCAACACAGATGGCCTATACAGGAGGTGCAGTACAACACAATCACTGAAGAAAAGCGAGTTCAAGTTCACTCATTAACCAAGTTGGAAAATGTTACTAATATTCAGGATTACCGAGAGCTTTGAGAGTTTTGTCTTATATTTTGAGATTCCTCCAAAGAACTTATCCAAAAACATAAGCTTCATTTCAAGCAGATTCCGTTTTAATTTCCTCGGACGAAATTAAAATAACGACTCAACGTTTGATAAAAACCTGTCAGAGCCAATATTACTATGGGGAGTACAAAAAACTTAAATCCGGAGAATCTATCGGTACGAAGAGTGAAATTTTGCCGCTAACTCCATTCCTCGATGATGAACACATCATACGAGCGGGTGGCCGCCTCGGAGCGTCTACGGACCTGTCTTACAATGAGCGTCACCCAATAATTCTACCATATGATTGCAGATTTTCTCACCTACTTGTTCAATTTATCCATGAAGTTTCCATGCATGGAGAAAACCAACTAATGCTGCGGCTAATTCGCATGCAGTATTGGATTCCACGAGTCAAAAACATGATTAGGCCTGTTGTACATAATTGCGAAATCTGTACAATTCCTTGGAAACAATCACAAGTCCAACTCATGGGTATGCTTCAGAAAGAACGCACTACTTTTCCCGTGCATTCACAAACACAGGAGTAGATTTTACAGGCCCTTTTGATATAAAGAGTTACCGCGGCCGGGGTTACTGCGTTTCAAAAGGTTATGTGTGCGTTTTCGTGTGTTTCAACACCAAAGCAATCCACCTGGAGGCGACAAGCGACCTCAGTACCCCGTCCTTTCTCGCGGCATTCTCTAGGTTTATGGGTAGGAGAGGTGGTCCTAAGAATATGTATTCTGACAACGGCACTAACTTTGTCGGGGCCTCCTGATCACTACGTTCAGAATTTAAGAAATACATAGCGGATACGCGGGACAAAACGACATCCCAATATGCCCATGAAATGTTCAATTGGCATTTTATACCCCCGCAGCACCTCATATGGATGGTTTGTGGGAGGCGGGCGTAAAAAGTTTTAAAAACCACTTCAAAAAGATAGCAAACGGCCATTAATATACATTTGAAGAATTCACCACTTTGCTGTGTAGAATCGAGTCCTGCCTCAATTCGCGACCGCTATGTCCCTCATCGAATGTCCCAACTGACTTGGAGCCATTGACTCCAGGTCATTTTCTGGTAGGTGGCCACCTACTCGCGCCTCCTGAACCGGATATATGTAAATGAAACCCCAGCCACTATCGTAAATCGGTGGCAGAAACTGAAAGCACTTCATCAAACATTTTGCAGGCGATGGAAATCAGAATACCTATCCGAATTACAAAAGCGAATCAAATGAAAACACCCTAAGCAGAATATAGAAACCGGTGATCTCGTCGTTATCAAAGAAGACAACTTACCCCCTAACGAATGGAGATTGGGAAGAATAAGCAAAGTTCGACCCGGTGCTGATGGTCGAGTTAGTGTAGTCGATATCATCACGGAGAAAGGTGAAATTGCCCGACCACTAACCAAACTGGTCCTACTCCCACCTAAAAACGGACAAACTTCCGAATAAGGCAGCGTGCCGACCCAGTACCATTAGAAAAGGAAGAGGATTCATTTTGGTTGAATCAGTCCTTTAATATGGTCAAAAAGCACACATACGATCAGAGGATAAAAAACAAGGAAATAATATTTTCATAATTTAATAAATTTAATGAATTATGAACGCTTATACGTCAATACGGTGTATACCGTATATGCTTGCTTAATTGTATCTACAACTTGCAGGTAAATAAAAAGTTAATGTGGACGATATGACAAATAGTTAAAACGGCGTAATCCCCGAATATTAACCGTCGAAGCGAAAATGCATGTGTACATGCGTACGACGCCTCTTAACCACCCAATAGCGCAATATTTAACGAATGCCGAGAATTTAAGAATATCTATATGTTGGAATTTATGAAGGAAGAATACCCCTTGTTTAAATTAATTACCGACATATGTACATACCTACCTACCGTCGGTTTAAAGAAATAATCAAACAGCTTTAAATACAATATATATCGCAATGAAATTACATAAAAAAAGAGAAACATTATATTTTATATTTTAACAGTTATGTTTTCTTTAAAATAACTTGCAATTTTTTATTATTTTTTTTACAAATTTAATTATTTTATTTACAATTTAAATTTTCATTTATTTTCTTAAAAAATTGCTTACGCCATTAATTTCACTAACTTTAGGGTTCGATCAAGAAAAGAGGTTTACTTAAATGCTGTTTTAAAGAATACAATAACGCATCGTGAACAACGACTGGAATTGAACGAAATAAACATTTTATAAATGGTATTTAGCAAAGCTACTAATCAAGCGAATTAGTATTTGCATTAAAAAAAAAAAGGAAACAATGACAAACTTGAGACTTCCAACCTTTCTTGTCATTATTTGTACGTCTAGTTAAGGTGTCTTGCCTTATGATTTATATATTTTTATTTTTGATTCATTCGTTTCATTAATGAATAGAAATTTTATATAAAGTACGTTCATATGTATTTAATACACTCTGGACTATCTTGTGAAACAATATGAAACAAGCAAATATAGAATATTCTTAGATATACATACATATGTATGTATATACGTGAGTATATGTGTATGAGTCTGGATTTAACGTATACATATATATAAAAAAAAACACTAATCTGCACTTACCCGTCTGGTCACAGCACAACGCAGCACGCGCACAGCTTTGGTATCCACTGCTGCTTGCTACACCTTCGCTGCTACGGCTTCGGGCAGAACAAACGGGTTGCCACTCACGCATTAATATCTACACACGCGCTTGGGGTTTTGCCTATCGCCAATCTGGACCCGACTATTGCCGCGCCCTATGTCCACATTCGGTTGGCGGACCCACACTTCAGTACTTCGTCGTCGATCCGGCTGGTATTGGGCGCAGATGTATATGCGGACATTATTTTGCCCGGAATACTACCCGGTACCTTTGGACCCTTGTTGGCGCAAAGCACAATTTTTGGATGGACTTTGTCAGGAGCATGCCGGCCGTCTGCATAATTTAAGCATATTATTATTGTGAAACAACAATTACTGAAATAAACACACCCATAGTTACCATACATCTACATATTATAATTTCATATTGGGTTTATTGTCTTCTCTCTTTCATTTCGAAACGGTGCAATGATACATATAACCACGTCTATTTTTTCTCACACGACTTAACGTTTCTCCCTAGGCTTTCAAGCTAGAAAACACCAACAGACAGACATCGCTAAATCGACTTCTCTTTTCATTCTGAGCATTTTGGTATATATATATCTCTAAATTATTAAATATCGAACTTAATCGAATGTGATCGATAAAGTTATCGGCCCCGTTTATCATCTTTATTACTTGTATTTATCCGTACTATATTTATTCTTATTCAGCACTTTTTGCCTATTCCTTTAATTCCTGAAATTCGCACATAAATATATTACAGTTATCTCGTACGACAGTCAGTACGGTTACTACGATCATACGATTAATACGCATTGTTAACATTCCCTAGCAATAGTTTAAAAGTAAAAAAACTTTGTGCCGGTACTTACGGAGTTAATAAAAACTAACTTATTTTTTAGCTGATAGACTATAGTGTTTCATTTCATACACCCGCAGAATCGCTAAACTGGTGACCCCGACGTGATTCCTTTTTAAGGAAAGCGTTTTTTTTCGTGTTACGAGTTAGTTTTTTTTTCCTCTCAATTACTGAAAGCGGCGCTAAGTGAATCTAAGAAAGTTTTGTGCATAAATTATCACCGCTAGTGCATTGCGGAGCACCCAGGACGTTGTGCTGCACTGGTGATATTTGAGGGACACAAACATATGCAAATAAAATTGCGATAATTCAATTATCATATGCTCCATTAAGTGTCGTGTCGACGCGTTTGTTGTTTTCTTTCTTAAAATAATTGTATATCTCAATACCCAAGTTTTTCGACGTTTCTCGAGAACTTTAATAATTTTTTAAAAACCTATCGCACAATGTCTGACGGCGAAGATGAATTCATCGACACGAAGCCAGTAGTCGCTGAAAGCCCCTAGCTTTTGTCCTGAACGGGTCAATCTGTGGTTTGCACAGCTCGAAGCTCAGTTCAAGATTCATGGCATCGCCACCGAAATGGACAAGTTCCACTACGCTGTGTCACTCATTGACACACGATATGCTGCTGAGGTTGAAAGCATTATTAGCAACCCACCTCCAATTAGACCGTACTCTGAGCTCAAAATGGTTTTGACTAGCTGCTTCACGAAGTCAGAAGAAGCAAAACTTCGCCAACTACTCGACGGGGAACACATCGGCGACAGAACTCCGTCGCAATTCTTAAGACACCTGAAAGCGCTCGCACCTAACGTCGATGAAGCCGTAGTTAAAACGAAATGGTTGTCTGGTCTGATGGAGCAAACTCGTGCTCTTCTAACTGTCCAGACAAACTCTGCACTAGAAGAACAAGCCCGTATTGCGGACAAATTGCATGAGATAGTACGAGGACACGTGGCATGCATCCTCATCATCAGCGCATACAAGCATGGAGCAGAAGATCAACGCCCTCAGCCAGCAAATCGATGCGCTCACAAAGCAGTTTAACCGTGGCAGAGGAAGGTCAACTTCCCGCAACCATCTCCGTTCAAAAGACCGCAGCTGTTCAGGTAAGCGCGTTAATAAATCTACTGGGACCTGCTGGTACCATACCAAATTTGGTAGAAAAGCGCGTACATGCGCCCCCGGATGTACGTTTCAGGGAAACGCCAACCAGAATCACTAGAGGCGGATAGTAATTGTGCAACTTCTTCACGCCGTCTTTTCGTTAAAGACCGAGTCACTGGAACACAGTACCTTGTGGACACCGGCTCAGACCTCTCCGTTTATCCGCGCAGCTTGTTGAATAAAGCATTTTGCACCCCGATAGGCTGCCAACTTTATGCAGCCAATGGGATGATTATCCAGACCTATGGGTAAGTCGCTCTAGTACCTGACCTCGGACTACGACGAGACTTTACATGGCGATTTATCGTCGCTGAAGTCAGAAAACCAATTATTGGCGCCGACTTTCTTAGTTATTTTGACTTAGCTAGTCGATTTAAAGCGTAAATGTTTACGTGACGGAATCACAAATTTAACGAGCAAAGTCGAGCTGCTGGTTAGTAACTCTACCGATTCCATCAAGGCCATCAGCGGAGATTCCATTTATATCAGACTGCTACGTGGGTATGAAGATATCACTCGGCCTGATGACACTTACTCCAAGACCAAAAAACACTCAACGATGCATCACATCAAGACCACTGACGGTCCGCCTATAAAATGTAAAGCCCGTCGTCTTTGCCCACAAAAACTTAAGATCGCACAAGATGAATTCAAAAAATGATAGAACTCGGTGTCTGTCGACCCTCCGATAGTTGCTGGTCTTCGCCACTGCACCTTGTGCAGAAGAAGTCCGGTGAATGGAGACCGTGTGGGGATTACCGTCCTTTAAATGCTCGGACGATACCAGATAACTATTCTCTGCGCTACATTGAAGACTTCGCCGCTAATTTGCATGGAAAGAAAATTTAGTCTGTCTTCGATCTAGTCCGCGCCTTTTTACAGATTCTCGTAGCACCAGAAGATGTGCCAAAAACGGCAATTATAACACATTTTGGGCTATTTGAGTTCATGTATATGAGTTTTGGACTCAGGAATGCTGCCCAAACCTTCGTTACAGAAAGTTCATTAGGAACGCTGCAGAAGTTTTATCGCCCTTGAACAAAGTTCTTGAAGGTCATAACGTTAAAGGATCTCACCTGGTTCACTGGACAGCAGAACTGCAATATGCATTCGATTCCGCCAAACGGGCCCTTGCTGACGCTACCATGCTAGTTCATCCGAACGACAACGCGGAATGGGCCGTTTTTACAGACGCGTCCGAATACGGAATCGGAGCCGTCCTTCAACAACGAGTGAACAAGGAATGGCAACCGATGGCATTCTTCAGCCGAAAATTGACGCCATCCGTTCGTAAGCTTTCAACGTACGGCCGTGAGTTGCACGCGATATACGATGCTGTCACACACTTTCGCCACATTTTTGAAGGTAGCCACATCACGATCTTTACCGATCACAAGCCTCTACAGCACGCATTCCAGCAACGAACAGAACGAACATCGCCCTGGCAATTTCGCAGATTCGACTTTATCGGTCAATTTACGACCGATATTTGCCACATAGCGGGCAACGATAACATCGTCGCTGACATGCTATCACGCCTCGAAGCAATCGCAATGCCAATTACGCCTCAGGAACTTGCCGAAGCTCAAAAAGATGACATAAAATTACACCAGCTTCTAAACAATACTACGGCTTTGAATTTGAAATCCATTCCACTTGACAACGGCCCGGCAGTGTATTGCGACATCACGACTGGTAAAGTTCGCCCATACGTGCCGACGCAACTCAGAAAGAAAGTTTTTGCTTCGCTTCATTCACTCGCACATCCAGGCGTCTGAACATCGCAAAAGCTGGTAATAAAACGGTATGTTTGGCCGTCTATTAATAAGGATTGTCGAAAATGGGCAAAAGCCTGCATCGATTGTCAGAGGAACAAGGTGCAACGACATGTTACATCACCGATCGCAAACTTTCAATCGCCTTCCGAACGATTCGAGCACATGCATATCGACCTCGTAACACTGCCAGTGTCAAAAGGTTGCAACCAGTGTCTCACCATTATCGATCGCTTTACAAGATTTCCATAAGCAATCCCAGTTGAAAACGGCACAACCGAATGTGTGGCACGTGCTTTAATTCATCATTGGATCGCACGGTACGGTGTGCCCAAACGTATCACCTCTGACCAGGGAGGTCAGTTCGAATCAGCCTTATTTCGAACTCTCACCGAATTATTCGGAATCAAGCATTTGCGCACGACAGCATTCCACCCGCAAGCAAATGGGCTTGTTGAACGTCTTCACCGGCAATTGAAAGCAGCGCTACTGTGCCACAATGAGTCGTGGTACGATGCTTTACCAGCCGTGTTGCTAGGATTGCGAGCTGCTTGGAAAGAAGATATTGGCGCAACACCTGCAGAACTGGTCTACGGCGAGCCGATACGTCTACCAGGCGAACTCCTTACGCCGTCACAGAAACGAATTTCGCAGCATAATTTACTAAGTATCCTAAAAAATCATTTTAACACGTTGGCACCGGCTGAAATATCGCGCCACGGAAAGCAATCCGTTTTTATTTACAGGAATCTTCACACGTGCACACACGTCCTGGTCCGCAACGACCCTATAAGACCTTCATTCTCACCACCATACGAGGGACCATACCGCGTCATCAGTGGACAGGACAAGTTTTTCATTGTCGATTTCAAAAGCTCTCCAACTGCAATCTCTGTGGACAAGCTAAAACCTGTATACGAAGCAAACAGCGCCGAAACTTACAGTGTACTCGAACCAACAATACCTGACAAGAAACGCAGAGGCGTGAAGTTTCACTAAATTGAATTACGCTTCTATAGTTTGTTAATTTATCATAAGTATTATTATTTACCACGATCAGTTGTAGTTCGCATTATTTTGTATTTATAATTAATGTATTTAATTTAAATAATAATGGGGGAGTACTGTGGCGACAGCCACAATAAAATATCTCTAAATTATTAAATATCGAACTTAATCGAATGTGATCGATAAAGTTATCGGCCCCGTTTATCATCTTTATTACTTGTATATATCCGTACTATATTTAATCTTATTCAGCACTTTTTGCCTATTCCTTTAATTCCTGAAATTCGCACATAAATATATTACAGTTATCTCGTACGACAGTCAGTACGGTTACTACGATCATACGATTAATACGCATTGTTAACATTCCCTGGCGATAGTTAAAAAGTAGAAAAACCTGTGTGCCGGAACTTACGGAGTTAATAAAAACTAACTTATTTTTTAGCTGATAGACTATAGTGTTTCATTTCATACACCCGCAGAATCGCTAAATATAAATGTCTATATCCGTCTTGTTTCCGTTATGCTGTTAAAAGCAATCGTTATGCGAACAAAGTTGTAATACCCTTAGGCACAAGTGCGCGGGTATAAAAACGGGAAAGCGAAGAAAAGTAATAATATCTAGCTCATTTTGAGACTTGAGATGAGACTGAGTTACAGAATTCGGGCATTAGTATCCGGTTGCCAGTAGTGGGTTGCCAAGCGTAATGGAAATTGTATGACCCTATTATGTTTGGAGACTACCCTGCCAGCACACTGCCGGTTACATCGCCTATCAGCTGCCCGACAGTGCAGTGCGGTCACGACGTAGTGTCGAGTTTCTATCACATTCTTCAAGACGAAATACATTTTGGGACTGAAACCTTTATGTATGTACGTGTGATCGTCTATCTCTTTTCAACACATTTAATATCGTGGTTAACGATTGTTCTAGCTGTTTCGCCTATAGTTGATTACTAACAATTAATTAATAGCTGACAAAACAGCTGATTATCGAACTGGCACTTATGCATGTAATGTCTCAGAGATAGGCTATATTTATTTTAATGAAATTGAAGTAACAACTATTTATAAAATATTTAGTGAACATTAAATCAATATAAACTATGATATAGCCGATGGCCCTGGCAGCTAGTGCTTCATTAATTATAGTTAATTTGTAATAAATAAATAAATAAACTATGATATGTCATTCGGTTGTAAACCAAACGTTCCAAGATTGATTTAAATATCCTTTTGTTCCTGATCATGCAATTCTGAAAATATCTTCTGTTCATTCTAATTTTTAAAATCTTCACTCTAATACTTATCTTCCTTATTGTTTTCCTTAGATTATTTTTCTTTTTATGGCTAAATTTAAAGTATGGTTTCTCTGCTGCCGTTTTTAACTCGCTAGAAAATTTTACGCGTTCTTTAAAACTGTCTATTGATGGAAGGTTTATTAGGAGAATAAATTACTTGTAATTATATCTAACAAAATTTGTCATGTCAATTCTCTAATATTTTGAATACCCTTTACAACACTAGTCTGTCAAAATTAATGGTCGTTTGTAAAATTTGCTATAAAAACTAAAACAAAATGAGTAATTCTTATAAGAGGCTTTTTTACTTACGTCTGATCTATCTTGGTTTTTTACTTGGTGAAAATTCTCGAATTTTCCTTGGTACTTTCCAATGATTATTCACAATAGCACCACTTTCTCACTTTCCAACACTTTCTATAGTTGGGCTATTTTATAAGCGAGGTTATTTCAACTCAACTCGCTTATTTTTGTTTTTGCCTTTCACGCTATATGATAAGCAACCTAGTGTTCTTTTGCAAGTCTCTTACAAAATATGAGGCCTATTGGTATTCGGTTAGAATTTTTGTTTCCTAGGTAGCAACTACAGCTGTGTGACGTCATATCATACCAGAATATCGAGTCGAATGGAAAAAGTCACATTCATGTGCAATACAACGAAACAATGAATTAAGGGTTTTTTAATAAACGAAGTGTGCAGTAGCAAATTGTAGTAACGACAACATGAAACCGTTGCATTTTCACTATATTTTGATAATAAAGTACTTAAACAAAAGGATTTTATAATTTATTGTTACTTATTCACTGTTTGAGAATTGTACAAATACAACATAAGCAGAGTCAAAAACACCGGAGTATGGGAATTTCACCAATTGTTTATATTCGCTAAATTACCGCTGTTTATGATAAAAAACAGCTTTTTTGGTTGTTGGCAAGCAAGGTTTTTATGCAAGGTTTGTATAGATCTTGGTTGGCATACATAAAACACAGCACTTGTATAAATGCTTTACAATTACACACTGTTGGTATTTTCATTTCGCTTCTTACTCATATTCCGTACGCTATGTAGTGCGATTCATTAACTCTAAACAATTCAATATGTCGAGTTGTTAGTTAACAATGTTTGCTGTTTGCAATTACTTGATCACGCTTAACCACACTGAACAGCTGATTTTTCTTATTTATTTAAATTGACAAAAAGTGGCACCTCTGCTTTACGAAATGTCAAAATATGCGAAAAGCACAAAGAGGAATAAGAAAAAAACAAGCTAATTTCATCGCGCCAATAGTCTTCGAGCACATATTTCAACAAAAGGGAAGTATTTTTTGATATATTCATTTAATTTGAACAAAATACTGCTTATAAATATTTTTCTTTATTTTAGAATGGCATCAACGAGTGCAGCTGCAGCCAAACGGAGTCGGGCGTCGACTCCTTGCGTTGCTCGACTTCATGACGGAGCACCAGGGGCTAGCCACTGGCAAATTCCAGCAGCTCCATGGGAAATTGGAGAACGAAAGGAAGTGGGCAGAAATGGCAGACAAGCTCAACGCCATTGGAGGAGCAAATAAGTCTGTGGAGCAATGGCGCACGGTAAGTACCAATCTTGTTTTAAAAGTGCACGTACAAAGGAAGCAGATTTCCTAAAGTGTTGCAATTAATATTAATATATTTTGTTAATCAATTAATATATTATATAATTTGTATTATATAGTTAATATATTATATATACATATATATATGTATTTCGCTATTTTGAAAACAGGTGTGGCGCGACCTTAAAAGCCGGACAAGTACAAAAGTGCGTGATTTCATTTCACACTTCCGTCATTAAATGAAAAGTTTCGTTTTATTTAATATTTAATTATATTCACTTATTTTCGGAAAGTTGAACTCTTACCATAATTAATATTAATTAAGTCTAAGAGAATTTGAATATAAAAATCGGGGGAGTGGTTCCAAAGATATACATATGAACTCATAAGTGGGCGGTGCGACGCCCCCTGTACACAATTTTTATACAGCCGGATTTCCTGCTCGAAAACAACACTACATACCAAATTTGAGCAAATTAGCTTCCATAGCTACTGAAATATAGCAATTTTTGCATTTTCGACAATTGCCGTTATATGGGAGGTGGGCGTGGTTATTGTCCGATTTTGCTCATTTTCAATACCAACCTGTTCTGGGTCAGAGACAATCTACCTACCGAGTTTCATTGAGAAATCTCAAGTTATCGTCTGCACGGACGGACAGACAGACATCGCTAAATGGACTTCTCTTTTCATTCAGAGCATTTTGGTATATATATGTATGTCTATATCCGTCTTGTTTCCGTTATGCTGTTACAAGAAACCGTTATGTGAGCACAAGTGCGCGGGTATAAAAACGGGAAAGCGAAGAAAAGCAATAATATCTAGCTCATTTTGAGACTTGAGATGAGACTGAGTTACAGAATTCGGGCATTAGTATCCGGTTGCTAGTAGTGGGTTGCCAAGCATAATGGAAATTGTATGACCCTATTATGTTTGGAGACTACCAGCACACTGCCGGTTACATCACCTACCAGCTGCCCGACAGTGCATCTTAAATATTCGGTCACGACGTAGTGTCGAGTTACTTTCACATTCTTCAAGACGAAATGAATTTTGGGACTGAAACTTTGATGTATGTACGTGTGATCGTCTATCTCTTTTCAACACATTTAATATCGTAGTTAACGATTATTCTAGCTGTTTCGCTATAAGTGATGACTAAAAATTAATTCATAACTGACAAAACAGCTGATTATCGAACTGGCACTTATGCATGTAATGTCTCAGAGGTATGCTATATTTATTTTAATAAAATTCATATAACAACTATTTATAAAATATTTAGTGAACATTAAATCAATATAAACTATGATAAATACGATAGCCCTGGCAGCTAGTGCTTCATTAATTATAGTTAATTTGTAATAAATAAATAAACTATAATATGTCATTCGGTTTTAAACTAAACGTTCCAAGATTGATTCAAATATCCTTTTGTTCCTGATCATGCAACTCTGAAAATATCTTCTGTTCATTCTAATTTTTAAAATCTTCACTCTTATACTTATCCTCCTTATTGTTTTCCTCTTATTCTTTTTTTGGACTAGATTCCTTTTGCTGTTTTCCTTAGATTATTTTTCTTGTTATCGCTAAATTTAAAGTATGGTTTCTCTGCTGCCATTTTTAACTCGCTAGAATATTTTACGCGTTCTCTAAAACTGTCTATTGATGGAAGGTTTATTAGGAGAATAAATTACTTGTAATTATATTTAACAAAATTTGTCATGTCAATTCTCTTATATTTTGAATACACTTTACAACACTAGTCTGTCAAAATTAATGGTCGTTTGTAAAATTTGCTATCAAAACTAAAACAAAATAAGTAATTCTTATAAGAGGCTTTTTTACTTACGTCTGCTCTATCTTGGTTTTTTACTTGGCGAAAATTCTCGAATTTTCCTTGGTACTTTCCAATGATTATTCACAATAGCACCATTTTCTCACTTTCCAACACTTTCAATGAGTTGGGCTATTTTTTAAGCGAGTTTATTTCAACCCGCTTATTTCAACTCAACTCGCTTATTTTTGTTGTTGCCTTTCACGCTATACGATAAGCTACCTTGTGTTCTCTTGCAAGTCGCTTACAAAAGATGAGGCCTATTGGTATTCGGTTAGAATTTTTGTTCCTAGGTAGCAACTACAGCTGTGTGACGTCATATCATACCAGAATATCGAGTCGAATGGGAAAATTCACATTCATGTGCAATACAATGAAGCAATGAATTAAGGGTTTTTTAATAAACGAAGTGTGCAGTGGCAAATTGTAGTAACGACAACATGAAACCGTTGCATTTTCAATGTATTTTGATAATAAATAAAGTACTTAAACAAAAGGATTTTATAATTTAATGTTACTTATCCACTTTTTGAGAATTGTACAAGTACGACATAAGCTGAGTCAATAACACCGGAGTATCGGCAGCGCTCAAAGCCCTTACGTCCTTCGAGGTAAAATCCTCAATGGTCTTGGAGTGCATAAATAGACTCAATGAACTGGCAAAAAGGAATACCATAAGTCTTTCATGGGTTCCAGGTCACGCAGGGATCGAGGGAAATGAGATGGCAGACGACCTGGCCAGGTTGGCGGCTAGCTCGAATCCCATAGGACCAGAGGCCTTCTTTCCAATAGGACCAAGCACTATGTATAAAGGAGGCGCTCAGAAAGGAAACTAGACAGCTCAGGACTCAGCAATGGGAAGAGGCCCTGGGCCTGCTACAGGCAAAGAAACTATTGGGGGGTATAGTAACAAACGACCTCCCAAAAGCAAAAGTTAGAATCCTCACAGGCATCCTCACAGGTCACTGCAGATTGAGGGGCATCTGCATAAACTAGGTATCTGGTCGAGCGACCTGTGTCGCTTCTGCGACAGGAGAAAGGAGACCCCCACATACCTGCTCCTGGAGTGCGATGCTGTGGCTCGACGAAGGGAGAGATGGCTAGGTCAGATGTGGCCTAAGGAGGAGTACATACACTCCCTGTCACCGGGATCCATCTTGAATTTCATAGATGCTCTTGATCTAGGGGATGTGTTGTAGGTTACTGAGGGCACAATAGACCAATTGGTCGCAGTGCGATCCTCTTTTATTTATCTATCTATCTATCGGTATTTCACATACATATTTCCATGTACCAATTGTTTATATTCGCTAAATTATCGCGGTTTATGATCAAAAACAGCTTTTTTGGTTGTTGGCATGCAAGGTTTTTATGCAAGGTTTGTATAGATCTTGGTTGGCATACATAAAATACAGCACTTGTATAAATGCTTCACAATTACACACTGTTGGTATTTTCATTTCGCTTCATTCTCATATTCCGTACGCTATGAAGCGAAATGTCGCAATCTTCTAATTTATCATTCATGGACAAGGGCCATCTGAAGTGCGATTCACTAACTCTTAACAATTCAAAATGTCAAGTTGTTAGTTAACAATGTTTTCTGTTTGCAATAACGAATGTGCGACTCACTAACGCATGCTTAACAACACTGAACATCTGATTTTTCTTATTTATTCAAATTGACAAAAAGTGCCACCTCTGCTTTACGAAATGTCAAAATACGCGAAAAGCACAAAGAGGAATAAGAAAAAAACAAGCTAATTTCATCGCGCCAATAGTCTTCGAGCATGTTTCAATTAAAAAAGATTTTATACTTACTGACAGCTAAATTCTGACACTCCTTAATCTATAGTTGTATTTTGGAAGTACGCAGAAAAAGGGAAGAATATTATCCCTTTTTGCCAAAAGGTAGTAGAAAATTACTATGTAAAATACGTATTAAAATAGTATTTTGTTTTTGAGTAATTAATAAATTTATGTATTAAATAAAATTGTGGAGAGAAATGACTTTATTTTAATTGTAAATAATAAAAATTTAATAAAAAAAACTCAACCGTCGTGTATCAAAGCGTGGCTGTGCTTTGTCAGTCTTAGAATCTCTTAATTTCTCATATTGTTGCAAAGTCTTATGCGATGTTAGGTTTTGTGAGGCGTAATAGCACGAAATTTTCTGATCCCTACACGCTTAAATTATTATATACGTCTTTTGTACGCTCTAACTTAGAATATGCAACGATCATTTGGAGACCATACCATGCCAATTTAACAGAATTGAACGTGTCCAAAAAGTATTCCTTAAGTTTGCTTTACGCTCTTTAAATTTTTCGGAACCAGTACCTTCTTATAGTTCACGCCTACTTTTAATAAATTTGAAATCGTTGGATTCTAGAAGATCCATACTCTCTTTGTCTTTTATTTTTAATTTGGTTAATGGCGCTATTGATTGCCCCATTCTATTAATAAAACTTAATTTTAACATTCCTCAGCGACCTTTACGAAATTTTTTGCCGTTTTATGGTGTTAATTACATAACTGAATATGCTCGTAATGCCCCTATTGCGCGTGCCATTGATGAATTTAATATGATATTGAACTAGGTATTATTAGATTTTTCTTATGCAAAAAATGTTTTTAAAAATCTTTTGGATTCAACTTTTTAGATTTTGAAATTTTCTTCACTTAGTTGTTAAGCATAATATTGTTAATAGTCTGTAAGAAAACTGTTGTTCAATAGACTCAATAAATAAATAAATAAATAAAAAATAATTACAGTACTCATGGCACATACATACATACATATTTTCCGAGATATGTGGTATCAAATATTTAAAGGCCCATTCTTTTTATAACCATGCACGAGAAACTGATTTTATATACATATGTATGTACATCGGTACCAATTTCCATCGGTCCATCGCATGCAAGGAAAGTGCCATTCCCATTTATATATTATCAAAAATGTGCCATCTTGCAATGCAGGTAATGAGCTGAAGTCATTCGTTATTTTATTCAAATTCGTTGAGCCGTTTATATATATAAATATGTATATATTTTTTGCAGATTTAACAGCCTGCATTTAGATTTTGACAAAGCGGGATAAATGGCATTGCTATACATCGAAGGCTAGGATATTAGTTTTTATTTTAAAGTATTTTCTCTGAACCTCACGGACCTTCTTTTAAGTAAAAACAATAATAAAACAGTATGATTATATTGGAAACTAAATAGGCAGGGATACACCAAACATTTAAAGGAATCTGTAAACTAAAAGGTTCAATTATTAGAATTCATCCTTATAGTTGCAGTTGCTATAAGATAAACCTTACGTGTGAGTGTGTGCGTCTGAGGCGAAGACGGTGGCTTTGCAGTTGGGCAGGGAAACACCAAACGTACGAAGAGCCTATAAATAAGAAGGTTCAATTATTAGAATACCTCTTTATACTCGTAAAAGCAGTTGCTATATTACATTTTACTTACGTTTGTATGTTGTGCCTATGTTTGTGGTGGAAATGTATATGAAGATGCAATTACATATGTACACCCCGCTACGCCGTCTTGGGAGAGATATTCTGAAAATAAATGCATTTATCATTGATGTGATCAAATAAAAACAAAACTGATTTTTACTCACCAGCTTCACGGCCAGAAAGTGCCAATATTAAAATAATATCGCACAGAAGGGTTTGCTTTCTATGTGTTGTGGTAAATTACAAATAAGATATATTATTTGTTTCAAATGAAGAATTGTTATATTACTATGAAATTCATACATATTTTGAAAAACTTACCCAAATTTCCACAATCACAAAATCAAATGTCAGTTAATGAAAAAATAATAAATTAGACCAACGAATCAGTGATGCCAACATTTTTTTTTGTATGAAGAAGTTTACAATATACTACCATTTCAAGTGGAAATTGTAGAATAAGCAACATTCTTCATGAGTTAAGAAGCCGATATGTCATTCGGGAATGAGTAAGCTGCTTTATTACAGAACCTTTTATAATTGAATTTGAACAAAATACTGCTTACAAATATTTAGCTTTATTTCAGAATGGCATCAACGAGTGCAGCTGCAGACAAACGGAGTCGGGCGTCGACTCCTTGCGTTGCTCGACTTCATGACGGAGCACCAGGGGCTAGCCACTGGCAAATTCCAGCGGCTCCATGGGAAATTGGAGAACGAAAGGAAGTGGGCGGAAATGGCAGACAAGCTCAACGCCATTGGAGGAGCAAACAAGTCTGTGGAAAAATGGCGCACGGTAAGTACCAATCTTGTTTTAAAAGTGCACGTACAAAGGAAGCAGATTTCCGAGAGTGTTGCAATTTGTGTTAATATATTTTGTTATTATATTAATATATTATATAATTAGTATTATATAGTTAATATATTAATATATTATATATATATTTCACTATTTGGAAAACAGGTGTGGCGCGACCTTAAAAGCACAAAAGTGCGTGATTTTAATTCACACTTCCGTCACTAAATGAAAAGTTTCGTTTTATTTAATGTTTAATTATATTCATTTATTTTCGGAAAGTTGAACTCTTACCATAATTAATATTAATTAAGTCTAAGAGAATTTGAATATAAAAATCGGGGGAGTGGTTCTGTTACGGAAAACGGTCGACGTAAATGCATACATATTGATATTAATGCAAACGGTCGACATAAGCACATACATACAGATACTAATGCAAACGGTCAGTATAAATGCATACATATTGACATGCATGCAAACATACATATTCTTATACATTACTTTCCCACACTTTTGAGACCGACGTTGATTATTCAACGCTTAAGGCCAATGTCGATCACATAACATAAACCATAACTAAGAATATCAAGGCACTTGATACGCACTAAGCGCTAACATTCAAGTGTGCAACTGTCTCGGTTATTTAAAACCCAGACTGAATTAAATGCATTTCTTTACACCAAAATAATATGCCAATGACATTTGAGACCTGTGGGTTCGTACCGTTTTCCATCAACGCCTCAAGCACAGCGATCGCATGATTAGACATTTTCCCACCAAATGCGATCGCTGGGCTGACTTAGTTTAGCTATAAATACATTAAGAAAAATATGATTAAGACAGTTTGTAACGTCAAGTGAGAACGCCTAGACCAGGTATTTTACTGGTCTCGTGGCATTGAATAAAACATAAAATCTCTTTACATCGTTTGTTGAAACTTATTTAAAATTACTCTACATGGCGATCCTGCCAGGAGCATTAAAATAAAAGAAGGCTAAAAATAGCAAGTAAAATTGCTGAGAAAGCCACATATAAAATAAATTAAAGGACTATAAATAGCAAATATATTGCTGAAATGTCTTTAAATAAATAAAAAATAAAAAATAAAATTTTTTTAAAAAAAAGTAATTTTTAAACGTTCCCGAGCAACCAACCTCAAAAGATTTGGATGAAATTACGAAGCGAACACCTGACTTTGGCAATCACCATCAGATCCAGTGAAAGTTCCAAAAAACTCGAAAAAAAAAAATTTTACAAAGGAATACAAGGCAAACAAAAGGGTATATAACTTGCGGCACCACGAATTAATGGACGAATTCGAGAAGATACTAGAATACTGGAGTCACTACTACAAATCCTTCGATAAGCAAACGCAGGAAACAACATCCCAACAACAATCAAACACACCTATAAATATTGGCCCTCTACCAATAACAATCGAGGAATACCAGCGGCGTAACAGCTACAAAAAGGCACAAGGGGCAGTAAAAATCCCAGTTCCGATTAAATTTAAAAGGAAGCGAGGCGGAAAAAAGTACGCCCAACGAAGGAAAATTGCTGAACTATACAAGCAAATAAATATGGAGACATCGACAGAAGCAAAAATTCAGCTGAAGCAGGAGATAAGCAGTATAAGGAATCTATAGATGTAACAGTAGTTAATATTTATAAAAATAAAAAATAAAATATATATATATATAAAAAACATTTTAACATAATATTTTGGCAACCTAACGGCTGCCTATTGAAGGGCAACAATTGTTGCCGTTTTAGAAATTTAAGTATGGGCGGACAAAATACAAAAATAGCCCAAAAGCTAATGTGGTAAATTCCATAGAAGTTGCCGATCATACAGTTGATTTAGATTCAATTAGGATTATGCTATTACTAATTACCATATGTAGTTGCATAGGATTATTTCTAAGACTTTATTCTACCCATAATAAAATATTTAAAAAAAAATATAAGAGTCGCTCCGACGGCCTTGATAAAGTTTAAGAGTTAAAATTTTGCCATGAAATGGGAAGCTATCAGTACAGATTTAACAAAACATAAAATAAATTTTTTAAAATCTTTCAAATGTCTGAGTCAGAATAGAGCTATAAAAAAGGAAACAGTGGTTAGACATATAAATATTTTACAAGACAATTTAAACTACATTAGAGCCATATCAAATGTTTACCAAACAAAATTTACTAGAGAACACAAAGCAATAGTAGGAAAATTGTTTAAAGAACTCAGGGAAAAATTTATTAAAGTTCTATGCAAATTTGAAATTGAACAAGATATTCCTGAAACAACAATCAATCAGATTGATGTATATTTAGATAGGCTAAACATTTCTGACCACGACAGTACTTTAGATATACCAGAATCCAACATGCCACAATCATTAAACGATTTCCTTTGCAATACTGCAAAACTAATACCACCATTCGATGGAAAACCTGAAAATCTACAAAGTTTTCTTGACGCACTTCAGTTAGTTGATCTAGTCAAAGGAGATCATGAAGAAGCAGCAGTAACCTTAATTAAATCAAGATTAAAAGGTACAGCAAGAAATCTAATCAGTAATGAGAGTACAGTAGCTGCAATTATAGCAAAATTAAAATCAGCAGTCAAAGGTGAATCAGTCGAAGTATTGACTGCAAAAATTATGAATACCAAACAGTTTAGCAAAACAGCAACAATATTTTGTAACGAGATAGAAGATCTCACTAAATCACTGCAAAACGCGTACATTAATGACGGACTTAATCCAGATTTAGCTAGTTCTTATTCGACAAAAACAGCTATAAAAGCTCTGGTAAAGAATTCCTCAAATGAAAAAGTTAAACTTATAATGGAAGCAGGTACATTCACTAATATGAATGATGCTGTAGCAAAATTCGTGAACAGCTGCACAGAAGCTACTGATAGTAGATCAGTAATGCAGCTGAATAGAAGAAACAATTTCAAAAGATTTCCATCTTTTTCTGGTAACAGAAATCAAAACAGCTATAGAGGAAGAAATAGATATTACAATAACAATAATTCAAGGCCAAACTTTAGAACCAACCAAAATAGAAATTATACCAACAATCAAAATAGGAACCAAACTAATCGTAACAGCAATAACAACCGTAACTTAAGAGCAGTTGAAGCCCATCCGGAAAACGGATCAGCTCCCCAGAATGCCCAACTGGGGAATGCTCGCAACAATTAACATCGAAAATTCTTAACATTAACCTAAATTTCAGTAATTACCTTATTATTGAATCTTCATTTAATGAAATACAAAACACTTTTTTGCTTGACACGGGATCAGAAATTTCGATCATTAAAAATACATCAATTACCAATACTAACACTTTTAACAAAAACGCAATATATAAATTAACTGGCATAGGTAAAGGTACAACAAACACTTTAGGTAGTATAAATGCAGATATTTATTTTGACAATATAATAGTGAATCACAATTTTCAAGTAGTAGACGAAAACTTTCCAATCCCATGCGATGGAATAATAGGTATTGATTTTATTAAGCAAAATAATTGCACTTTAGAATACCGAAATAATGGCCAAAGTTTTATTATGATTAGATCTCATTATAACAATCAAAAACAAAAAGTAGAAATATTAGATTCACCAAAAGATAACACAATATCATTACCAGCTAGAGCAGAAGTAATAAGAAGAATTTCAATCAATTCAAATGAAGATGAAGTTCTTATTCCAAACCAAGAACTATCATCTGGAGTATATATAGGAAATACAATAGTAACAATAAAAAACGCCTTTGTACGTATAATTAATACAACAGAAGAAAATTTATTACTGGAAAATTTCACAATTAGAACAGAAAACCTTAATGGCTACAACGTAGTTAAAATAAGCGAAATACAAAATGACACTAGTGAAAGAAAAAACATAATTTTAAATAAAATTTCTCAAAATTGTCCATTACAACACAAAAAGAAATTGCTTAGCCTTTGTTCAAATTTTACAGACGTTTTCGCTTTAGAAACAGACCCATGTACGTGCAACAACTTTTACAAACAGAAACTCCACTTAAACGACAAAACACCAGTATATATAAAAAATTACAGAACTCCACACAATCATAAAGAGGAAATAAATAAACACATAGAAAAATTAATCAATGACGATATCATTGAACCTTCTGTTTCAGAATATAATAGTCCAATCTTATTAGTTCCCAAAAAGTCAAATACATCAGAGAAAAAATGGAGACTTGTAATAGATTATAGGCAAGTCAATAAGCGCTTAGCATCAGATAAATACCCATTACCGAGAATAGATGATATTTTAGACCAACTAGGACGTGCAAAATATTTTTCATGTTTAGACTTATTATCAGGATTTCACCAAATAGAACTAGAAGAAAAATCACGAAATATTACATCATTCTCGTCCGACCAAGGTTCATTCCGATTTAAAAGATTACCTTTTGGTTTAAAAATAGCACCCAACTCATTCCAAAGAATGATGAACATCGCATTCTCAGGTCTAGGCCCAAACAAAACATTCGTATACATGGATGACCTCATAGTCATCGGATGTTCGGAAACGCATATGCTAAACAATTTAAAATCAGTCTTTGAAATTTGTAGAAAAACCAACTTAAAATTACAACCAGATAAATGTCAATTTTTCAATTCAGAAGTAACATTTTTAGGACATAGGTGTACTGATCAAGGAATTTTACCAGATAACTCAAAATATGACAAAATCTTATATTATCCAAAACCAACAAACGCTGATGAATCTAAACGATTCATAGCCTTTGTAAATTACTACAGACGATTTATACCTAATTTCGCTCATCATGCAATACATATCACTAGACTAACAAGAAAAAAAGCACAATTCATATGGACAGCAGAATGTGAAAAAGCATTTCACTATTTCAAGAATTCCCTATTATCTCCACAAATACTAAAATATCCTAATTTCGATCAACCCTTTTTCATAACTACGGACGCAAGTAAAATTGCATGCGGCGCCGTACTTAGCCAAGATCATAATGGTATACAGTTACCAATAGCTTTCGCATCTAGAACTTTTACAAAAGGAGAAAGTAATAAATCAGTAATAGAACAAGAACTTACAGCAATACATTGGTCAATCAACTTCTTTAAACCATACATTTATGGACGAAAGTTCTTAATACAAAGTGATCACAAACCTCTTACATACCTATTTGCCATGAAAAATCCTTCATCTAAATTAACACGTATGAGATTAGATCTTGAAGAATTCGACTTCGAAGTTGAATATATTAAAGGAAAAGACAATTGCGGAGCTGACGCTTTATCTCGAATTGATTTCGGGCAAATTAAAAGACTTAAAGAAGAAAACACTGCAATTATACAAGTTATTACTCGATCTAAATCGAAAAATACAATAACACCAACTAAAAAAGCAACTAATATAAAAAATATGACATTAAAAGTGTACGAAACAATTACGACACACGAAGTGAAAAAGTTACCAAGCCTAAAACTTATGATAAGGTGCACCTCAAATGAATATAATGAGAAGAATGAAAAATTAAATGAATCCTCTAATTTAATTGTATTCCATGGAAAAAGAAAGACAGTTGAATTCAACGCTAAAGATTTTATTGCTTATGGGAAGATTGAACTAGCTCAATTGTTTCTCAAACTTGAAAAAGTAGTTGGCAATAAAAACTTCAGCAATATAAAAATCGCGATTAATGATAAATTATTTGAGTATGTCGACATTGAGGACTTTAAAAGAATAGATAATAAAACTCTAGAGAAGGTAACAATAGCGATAACGCCAAAAATAACAACAATCACTTCACCAACTAAAAAACTGGAAATTTTGACTAAATGTCATGATGACCCTGTATTTGGAGGCCACCCAGGTGTCACAAGATTATTATCCAAGCTAAGACGAAAATACTATTGGAAAAATATGATTTCAGACGTGAAATTATATATAAAAAATTGCGAAAAATGTAAACAAAATAAATCTGGTATAAACCATGTAGAACCATTAATTACTACACAAACGCCAGCGAAATCCTTTGAAATTGTACAAATCGACACAGTAGGTCCATTACCTAAGTCATTTAATGGAAATGAATATGCACTAACGATAATTTGCGATTTGACAAAATACTTAATAACTGTAGCTATTCCAAACAAATCAGCTAATCAAGTAGCCAAAGCTATAGTTGAAAACTGTATTTTAATTTATGGCCCCATAAAAACAATTATAACAGATATGGGTACAGAATATAAAAACCAAATTTTCAATGAAATATGCAAACTGCTAAAAATTGAAAATAAAACGTCAACACCATATCACCATCAAACAGTAGGATCAATAGAACGTAGTCACAGAACTTTTAATGAATACATTAGATCATATATAGCAACAAACAAATTAGATTGGGATCACTGGTTAAAATACTTCACGTATTGTTATAATACGACACCATCAACAACCCATGGTTACACCCCATTCGAACTTGTATATGGAAAAATCCCAGAATCTTACGACTTTATGTTAAAAAATACAATAGACCCAGTTTATAATATAGATGATTATCACACAGAACTGAAATTCAAATTACAAACAGCTCAAAAACGAGCAGCAGAATTAATAGAAAAATCAAAAAGAATTGCGAAACAGAATTATGACAAGAAATCAAATCCTCAAACAATTCTAATAAATGATATGGTCTACCTAAAAAATGAAGCTAGCCATAAACTTGATAGCATATACGAAGGCCCATACAAAGTAATCGAAACAGATTATTTAGGAAATTGTAAAATAAAGAAAAATTCAAAAGAAATGATTGTACACAAAAATCGATTAAAATTAGCTTAACTAAATTTAGTATAATTTAATCTTTTTATAAGAAACCATTCAATCTTTAATATTATAACTATGAAATATGTCAAAACAAAAAAATGTATTATTAATTCCATAACTTCATAATAACATAATTAACTAGATTTATCCGGTACCGATAAAATCATAAGAAATAAATATATCAGATAGATTTTAAATACATATAACTATAAGAAAATTACTTCATACATATATATATAAAAAAAAAAAATAAAAAAAAAAAAAAAAAAATTTTTACTAATTATACTTGAAGATTTTTTTTTTTTCCCAAAAAGGGAGGTGTTACGGAAAACGGTCGACGTAAATGCATACATATTGATATTAATGCAAACGGTCGACATAAGCACATACATACATACAGATACTAATGCAAACGGTCAGTATAAATGCATACATATTGACATGCATGCAAACATACATATTCTTATACATTACTTTCCCACACTTTTGAGACCGACGTTGATTATTCAACGCTTAAGGCCAATGTCGATCACATAACATAAACCATAACTAAGAATATCAAGGCACTTGATACGCACTAAGCGCTAACATTCAAGTGTGCAACTGTCTCGGTTATTTAAAACCCAGACTGAATTAAATGCATTTCTTTACACCAAAATAATATGCCAATGACATTTGAGACCTGTGGGTTCGTACCGTTTTCCATCAACGCCTCAAGCACAGCGATCGCATGATTAGACATTTTCCCACCAAATGCGATCGCTGGGCTGACTTAGTTTAGCTATAAATACATTAAGAAAAATATGATTAAGACAGTTTGTAACGTCAAGTGAGAACGCCTAGACCAGTTATTTTACTGGTCTCGTGGCATTGAATAAAACATAAAATCTCTTTACATCGTTTGTTGAAACTTATTTAAAATTACTCTACAGTTCCAAAGATATACATATGAACTCATAAGTGGGCGGTGCGACGCACAGTGGTGCCGCTTCATACAAGCCGCGGCAAAAAATAGAAGGAATCGAGGTAGGGCTTTGAAATTTAGCACACATCTCTCATATTGCCAAATTAGATGAAAAAAAAAAATGTTTGTTAAAATCCGCCCACAACCACGCCCACCTTCCATATAACATAACCAATAAATATTCAAAAATGATCATATATTATTAATTATTAAAAAGTATATACTCTTTGATATGTCTTAATTGCAAATTGTTAGTGTAAATAAACAATGGAAACAGCTGATCGAACAGTATGCAAAGGCAAACATCAAAAACACAAAAATTGACAACTGCTAATATCCACAAAAAATACCTCGACAATTGCCGTTATATGGGAGGAGGGCGTGGTTATTGTCCGATTTTGCCCATTTTCAATACCAAACTGTTCTGGGTCAGAGACAATCTACCTACTGAGTTTCATTGAGAAATCTCAATCGACTTCTCTTTTCATTCAGAGCATTTTGGTATATATATATGTCTATATCCGTCTTGTTTCCGTCATGCTGTTACAAGCAACCGTTATGCGAACAAAGTTGTAATACCCTTGTGCACAAGTGCGCGGGTATAAAAAAGGGGAAAGCGAAGAAAAGCAATAATATCTAGCTCATTTTGAGACTTGAGATGAGACTGAGTTACAGAATTCGGGCATTAGTATCCGGTTGCCAGTAGTGGGTTGCCAAGCGTAATGGAAATTGTATGACCCTATTATGTTTGGAGACTACCCTGCCAGCACACTGCCGGTTACATCGCCTACCAGCTGCCCGACAGTGCATCTTAAATATTCGGTCACGACGTAGTGTCGAGTTACTTTCACATTCTTCAAGACGAAATAAATTTTGGGACTGAAACTTTTATGTATGTACGTGTGATCGTCTATCTCTTTTCAACACATTTAATATCGTATTTAACGATTGTTCTAGCTGTTTCGCCTATAGGTGATTACTAAAAATTAATTCATAGCTGACAAAACAGCTGATTATCGAACTGGCACTTATGCATGTAATGTCTCAGAGCTAGGCTATATTTATTTTAATGAAATTGAAATAACAACTATTTATAAAATATTTAGAGAACGTTAAATATGATATAGCCGATAGCCCTGGCAGCTAGTGCTTCATTAATTATTGTTTTAATCAATTATAGTTAATTTGTAATAAATAAATAAATAAATAAACTATGATATGTCATTCGGTTGTAAACTAAACGTTCCAAGATTGATTCAAATATCCTTTTGTTCCTGATCATGCAATTCTGAAAATATCTTCTGTTCATTCTAATTTTTAAAATCATCACTCTAATACTTATCTTTTTGTTTTCCTCATATTCTTTTTCTGGATTAAATTCCTTTTGCTCTTTTCCTTAGATTATTTTTCTTGTTATGGCTAAATTTAAAGTATGGTTTCTCTGCTGCCGTTTTTAACTCGCTAGAAAATTTTACGCGTTCTTTAAAACTGTCTATTGATGGAAGGTTTATTAGGAGAATAAATTACTTGTAATTATATCTAACAAAATTTGTCATGTCAATTCTCTAATATTTTGAATACCCTTTACAACACTAGTCTGTCAAAATTAATGGTCGTTTGTAAAATTTGCTATAAAAACTAAAACAAAATGAGTAATTCTTATAAGAGGCTTTTTTACTTACGTCTGATCTATCTTGGTTTTTTACTTGGTGAAAATTCTCGAATTTTCCTTGGTACTTTCCAATGATTATTCACAATAGCACCACTTTCTCACTTTCCAACACTTTCTATAGTTGGGCTATTTTATAAGCGAGGTTATTTCAACTCAACTCGCTTATTTTTGTTTTTGCCTTTCACGCTATATGATAAGCAACCTAGTGTTCTTTTGCAAGTCTCTTACAAAATATGAGGCCTATTGGTATTCGGTTAGAATTTTTGTTTCCTAGGTAGCAACTACAGCTGTGTGACGTCATATCATACCAGAATATCGAGTCGAATGGAAAAAGTCACATTCATGTGCAATACAACGAAACAATGAATTAAGGGTTTTTTAATAAACGAAGTGTGCAGTAGCAAATTGTAGTAACGACAACATGAAACCGTTGCATTTTCACTATATTTTGATAATAACGTACTTAAACAAAAGGATTTTATAATTTATTGTTACTTATTCACTGTTTGAGAATTGTACAAATACAACATAAGCAGAGTCAAAAACACCGGAGTATGGGAATTTCACCAATTGTTTATATTCGCTAAATTACCGCTGTTTATGATAAAAAACAGCTTTTTTGGTTGTTGGCAAGCAAGGTTTTTATGCAAGGTTTGTATAGATCTTGGTTGGCATACATAAAACACAGCACTTGTATAAATGCTTTACAATTACACACTGTTGGTATTTTCATTTCGCTTCTTACTCATATTCCGTACGCTATGTAGTGCGATTCATTAACTCTAAACAATTCAATATGTCGAGTTGTTAGTTAACAATGTTTGCTGTTTGCAATTACTTGATCACGCTTAACCACACTGAACAGCTGATTTTTCTTATTTATTTAAATTGACAAAAAGTGGCACCTCTGCTTTACGAAATGTCAAAATATGCGAAAAGCACAAAGAGGAATAAGAAAAAAACAAGCTAATTTCATCGCGCCAATAGTCTTCGAGCACATATTTCAACAAAAGGGAAGTATTTTTTGATATATTCATTTAATTTGAACAAAATACTGCTTATAAATATTTTTCTTTATTTTAGAATGGCATCAACGAGTGCAGCTGCAGCCAAACGGAGTCGGGCGTCGACTCCTTGCGTTGCTCGACTTCATGACGGAGCACCAGGGGCTAGCCACTGGCAAATTCCAGCAGCTCCATGGGAAATTGGAGAACGAAAGGAAGTGGGCAGAAATGGCAGACAAGCTCAACGCCATTGGAGGAGCAAATAAGTCTGTGGAGCAATGGCGCACGGTAAGTACCAATCTTGTTTTAAAAGTGCACGTACAAAGGAAGCAGATTTCCTAAAGTGTTGCAATTAATATTAATATATTTTGTTAATCAATTAATATATTATATAATTTGTATTATATAGTTAATATATTATATATACATATATATATGTATTTCGCTATTTTGAAAACAGGTGTGGCGCGACCTTAAAAGCCGGACAAGTACAAAAGTGCGTGATTTCATTTCACACTTCCGTCATTAAATGAAAAGTTTCGTTTTATTTAATATTTAATTATATTCACTTATTTTCGGAAAGTTGAACTCTTACCATAATTAATATTAATTAAGTCTAAGAGAATTTGAATATAAAAATCGGGGGAGTGGTTCCAAAGATATACATATGAACTCATAAGTGGGCGGTGCGACGCCCCCTGTACACAATTTTTATACAGCCGGATTTCCTGCTCGAAAACAACACTACATACCAAATTTGAGCAAATTAGCTTCCATAGCTACTGAAATATAGCAATTTTTGCATTTTCGACAATTGCCGTTATATGGGAGGTGGGCGTGGTTATTGTCCGATTTTGCTCATTTTCAATACCAACCTGTTCTGGGTCAGAGACAATCTACCTACCGAGTTTCATTGAGAAATCTCAAGTTATCGTCTGCACGGACGGACAGACAGACATCGCTAAATGGACTTCTCTTTTCATTCAGAGCATTTTGGTATATATATGTATGTCTATATCCGTCTTGTTTCCGTTATGCTGTTACAAGAAACCGTTATGTGAGCACAAGTGCGCGGGTATAAAAACGGGAAAGCGAAGAAAAGCAATAATATCTAGCTCATTTTGAGACTTGAGATGAGACTGAGTTACAGAATTCGGGCATTAGTATCCGGTTGCTAGTAGTGGGTTGCCAAGCATAATGGAAATTGTATGACCCTATTATGTTTGGAGACTACCAGCACACTGCCGGTTACATCACCTACCAGCTGCCCGACAGTGCATCTTAAATATTCGGTCACGACGTAGTGTCGAGTTACTTTCACATTCTTCAAGACGAAATGAATTTTGGGACTGAAACTTTGATGTATGTACGTGTGATCGTCTATCTCTTTTCAACACATTTAATATCGTAGTTAACGATTATTCTAGCTGTTTCGCTATAAGTGATGACTAAAAATTAATTCATAACTGACAAAACAGCTGATTATCGAACTGGCACTTATGCATGTAATGTCTCAGAGGTATGCTATATTTATTTTAATAAAATTCATATAACAACTATTTATAAAATATTTAGTGAACATTAAATCAATATAAACTATGATAAATACGATAGCCCTGGCAGCTAGTGCTTCATTAATTATAGTTAATTTGTAATAAATAAATAAACTATAATATGTCATTCGGTTTTAAACTAAACGTTCCAAGATTGATTCAAATATCCTTTTGTTCCTGATCATGCAACTCTGAAAATATCTTCTGTTCATTCTAATTTTTAAAATCTTCACTCTTATACTTATCCTCCTTATTGTTTTCCTCTTATTCTTTTTTTGGACTAGATTCCTTTTGCTGTTTTCCTTAGATTATTTTTCTTGTTATCGCTAAATTTAAAGTATGGTTTCTCTGCTGCCATTTTTAACTCGCTAGAATATTTTACGCGTTCTCTAAAACTGTCTATTGATGGAAGGTTTATTAGGAGAATAAATTACTTGTAATTATATTTAACAAAATTTGTCATGTCAATTCTCTTATATTTTGAATACACTTTACAACACTAGTCTGTCAAAATTAATGGTCGTTTGTAAAATTTGCTATCAAAACTAAAACAAAATAAGTAATTCTTATAAGAGGCTTTTTTACTTACGTCTGCTCTATCTTGGTTTTTTACTTGGCGAAAATTCTCGAATTTTCCTTGGTACTTTCCAATGATTATTCACAATAGCACCATTTTCTCACTTTCCAACACTTTCAATGAGTTGGGCTATTTTTTAAGCGAGTTTATTTCAACCCGCTTATTTCAACTCAACTCGCTTATTTTTGTTGTTGCCTTTCACGCTATACGATAAGCTACCTTGTGTTCTCTTGCAAGTCGCTTACAAAAGATGAGGCCTATTGGTATTCGGTTAGAATTTTTGTTCCTAGGTAGCAACTACAGCTGTGTGACGTCATATCATACCAGAATATCGAGTCGAATGGGAAAATTCACATTCATGTGCAATACAATGAAGCAATGAATTAAGGGTTTTTTAATAAACGAAGTGTGCAGTGGCAAATTGTAGTAACGACAACATGAAACCGTTGCATTTTCAATGTATTTTGATAATAAATAAAGTACTTAAACAAAAGGATTTTATAATTTAATGTTACTTATCCACTTTTTGAGAATTGTACAAGTACGACATAAGCTGAGTCAATAACACCGGAGTATCGGCAGCGCTCAAAGCCCTTACGTCCTTCGAGGTAAAATCCTCAATGGTCTTGGAGTGCATAAATAGACTCAATGAACTGGCAAAAAGGAATACCATAAGTCTTTCATGGGTTCCAGGTCACGCAGGGATCGAGGGAAATGAGATGGCAGACGACCTGGCCAGGTTGGCGGCTAGCTCGAATCCCATAGGACCAGAGGCCTTCTTTCCAATAGGACCAAGCACTATGTATAAAGGAGGCGCTCAGAAAGGAAACTAGACAGCTCAGGACTCAGCAATGGGAAGAGGCCCTGGGCCTGCTACAGGCAAAGAAACTATTGGGGGGTATAGTAACAAACGACCTCCCAAAAGCAAAAGTTAGAATCCTCACAGGCATCCTCACAGGTCACTGCAGATTGAGGGGCATCTGCATAAACTAGGTATCTGGTCGAGCGACCTGTGTCGCTTCTGCGACAGGAGAAAGGAGACCCCCACATACCTGCTCCTGGAGTGCGATGCTGTGGCTCGACGAAGGGAGAGATGGCTAGGTCAGATGTGGCCTAAGGAGGAGTACATACACTCCCTGTCACCGGGATCCATCTTGAATTTCATAGATGCTCTTGATCTAGGGGATGTGTTGTAGGTTACTGAGGGCACAATAGACCAATTGGTCGCAGTGCGATCCTCTTTTATTTATCTATCTATCTATCGGTATTTCACATACATATTTCCATGTACCAATTGTTTATATTCGCTAAATTATCGCGGTTTATGATCAAAAACAGCTTTTTTGGTTGTTGGCATGCAAGGTTTTTATGCAAGGTTTGTATAGATCTTGGTTGGCATACATAAAATACAGCACTTGTATAAATGCTTCACAATTACACACTGTTGGTATTTTCATTTCGCTTCATTCTCATATTCCGTACGCTATGAAGCGAAATGTCGCAATCTTCTAATTTATCATTCATGGACAAGGGCCATCTGAAGTGCGATTCACTAACTCTTAACAATTCAAAATGTCAAGTTGTTAGTTAACAATGTTTTCTGTTTGCAATAACGAATGTGCGACTCACTAACGCATGCTTAACAACACTGAACATCTGATTTTTCTTATTTATTCAAATTGACAAAAAGTGCCACCTCTGCTTTACGAAATGTCAAAATACGCGAAAAGCACAAAGAGGAATAAGAAAAAAACAAGCTAATTTCATCGCGCCAATAGTCTTCGAGCATGTTTCAATTAAAAAAGATTTTATACTTACTGACAGCTAAATTCTGACACTCCTTAATCTATAGTTGTATTTTGGAAGTACGCAGAAAAAGGGAAGAATATTATCCCTTTTTGCCAAAAGGTAGTAGAAAATTACTATGTAAAATACGTATTAAAATAGTATTTTGTTTTTGAGTAATTAATAAATTTATGTATTAAATAAAATTGTGGAGAGAAATGACTTTATTTTAATTGTAAATAATAAAAATTTAATAAAAAAAACTCAACCGTCGTGTATCAAAGCGTGGCTGTGCTTTGTCAGTCTTAGAATCTCTTAATTTCTCATATTTTTGCAAAGTCTTATGCGATGTTAGGTTTTGTGAGGCGTAATAGCACGAAATTTTCTGATCCCTACACGCTTAAATTATTATATACGTCTTTTGTACGCTCTAACTTAGAATATGCAACGATCATTTGGAGACCATACCATGCCAATTTAACAGAATTGAACGTGTCCAAAAAGTATTCCTTAAGTTTGCTTTACGCTCTTTAAATTTTTCGGAACCAGTACCTTCTTATAGTTCACGCCTACTTTTAATAAATTTGAAATCGTTGGATTCTAGAAGATCCATACTCTCTTTGTCTTTTATTTTTAATTTGGTTAATGGCGCTATTGATTGCCCCATTCTATTAATAAAACTTAATTTTAACATTCCTCAGCGACCTTTACGAAATTTTTTGCCGTTTTATGGTGTTAATTACATAACTGAATATGCTCGTAATGCCCCTATTGCGCGTGCCATTGATGAATTTAATATGATATTGAACTAGGTATTATTAGATTTTTCTTATGCAAAAAATGTTTTTAAAAATCTTTTGGATTCAACTTTTTAGATTTTGAAATTTTCTTCACTTAGTTGTTAAGCATAATATTGTTAATAGTCTGTAAGAAAACTGTTGTTCAATAGACTCAATAAATAAATAAATAAATAAAAAATAATTACAGTACTCATGGCACATACATACATACATATTTTCCGAGATATGTGGTATCAAATATTTAAAGGCCCATTCTTTTTATAACCATGCACGAGAAACTGATTTTATATACATATGTATGTACATCGGTACCAATTTCCATCGGTCCATCGCATGCAAGGAAAGTGCCATTCCCATTTATATATTATCAAAAATGTGCCATCTTGCAATGCAGGTAATGAGCTGAAGTCATTCGTTATTTTATTCAAATTCGTTGAGCCGTTTATATATATAAATATGTATATATTTTTTGCAGATTTAACAGCCTGCATTTAGATTTTGACAAAGCGGGATAAATGGCATTGCTATACATCGAAGGCTAGGATATTAGTTTTTATTTTAAAGTATTTTCTCTGAACCTCACGGACCTTCTTTTAAGTAAAAACAATAATAAAACAGTATGATTATATTGGAAACTAAATAGGCAGGGATACACCAAACATTTAAAGGAATCTGTAAACTAAAAGGTTCAATTATTAGAATTCATCCTTATAGTTGCAGTTGCTATAAGATAAACCTTACGTGGGAGTGTGTGCGTCTGAGGCGAAGACGGTGGCTTTGCAGTTGGGCAGGGAAACACCAAACGTACGAAGAGCCTATAAATAAGAAGGTTCAATTATTAGAATACCTCTTTATACTCGTAAAAGCAGTTGCTATATTACATTTTACTTACGTTTGTATGTTGTGCCTATGTTTGTGGTGGAAATGTATATGAAGATGCAATTACATATGTACACCCCGCTACGCCGTCTTGGGAGAGATATTCTGAAAATAAATGCATTTATCATTGATGTGATCAAATAAAAACAAAACTGATTTTTACTCACCAGCTTCACGGCCAGAAAGTGCCAATATTAAAATAATATCGCACAGAAGGGTTTGCTTTCTATGTGTTGTGGTAAATTACAAATAAGATATATTATTTGTTTCAAATGAAGAATTGTTATATTACTATGAAATTCATACATATTTTGAAAAACTTACCCAAATTTCCACAATCACAAAATCAAATGTCAGTTAATGAAAAAATAATAAATTAGACCAACGAATCAGTGATGCCAACATTTTTTTTTGTATGAAGAAGTTTACAATATACTACCATTTCAAGTGGAAATTGTAGAATAAGCAACATTCTTCATGAGTTAAGAAGCCGATATGTCATTCGGGAATGAGTAAGCTGCTTTATTACAGAACCTTTTATAATTGAATTTGAACAAAATACTGCTTACAAATATTTAGCTTTATTTCAGAATGGCATCAACGAGTGCAGCTGCAGACAAACGGAGTCGGGCGTCGACTCCTTGCGTTGCTCGACTTCATGACGGAGCACCAGGGGCTAGCCACTGGCAAATTCCAGCGGCTCCATGGGAAATTGGAGAACGAAAGGAAGTGGGCGGAAATGGCAGACAAGCTCAACGCCATTGGAGGAGCAAACAAGTCTGTGGAAAAATGGCGCACGGTAAGTACCAATCTTGTTTTAAAAGTGCACGTACAAAGGAAGCAGATTTCCGAGAGTGTTGCAATTTGTGTTAATATATTTTGTTATTATATTAATATATTATATAATTAGTATTATATAGTTAATATATTAATATATTATATATATATTTCACTATTTGGAAAACAGGTGTGGCGCGACCTTAAAAGCACAAAAGTGCGTGATTTTAATTCACACTTCCGTCACTAAATGAAAAGTTTCGTTTTATTTAATGTTTAATTATATTCATTTATTTTCGGAAAGTTGAACTCTTACCATAATTAATATTAATTAAGTCTAAGAGAATTTGAATATAAAAATCGGGGGAGTGGTTCTGTTACGGAAAACGGTCGACGTAAATGCATACATATTGATATTAATGCAAACGGTCGACATAAGCACATACATACAGATACTAATGCAAACGGTCAGTATAAATGCATACATATTGACATGCATGCAAACATACATATTCTTATACATTACTTTCCCACACTTTTGAGACCGACGTTGATTATTCAACGCTTAAGGCCAATGTCGATCACATAACATAAACCATAACTAAGAATATCAAGGCACTTGATACGCACTAAGCGCTAACATTCAAGTGTGCAACTGTCTCGGTTATTTAAAACCCAGACTGAATTAAATGCATTTCTTTACACCAAAATAATATGCCAATGACATTTGAGACCTGTGGGTTCGTACCGTTTTCCATCAACGCCTCAAGCACAGCGATCGCATGATTAGACATTTTCCCACCAAATGCGATCGCTGGGCTGACTTAGTTTAGCTATAAATACATTAAGAAAAATATGATTAAGACAGTTTGTAACGTCAAGTGAGAACGCCTAGACCAGGTATTTTACTGGTCTCGTGGCATTGAATAAAACATAAAATCTCTTTACATCGTTTGTTGAAACTTATTTAAAATTACTCTACATGGCGATCCTGCCAGGAGCATTAAAATAAAAGAAGGCTAAAAATAGCAAGTAAAATTGCTGAGAAAGCCACATATAAAATAAATTAAAGGACTATAAATAGCAAATATATTGCTGAAATGTCTTTAAATAAATAAAAAATAAAAAATAAAATTTTTTTTAAAAAAAGTAATTTTTAAACGTTCCCGAGCAACCAACCTCAAAAGATTTGGATGAAATTACGAAGCGAACACCTGACTTTGGCAATCACCATCAGATCCAGTGAAAGTTCCAAAAAACTCGAAAAAAAAAAATTTTACAAAGGAATACAAGGCAAACAAAAGGGTATATAACTTGCGGCACCACGAATTAATGGACGAATTCGAGAAGATACTAGAATACTGGAGTCACTACTACAAATCCTTCGATAAGCAAACGCAGGAAACAACATCCCAACAACAATCAAACACACCTATAAATATTGGCCCTCTACCAATAACAATCGAGGAATACCAGCGGCGTAACAGCTACAAAAAGGCACAAGGGGCAGTAAAAATCCCAGTTCCGATTAAATTTAAAAGGAAGCGAGGCGGAAAAAAGTACGCCCAACGAAGGAAAATTGCTGAACTATACAAGCAAATAAATATGGAGACATCGACAGAAGCAAAAATTCAGCTGAAGCAGGAGATAAGCAGTATAAGGAATCTATAGATGTAACAGTAGTTAATATTTATAAAAATAAAAAATAAAATATATATATATATAAAAAACATTTTAACATAATATTTTGGCAACCTAACGGCTGCCTATTGAAGGGCAACAATTGTTGCCGTTTTAGAAATTTAAGTATGGGCGGACAAAATACAAAAATAGCCGACCCAAAAGCTAATGTGGTAAATTCCATAGAAGTTGCCGATCATACAGTTGATTTAGATTCAATTAGGATTATGCTATTACTAATTACCATATGTAGTTGCATAGGATTATTTCTAAGACTTTATTCTACCCATAATAAAATATTTAAAAAAAAATATAAGAGTCGCTCCGACGGCCTTGATAAAGTTTAAGAGTTAAAATTTTGCCATGAAATGGGAAGCTATCAGTACAGATTTAACAAAACATAAAATAAATTTTTTAAAATCTTTCAAATGTCTGAGTCAGAATAGAGCTATAAAAAAGGAAACAGTGGTTAGACATATAAATATTTTACAAGACAATTTAAACTACATTAGAGCCATATCAAATGTTTACCAAACAAAATTTACTAGAGAACACAAAGCAATAGTAGGAAAATTGTTTAAAGAACTCAGGGAAAAATTTATTAAAGTTCTATGCAAATTCGAAATTGAACAAGATATTCCTGAAACAACAATCAATCAGATTGATGTATATTTAGATAGGCTAAACATTTCTGACCACGACAGTACTTTAGATATACCAGAATCCAACATGCCACAATCATTAAACGATTTCCTTTGCAATACTGCAAAACTAATACCACCATTCGATGGAAAACCTGAAAATCTACAAAGTTTTCTTGACGCACTTCAGTTAGTTGATCTAGTCAAAGGAGATCATGAAGAAGCAGCAGTAACCTTAATTAAATCAAGATTAAAAGGTACAGCAAGAAATCTAATCAGTAATGAGAGTACAGTAGCTGCAATTATAGCAAAATTAAAATCAGCAGTCAAAGGTGAATCAGTCGAAGTATTGACTGCAAAAATTATGAATACCAAACAGTTTAGCAAAACAGCAACAATATTTTGTAACGAGATAGAAGATCTCACTAAATCACTGCAAAACGCGTACATTAATGACGGACTTAATCCAGATTTAGCTAGTTCTTATTCGACAAAAACAGCTATAAAAGCTCTGGTAAAGAATTCCTCAAATGAAAAAGTTAAACTTATAATGGAAGCAGGTACATTCACTAATATGAATGATGCTGTAGCAAAATTCGTGAACAGCTGCACAGAAGCTACTGATAGTAGATCAGTAATGCAGCTGAATAGAAGAAACAATTTCAAAAGATTTCCATCTTTTTCTGGTAACAGAAATCAAAACAGCTATAGAGGAAGAAATAGATATTACAATAACAATAATTCAAGGCCAAACTTTAGAACCAACCAAAATAGAAATTATACCAACAATCAAAATAGGAACCAAACTAATCGTAACAGCAATAACAACCGTAACTTAAGAGCAGTTGAAGCCCATCCGGAAAACGGATCAGCTCCCCAGAATGCCCAACTGGGGAATGCTCGCAACAATTAACATCGAAAATTCTTAACATTAACCTAAATTTCAGTAATTACCTTATTATTGAATCTTCATTTAATGAAATACAAAACACTTTTTTGCTTGACACGGGATCAGAAATTTCGATCATTAAAAATACATCAATTACCAATACTAACACTTTTAACAAAAACGCAATATATAAATTAACTGGCATAGGTAAAGGTACAACAAACACTTTAGGTAGTATAAATGCAGATATTTATTTTGACAATATAATAGTGAATCACAATTTTCAAGTAGTAGACGAAAACTTTCCAATCCCATGCGATGGAATAATAGGTATTGATTTTATTAAGCAAAATAATTGCACTTTAGAATACCGAAATAATGGCCAAAGTTTTATTATGATTAGATCTCATTATAACAATCAAAAACAAAAAGTAGAAATATTAGATTCACCAAAAGATAACACAATATCATTACCAGCTAGAGCAGAAGTAATAAGAAGAATTTCAATCAATTCAAATGAAGATGAAGTTCTTATTCCAAACCAAGAACTATCATCTGGAGTATATATAGGAAATACAATAGTAACAATAAAAAACGCCTTTGTACGTATAATTAATACAACAGAAGAAAATTTATTACTGGAAAATTTCACAATTAGAACAGAAAACCTTAATGGCTACAACGTAGTTAAAATAAGCGAAATACAAAATGACACTAGTGAAAGAAAAAACATAATTTTAAATAAAATTTCTCAAAATTGTCCATTACAACACAAAAAGAAATTGCTTAGCCTTTGTTCAAATTTTACAGACGTTTTCGCTTTAGAAACAGACCCATGTACGTGCAACAACTTTTACAAACAGAAACTCCACTTAAACGACAAAACACCAGTATATATAAAAAATTACAGAACTCCACACAATCATAAAGAGGAAATAAATAAACACATAGAAAAATTAATCAATGACGATATCATTGAACCTTCTGTTTCAGAATATAATAGTCCAATCTTATTAGTTCCCAAAAAGTCAAATACATCAGAGAAAAAATGGAGACTTGTAATAGATTATAGGCAAGTCAATAAGCGCTTAGCATCAGATAAATACCCATTACCGAGAATAGATGATATTTTAGACCAACTAGGACGTGCAAAATATTTTTCATGTTTAGACTTATTATCAGGATTTCACCAAATAGAACTAGAAGAAAAATCACGAAATATTACATCATTCTCGTCCGACCAAGGTTCATTCCGATTTAAAAGATTACCTTTTGGTTTAAAAATAGCACCCAACTCATTCCAAAGAATGATGAACATCGCATTCTCAGGTCTAGGCCCAAACAAAACATTCGTATACATGGATGACCTCATAGTCATCGGATGTTCGGAAACGCATATGCTAAACAATTTAAAATCAGTCTTTGAAATTTGTAGAAAAACCAACTTAAAATTACAACCAGATAAATGTCAATTTTTCAATTCAGAAGTAACATTTTTAGGACATAGGTGTACTGATCAAGGAATTTTACCAGATAACTCAAAATATGACAAAATCTTATATTATCCAAAACCAACAAACGCTGATGAATCTAAACGATTCATAGCCTTTGTAAATTACTACAGACGATTTATACCTAATTTCGCTCATCATGCAATACATATCACTAGACTAACAAGAAAAAAAGCACAATTCATATGGACACCAGAATGTGAAAAAGCATTTCACTATTTAAAGAATTCCCTATTATCTCCACAAATACTAAAATATCCTAATTTCGATCAACCCTTTTGCATAACTACGGACGCAAGTAAAATTGCATGCGGCGCCGTACTTAGCCAAGATCATAATGGTATACAGTTACCAATAGCTTTCGCATCTAGAACTTTTACAAAAGGAGAAAGTAATAAATCAGTAATAGAACAAGAACTTACAGCAATACATTGGTCAATCAACTTCTTTAAACCATACATTTATGGACGAAAGTTCTTAATACAAAGTGATCACAAACCTCTTACATACCTATTTGCCATGAAAAATCCTTCATCTAAATTAACACGTATGAGATTAGATCTTGAAGAATTCGACTTCGAAGTTGAATATATTAAAGGAAAAGACAATTGCGGAGCTGACGCTTTATCTCGAATTGATTTCGGGCAAATTAAAAGACTTAAAGAAGAAAACACTGCAATTATACAAGTTATTACTCGATCTAAATCGAAAAATACAATAACACCAACTAAAAAAGCAACTAATATAAAAAATATGACATTAAAAGTGTACGAAACAATTACGACACACGAAGTGAAAAAGTTACCAAGCCTAAAACTTATGATAAGGTGCACCTCAAATGAATATAATGAGAAGAATGAAAAATTAAATGAATCCTCTAATTTAATTGTATTCCATGGAAAAAGAAAGACAGTTGAATTCAACGCTAAAGATTTTATTGCTTATGGGAAGATTGAACTAGCTCAATTGTTTCTCAAACTTGAAAAAGTAGTTGGCAATAAAAACTTCAGCAATATAAAAATCGCGATTAATGATAAATTATTTGAGTATGTCGACATTGAGGACTTTAAAAGAATAGATAATAAAACTCTAGAGAAGGTAACAATAGCGATAACGCCAAAAATAACAACAATCACTTCACCAACTAAAAAACTGGAAATTTTGACTAAATGTCATGATGACCCTGTATTTGGAGGCCACCCAGGTGTCACAAGATTATTATCCAAGCTAAGACGAAAATACTATTGGAAAAATATGATTTCAGACGTGAAATTATATATAAAAAATTGCGAAAAATGTAAACAAAATAAATCTGGTATAAACCATGTAGAACCATTAATTACTACACAAACGCCAGCGAAATCCTTTGAAATTGTACAAATCGACACAGTAGGTCCATTACCTAAGTCATTTAATGGAAATGAATATGCACTAACGATAATTTGCGATTTGACAAAATACTTAATAACTGTAGCTATTCCAAACAAATCAGCTAATCAAGTAGCCAAAGCTATAGTTGAAAACTGTATTTTAATTTATGGCCCCATAAAAACAATTATAACAGATATGGGTACAGAATATAAAAACCAAATTTTCAATGAAATATGCAAACTGCTAAAAATTGAAAATAAAACGTCAACACCATATCACCATCAAACAGTAGGATCAATAGAACGTAGTCACAGAACTTTTAATGAATACATTAGATCATATATAGCAACAAACAAATTAGATTGGGATCACTGGTTAAAATACTTCACGTATTGTTATAATACGACACCATCAACAACCCATGGTTACACCCCATTCGAACTTGTATATGGAAAAATCCCAGAATCTTACGACTTTATGTTAAAAAATACAATAGACCCAGTTTATAATATATATGATTATCACACAGAACTGAAATTCAAATTACAAACAGCTCAAAAACGAGCAGCAGAATTAATAGAAAAATCAAAAAGAATTGCGAAACAGAATTATGACAAGAAATCAAATCCTCAAACAATTCTAATAAATGATATGGTCTACCTAAAAAATGAAGCTAGCCATAAACTTGATAGCATATACGAAGGCCCATACAAAGTAATCGAAACAGATTATTTAGGAAATTGTAAAATAAAGAAAAATTCAAAAGAAATGATTGTACACAAAAATCGATTAAAATTAGCTTAACTAAATTTAGTATAATTTAATCTTTTTATAAGAAACCATTCAATCTTTAATATTATAACTATGAAATATGTCAAAACAAAAAAATGTATTATTAATTCCATAACTTCATAATAACATAATTAACTAGATTTATCCGGTACCGATAAAATCATAAGAAATAAATATATCAGATAGATTTTAAATACATATAACTATAAGAAAATTACTTCATACATATATATATAAAAAAAAAAAATAAAAAAAATAAAAAAAAAAATTTTTACTAATTATACTTGAAGATTTTTTTTTTTTTCCCAAAAAGGGAGGTGTTACGGAAAACGGTCGACGTAAATGCATACATATTGATATTAATGCAAACGGTCGACATAAGCACATACATACATACAGATACTAATGCAAACGGTCAGTATAAATGCATACATATTGAAATGCATGCAAACATACATATTCTTATACATTACTTTCCCACACTTTTGAGACCGACGTTGATTATTCAACGCTTAAGGCCAATGTCGATCACATAACATAAACCATAACTAAGAATATCAAGGCACTTGATACGCACTAAGCGCTAACATTCAAGTGTGCAACTGTCTCGGTTATTTAAAACCCAGACTGAATTAAATGCATTTCTTTACACCAAAATAATATGCCAATGACATTTGAGACCTGTGGGTTCGTACCGTTTTCCATCAACGCCTCAAGCACAGCGATCGCATGATTAGACATTTTCCCACCAAATGCGATCGCTGGGCTGACTTAGTTTAGCTATAAATACATTAAGAAAAATATGATTAAGACAGTTTGTAACGTCAAGTGAGAACGCCTAGACCAGTTATTTTACTGGTCTCGTGGCATTGAATAAAACATAAAATCTCTTTACATCGTTTGTTGAAACTTATTTAAAATTACTCTACAGTTCCAAAGATATACATATGAACTCATAAGTGGGCGGTGCGACGCACAGTGGTGCCGCTTCATACAAGCCGCGGCAAAAAATAGAAGGAATCGAGGTAGGGCTTTGAAATTTAGCACACATCTCTCATATTGCCAAATTAGATGAAAAAAAAAAATGTTTGTTAAAATCCGGCCACAACCACGCCCACCTTCCATATAACATAACCAATAAATATTCAAAAATGATCATATATTATTAATTATTAAAAAGTATATACTCTTTGATATGTCTTAATTGCAAATTGTTAGTGTAAATAAACAATGGAAACAGCTGATCGAACAGTATGCAAAGGCAAACATCAAAAACACAAAAATTGACAACTGCTAATATCCACAAAAAATACCTCGACAATTGCCGTTATATGGGAGGAGGGCGTGGTTATTGTCCGATTTTGCCCATTTTCAATACCAAACTGTTCTGGGTCAGAGACAATCTACCTACTGAGTTTCATTGAGAAATCTCAATCGACTTCTCTTTTCATTCAGAGCATTTTGGTATATATATATGTCTATATCCGTCTTGTTTCCGTCATGCTGTTACAAGCAACCGTTATGCGAACAAAGTTGTAATACCCTTGTGCACAAGTGCGCGGGTATAAAAAAGGGGAAAGCGAAGAAAAGCAATAATATCTAGCTCATTTTGAGACTTGAGATGAGACTGAGTTACAGAATTCGGGCATTAGTATCCGGTTGCCAGTAGTGGGTTGCCAAGCGTAATGGAAATTGTATGACCCTATTATGTTTGGAGACTACCCTGCCAGCACACTGCCGGTTACATCGCCTACCAGCTGCCCGACAGTGCATCTTAAATATTCGGTCACGACGTAGTGTCGAGTTACTTTCACATTCTTCAAGACGAAATAAATTTTGGGACTGAAACTTTTATGTATGTACGTGTGATCGTCTATCTCTTTTCAACACATTTAATATCGTATTTAACGATTGTTCTAGCTGTTTCGCCTATAGGTGATTACTAAAAATTAATTCATAGCTGACAAAACAGCTGATTATCGAACTGGCACTTATGCATGTAATGTCTCAGAGCTAGGCTATATTTATTTTAATGAAATTGAAATAACAACTATTTATAAAATATTTAGAGAACGTTAAATATGATATAGCCGATAGCCCTGGCAGCTAGTGCTTCATTAATTATTGTTTTAATCAATTATAGTTAATTTGTAATAAATAAATAAATAAATAAACTATGATATGTCATTCGGTTGTAAACTAAACGTTCCAAGATTGATTCAAATATCCTTTTGTTCCTGATCATGCAATTCTGAAAATATCTTCTGTTCATTCTAATTTTTAAAATCATCACTCTAATACTTATCTTTTTGTTTTCCTCATATTCTTTTTCTGGATTAAATTCCTTTTGCTCTTTTCCTTAGATTATTTTTCTTGTTATGGCTAAATTTAAAGTATGGTTTCTCTGCTGCCATTTTTAACTCGCTAGAATATTTTACGCGTTCTCTAAAACTGTCTATTGATGGAAGGTTTATTAGGAGAATAAATTACTTGTAATTACATTTAACAAAATTTGTCATGTCAATTCTCTTATATTTTGAATACACTTTACAACACTAGTCTGTCAAAATTATTGGTCATTTGTAAAATTTGCTATCAAAACTAAAACAAAATGAGTAATTCTTATAAGAGGCTTTTTTACTTACGTCTGCTCTATCTTGGTTTTTTACTTGGCGAAAATTCTCGAATTTTCCTTGGTACTTTCCAATGATTATTCACAATAGCACCATTTTCTCACTTTCCAACACTTTCAATGAGTTGGGCTATTTTTTAAGCGAGTTTATTTCAACCCGCTTATTTCAACTCAACTCGCTTATTTTTGTTGTTGCCTTTCACGCTATACGATAAGCTACCTTGTGTTCTCTTGCAAGTCGCTTACAAAAGATGAGGCCTATTGGTATTCGGTTAGAATTTTTGTTCCTAGGTAGCAACTACAGCTGTGTGACGTCATATCATACCAGAATATCGAGTCGAATGGGAAAATTCACATTCATGTGCAATACAATGAAGCAATGAATTAAGGGTTTTTTAATAAACGAAGTGTGCAGTGGCAAATTGTAGTAACGACAACATGAAACCGTTGCATTTTCAATGTATTTTGATAATAAATAAAGTACTTAAACAAAAGGATTTTATAATTTAATGTTACTTATCCACTTTTTGAGAATTGTACAGGTACGACATAAGCTGAGTCAATAACACCGGAGTATCGGCAGCGCTCAAAGCCCTTACGTCCTTCGAGGTAAAATCCTCAATGGTCTTGGAGTGCATAAATAGACTCAATGAACTGGCAAAAAGGAATACCATAAGTCTTTCATGGGTTCCAGGTCACGCAGGGATCGAGGGAAATGAGATGGCAGACGACCTGGCCAGGTTGGCGGCTAGCTCGAATCCCATAGGACCAGAGGCCTTCTTTCCAATAGGACCAAGCACTATGTATAAAGGAGGCGCTTAGAAAGGAAACTAGACAGCTCAGGACTCAGCAATGGGAAGAGGCCCTGGGCCTGCTACAGGCAAAGAAACTATTGGGGGGTATAGTAACAAACGATATAAGATACTAATAGACCTCCCAAAAGCAAAACTTAGAATCCTCACAGGCATCTTCACAGGTCACTGCAGATTGAGGGGCATCTGCATAAACTAGGTATCTGGTCGAGCGACCTGTGTCGCTTCTGCGACAGGAGAAAGGAGACCCCCACATACCTGCTCCTGGAGTGCGATGCTGTGGCTCGACGAAGGGAGAGATGGCTAGGTCAGATGTGGCCTAAGGAGGAGTACATACACTCCCTGTCACCGGGATCCATCTTGAATTTCATAGATGCTCTTGATCTAGGGGATGTGTTGTAGGTTACTGAGGGCACAATAGACCAATTGGTCGCAGTGCGATCCCCTTTTATTTATTTATCTATCTATCGGTATTTCACATACATATTTCCATGTACCAATTGTTTATATTCGCTAAATTATCGCGGTTTATGATCAAAAACAGCTTTTTTGGTTGTTGGCATGCAAGGTTTTTATGCAAGGTTTGTATAGATCTTGGTTGGCATACATAAAACACGGCACTTGTATAAATGCTTCACAATTACACACTGTTGGTATTTTCATTTCGCTTCATACTCATATTCCGTACGCTATGACGCGAAATGTCGCAATCTTCTAATTTATCATTCATGGACAAGGGCCATCTGAAGTGCAATTCACTAACTCTTAACAATTCAAAATGTCAAGTTGTTAGTTAACAATGTTTTCTGTTTGCAATAACGAATGTGCGACTCACTAACGCATGCTTAACAACACTGAACATCTGATTTTTCTTATTTATTCAAATTGACAAAAAGTGCCACCTCTGCTTTACGAAATGTCAAAATACGCGAAAAGCACAAAGAGGAATAAGAAAAAAACAAGCTAATTTCATCGCGCCAATAGTCTTCGAGCATGTTTCAATTAAAAAAGATTTTATACTTACTGACAGCTAAATTCTGACACTCCTTAATCTATAGTTGTATTTTGGAAGTACGCAGAAAAAGGGAAGAATATTATCCCTTTTTGCCAAAAGGTAGTAGAAAATTACTATGTAAAATACGTATTAAAATAGTATTTTGTTTTTGAGTAATTAATAAATTTATGTATTAAATAAAATTGTGGAGAGAAATGACTTTATTTTAATTGTAAATAATAAAAATTTAATAAAAAAAACTCAACCGTCGTGTATCAAAGCGTGGCTGTGCTTTGTCAGTCTTAGAATCTCTTAATTTCTCATATTGTTGCAAAGTCTTATGCGATGTTAGGTTTTGTGAGGCGTAATAGCACGAAATTTTCTGATCCCTACACGCTTAAATTATTATATACGTCTTTTGTACGCTCTAACTTAGAATATGCAACGATCATTTGGAGACCATACCATGCCAATTTAACAGAATTGAACGTGTCCAAAAAGTATTCCTTAAGTTTGCTTTACGCTCTTTAAATTTTTCGGAACCAGTACCTTCTTATAGTTCACGCCTACTTTTAATAAATTTGAAATCGTTGGATTCTAGAAGATCCATACTCTCTTTGTCTTTTATTTTTAATTTGGTTAATGGCGCTATTGATTGCCCCATTCTATTAGTAAAACTTAATTTTAACATTCCTCAGCGAAGTTTACGAAATTTTTTGCCGTTTTATGGTGTTAATTACAAAACTGAATATGCTCGTAATGCCCCTATTGCGCGTGCCATTGATGAATTTAATATGATATCGAACCAGGTATTATTAGATTTTTCTTATGCAAAAAATGTTTTTAAAAATCTTTTGGATTCAACTTTTTAGATTTTGAAATTTTCTTCACTTAGTTGTTAAGCATAATATTGTTAATAGTCTGTAAGAAAACTGTTGTTCAATAGACTCAATAAATAAATAAATAAATAAAAAAATAATTACAGTACTCATGGCACATACATACATATTTTCCGAGATATGTGGTATCAAATATTTAAAGGCCCACTCTTTTTATAACCATGCACGAGAAACTGATTTTATATACATACATATGTATGTACATCGGTACCAATTTCCATCGGTCCATCGCATGCAAGGAAAGTGCCATTCCCATTTATATATTATTAAAAATGTGCCATCTTGCAATGCAGGTTATGAGCTGAAGTCATTCTTTATTTTATTGAAATTCGTTGAGCCGTTTATATATATAAATATGTATATATTTTTTGCAGATTTAACAGCCTGCATTTAGATTTTGACAAAGCGGGATAAATGGCATTGCTATACATCAAAGGCTAGGATTTTACTTTTTATTTTAAAGTATTTTCTCTGAACCTCACGGTCCTTCTTTTAAGTAAAAACAATAATAAAACAGTATGATTATATTGGAAACTAAATAGGCAGGGATACACCAAACATTTAAAGGAATCTGTAAACTAAAAGGTTCAATTATTAGAATTCATCCTTATAGTTGCAGTTGCTATAAGATAAACCTTACGTGTGAGTGTGTGCGTCTGAGGCGAAGACGGTGGCTTTACAGTTGGGCAGGGAAACACCAAACGTACGAAGAGCCTATAAATAAGAAGGTTCAATTATTAGAATACCTCTTTATACTCGTAAAATCAGTTGCTATATTACATTTTACTTACGTTTGTATGTTGTGCCTATGTTTACACACATCTCTGCTGCAGGAAAAAATCTCCAGTCCATCGTCGGTGGAAATGTATATGAAGATGCAATTACATATGTACACCCCGCTACGCCGTCTGGGGAAAGATATTCTGAAAATAAATGCATTTATCATTGATGTGATCAAATAAAAACAAAACTGATTTTTACTCACCAGCTTCACGGCCAGAAAGTGCCAATATTAAAATAATATCGCACAGAAGGGTTTGCTTTCTATGTGTTGTGGTAAATTACAAATAAGATATATTATTTGTTTCAAATGAAGAATTGTTATATTACTATGAAATTCATACATATTTTGAAATTTCCACAATCACAAAATCAAATGTCAGTTAATGAAAAAAAAATAAATTAGACCAACGAATCAGTGATGCCAACATTTTTTTTTGTATGAAGAAGTTTACAATATACTACCATTTCAAGTGGAAATTGTAGAATAAGCAACATTCTTCATGAGTTAAGAAGCCGATATGTCATTCGGGAATGAGTAAGCTGCTTTATTACAGAACCTTTTATAATTGAATTTGAACAAAATACTGCTTATAAATATTTTGCTTTATTTCAGAATGGCATCAACGAGTGCAGCTGCAGCCAAACGGAGTCGGGCGTCGACTTCTTGCGTTGCTCGACTTCATGACGGAGCACCAGGGGCTAGCCACTGGCAAATTCCAGCGGCTCCATGGGAAATTGGAGAACGAAAGGAAGTGGGCGGAAATGGCAGACAAGCTCAACGCCATTGGAGGAGCAAACAAGTCTGTGGAACAATGGCGCACGGTAAGTACCAATCTTGTTTTAAAAGTGCACGTACAAAGGAAGCAGATTTCCGAGAGTGTTGCAATTTGTGTTAATATATTTTGTTATTATATTAATATATTATATAATTAGTATTATATAGTTAATATATTAATATATTATATATATATTTCACTATTTGGAAAACAGGTGTGGCGCGACCTTAAAAGCACAAAAGTGCGTGATTTTAATTCACACCTCCGTCACTAAATGAAAAGTTTCGTTTTATTTAATGTTTAATTATATTCATTTATTTTCGGAAAGTTGAACTCTTACCATAATTAATATTAATTAAGTCTAAGAGAATTTGAATATAAAAATCGGGGGAGTGGTTCCAAAGATATACATATGAACTCATAAGTGGGCGGTGCGACGCCCCCTGTACACAATTTTTATACAGCCGGATTTCCTGCTCGAATACAACACTACATACCAAATTCGAGCAAAATAGCTTCCATAGCTACTGAAATATAGCAATTTTTGCATTCTCGACAATTGCCGTTATATGGGAGGAGGGCGTGGTTATTGTCCGATTTTGCCCATTTTCAATACCAAACTGTTCTGGGTCAGAGACAATCTACCTACTGAGTTTCATTGAGAAATCTCAATCGACTTCTCTTTTCATTCAGAGCATTTTGGTATATATATATGTCTATATCCGTCTTGTTTCCGTCATGCTGTTACAAGCAACCGTTATGCGAACAAAGTTGTAATACCCTTGTGCACAAGTGCGCGGGTATAAAAAAGGGGAAAGCGAAGAAAAGCAATAATATCTAGCTCATTTTGAGACTTGAGATGAGACTGAGTTACAGAATTCGGGCATTAGTATCCGGTTGCCAGTAGTGGGTTGCCAAGCGTAATGGAAATTGTATGACCCTATTATGTTTGGAGACTACCCTGCCAGCACACTGCCGGTTACATCGCCTACCAGCTGCCCGACAGTGCATCTTAAATATTCGGTCACGACGTAGTGTCGAGTTACTTTCACATTCTTCAAGACGAAATAAATTTTGGGACTGAAACTTTTATGTATGTACGTGTGATCGTCTATCTCTTTTCAACACATTTAATATCGTAGTTAACGATTGTTCTAGCTGTTTCGCCTATAGGTGATTACTAAAAATTAATTCTTAGCTGACAAAACAGCTGATTATCGAACTGGCACTTATGCATGTAATGTCTCAGAGCTAGGCTATATTTATTTTAATGAAATTGAAATAACAACTATTTATAAAATATTTAGAGAACGTTAAATATGATATAGCCGATAGCCCTGGCAGCTAGTGCTTCATTAATTATTGTTTTAATCAATTATAGTTAATTTGTAATAAATAAATAAACTATGATATGTCATTCGGTTGTAAACTAAACGTTCCAAGATTGATTCAAATATCCTTTTGTTCCTGATCATGCAATTCTGAAAATATCTTCTTTTCATTCTAATTTTTAAAATCATCACTCTAATACTTATCTTTTTGTTTTCCTCATATTCTTTTTCTGGATTAAATTCCTTTTGCTCTTTTCCTTAGATTATTTTTCTTGTTATGGCTAAATTTAAAGTATGGTTTCTCTGCTGCCATTTTTAACTCGCTAGAATATTTTACGCGTTCTCTAAAACTATCTATTGATGGAAGGTTTATTAGGAGAATAAATTACTTGTAATTATATTTAACAAAATTTGTCATGTCAATTCTCTTATATTTTTAATACACTTTACAACACTAGTCTTTCAAAATTAATGGTCGTTTGTAAAATTTGCTATCAAAACTAAAACAAAATGAGTAATTCTTATAAGAGGCTTTTTTACTTACGTCTGCTCTATCTTGGTTTTTTACTTGGCGAAAATTCTCGAATTTTCCTTGGTACTTTCCAATGATTATTCACAATAGCACCATTTTCTCACTTTCCAACACTTTCAATGAGTTGGGCTATTTTTTAAGCGAGTTTATTTCAACCCGCTTATTTCAACTCAACTCGCTTATTTTTGTTGTTGCCTTTCACGCTATACGATAAGCTACCTTGTGTTCTCTTGCAAGTCGCTTACAAAAGATGAGGCCTATTGGTATTCGGTTAGAATTTTTGTTCCTAGGTAGCAACTACAGCTGTGTGACGTCATATCATACCAGAATATCGAGTCGAATGGGAAAATTCACATTCATGTGCAATACAATGAAGCAATGAATTAAGGGTTTTTTAATAAACGAAGTGTGCAGTGGCAAATTGTAGTAACGACAACATGAAACCGTTGCATTTTCAATGTATTTTGATAATAAATAAAGTACTTAAACAAAAGGATTTTATAATTTAATGTTACTTATCCACTTTTTGAGAATTGTACAAGTACGACATAAGCTGAGTCAATAACACCGGAGTATCGGCAGCGCTCAAAGCCCTTACGTCCTTCGAGGTAAAATCCTCAATGGTCTTGGAGTGCATAAATAGACTCAATGAACTGGCAAAAAGGAATACCATAAGTCTTTCATGGGTTCCAGGTCACGCAGGGATCGAGGGAAATGAGATGGCAGACGACCTGGCCAGGTTGGCGGCTAGCTCGAATCCCATAGGACCAGAGGCCTTCTTTCCAAAAGGACCAAGCGCTATGTATAAAGGAGGCGCTCAGAAAGGAAACTAGACAGCTCAGGACTCAGCAATGGGAAGAGGCCCTGGGCCTGCTACAGGCAAAGAAACTATTGGGGGCTATAGTAACAAACGATATAAGATTCTAATAGACCTCCCAAAAGCAAAACTTAGAATCCTCACAGGCATCCTCACAGGTCACTGCAGATTGAGGGGCATCTGCATAAACTAGGTATCTGGTCGAGCGACCTGTGTCGCTTCTGCGACAGGAGAAAGGATACCCCCACATACTTGCTCCTGGAGTGCGATGCTGTGGCTCGACGAAGGGAGAGATGGCTAGGTCAGATGTGGCCTAAGGAGGAGTACATACACTCCCTGTCACCGGGATCCATCTTGAATTTCATAGATGCTCTTGATCTAGGGGATGTGTTGTAGGTTACTGAGGGCACAATAGACCAATTGGTCGCAGTGCGATCCTCTTTTATTTATCTATCTATCTATCGGTATTTCACATACATATTTCCATGTACCAATTGTTTATATTCGCTAAATTATCGCGGTTTATGATCAAAAACAGCTTTTTTGGTTGTTGGCATGCAAGGTTTTTATGCAAGGTTTGTATAGATCTTGGTTGGCATACATAAAACACAGCACTTGTATAAATGCTTCACAATTACACACTGTTGGTATTTTCATTTCGCTTCATACTCATATTCCGTACGCTATGACGCGAAATGTCGCAATCTTCTAATTTATCATTCATGGACAAGGGCCATCTGAAGTGCGATTCACTAACTCTTAACAATTCAAAATGTCAAGTTGTTAGTTAACAATGTTTTCTGTTTGCAATAACGAATGTGCGACTCACTAACGCATGCTTAACAACACTGAACATCTGATTTTTCTTATTTATTCAAATTGACAAAAAGTGGCACCTCTGCTTTACGAAATGTCAAAATACGCGAAAAGCACAAACAGGAATAAGAAAAAAACAAGCTAATTTCATCGCGCCAATAGTCTTCGAGCATGTTTCAATTAAAAAAGGTTTTATACTTACTGACAGCTAAATTCTGACACTCCTTAATCTATAGTTGTATTTTGGAAGTACGCAGAAAAAGGGAAGAATATTATCCCTTTTTGCCAAAAGGTAGTAGAAAATTACTATGTAAAATACGTATTAAAATAGTATTTTGTTTTTGAGTAATTAATAAATTTATGTATTAAATAAAATTGTGGAGAGAAATGACTTTATTTTAATTGTAAATAATAAAAATTTAATAAAAAAAAACTCAACCGTCGTGTATCAAAGCGTGGCTGTGCTTTGTCAGTCTTAGAATCTCTTAATTTCTCATATTGTTGCAAAGTCTTATGCGATGTTAGGTTTTGTGAGGCGTAATAGCACGAAATTTTCTGATCCCTACACGCTTAAATTATTATATACGTCTTTTGTACGCTCTAACTTAGAATATGCAACGATCATTTGGAGACCATACCATGCCAATTTAACAGAATTGAACGTGTCCAAAAAGTATTCCTTAAGTTTGCTTTACGCTCTTTAAATTTTTCGGAACCAGTACCTTCTTATAGTTCACGCCTACTTTTAATAAATTTGAAATCGTTGGATTCTAGAAGATCCATACTCTCTTTGTCTTTTATTTTTAATTTGGTTAATGGCGCTATTGATTGCCCCATTCTATTAGTAAAACTTAATTTTAACATTCCTCAGCGAAGTTTACGAAATTTTTTGCCGTTTTATGGTGTTAATTACAAAACTGAATATGCTCGTAATGCCCCTATTGCGCGTGCCATTGATGAATTTAATATGATATCGAACTAGGTATTATTAGATTTTTCTTATGCAAAAAATGTTTTTAAAAATCTTTTGGATTCAACTTTTTAGATTTTGAAATTTTCTTCACTTAGTTGTTAAGCATAATATTGTTAATAGTCTGTAAGAAAACTGTTGTTCAATAGACTCAATAAATAAATAAATAAATAAAAAAATAATTACAGTACTCATGGCACATACATACATATTTTCCGAGATATGTGGTATCAAATATTTAAAGGCCCACTCTTTTTATAACCATGCACGAGAAACTGATTTTATATACATATGTATGTACATCGGTACCAATTTCCATCGGTCCATCGCATGCAAGGAAAGTGCCATTCCCATTTATATATTATCAAAAATGTGCCATCTTGCAATGCAGGTTATGAGCTGAAGTCATTCTTTATTTTATTGAAATTCGTTGAGCCGTTTATATATATAAATATGTATATATTTTTTGCAGATTTAACAGCCTGCATTTAGATTTTGACAAAGCGGGATAAATGGCATTGCTATACATCAAAGGCTAGGATTTTACTTTTTATTTTAAAGTATTTTCTCTGAACCTCACGGTCCTTCTTTTAAGTAAAAACAATAATAAAACGGTATGATTATATTGGAAACTAAATAGGCAGGGATACACCAAACATTTAAAGGAATCTGTAAACTAAAAGGTTCAATTATTAGAATTCATCCTTATAGTTGCAGTTGCTATAAGATAAACCTTACGTGTGAGTGTGTGCGTCTGAGGCGAAGACGGTGGCTTTACAGTTGGGCAGGGAAACACCAAACGTACGAAGAGCCTATAAATAAGAAGGTTCAATTATTAGAATACCTCTTTATACTCGTAAAATCAGTTGCTATATTACATTTTACTTACGTTTGTATGTTGTGCCTATGTTTACACACATCTCTGCTGCAGGAAAAAATCTCCAGTCCATCGTCGGTGGAAATGTATATGAAGATGCAATTACATATGTACACCCCGCTACGCCGTCTGGGGAAAGATATTCTGAAAATAAATGCATTTATCATTGATGTGATCAAATAAAAACAAAAATGATTTTTACTCACCAGCTTCACGGCCAGAAAGTGCCAATATTAAAATAATATCGCACAGAAGGGTTTGCTTTCTATGTGTTGTGGCAAATTACAAATAAGATATATTATTTGTTTCAAATGAAGAATTGTTATATTACTATGAAATTCATACATATTTTGAAATTTCCACAATCACAAAATCAAATGTCAGTTAATGAAAAAAAAATAAATTAGACCAACGAATCAGTGATGCCAACATTTTTTTTTGTATGAAGAAGTTTACAATATACTACCATTTCAAGTGGAAATTGTAGAATAAGCAACATTCTTCATGAGTTAAGAAGCCGATATGTCATTCGGGAATGAGTAAGCTGCTTTATTACAGAACCTTTTATAATTGAATTTGAACAAAATACTGCTTATAGATATTTTGCTTTATTTCAGAATGGCATCAACGAGTGCAGCTGCAGCCAAACGGAGTCGGGCGTCGACTCCTTGCGTTGCTCGACTTCATGACGGAGCACCAGGGGCTAGCCACTGGCAAATTCCAGCGGCTCCATGGGAAATTGGAGAACGAAAGGAAGTGGGCGGAAATGGCAGACAAGCTCAACGCCATTGGAGGAGCAAACAAGTCTGTGGAACAATGGCGCACGGTAAGTACCAATCTTGTTTTAAAAGTGCACGTACAAAGGAAGCAGATTTCCGAGAGTGTTGCAATTTGTGTTAATATATTTTGTTATTATATTAATATATTATATAATTAGTATTATATAGTTAATATATTATATATATATTTCACTATTTGGAAAACAGGTGTGGCGCGACCTTAAAAGCACAAAAGTGCGTGATTTTAATTCACACCTCCGTCACTAAATGAAAAGTTTCGTTTTATTTAATGTTTAATTATATTCATTTATTTTCGGAAAGTTGAACTCTTACCATAATTAATATTAATTAAGTCTAAGAGAATTTGAATATAAAAATCGGGGGAGTGGTTCCAAAGATATACATATGAACTCATAAGTGGGCGGTGCGACGCCCCCTGTACACAATTTTTATACAGCCGGATTTCCTGCTCGAATACAACACTACATACCAAATTCGAGCAAAATAGCTTCCATAGCTACTGAAATATAGCAATTTTTGCATTCTCGACAATTGCCGTTATATGGGAGGAGGGCGTGGTTATTGTCCGATTTTGCCCATTTTCAATACCAAACTGTTCTGGGTCAGAGACAATCTACCTACTGAGTTTCATTGAGAAATCTCAATCGACTTCTCTTTTCATTCAGAGCATTTTGGTATATATATATGTCTATATCCGTCTTGTTTCCGTCATGCTGTTACAAGCAACCGTTATGCGAACAAAGTTGTAATACCCTTGTGCACAAGTGCGCGGGTATAAAAAAGGGGAAAGCGAAGAAAAGCAATAATATCTAGCTCATTTTGAGACTTGAGATGAGACTGAGTTACAGAATTCGGGCATTAGTATCCGGTTGCCAGTAGTGGGTTGCCAAGCGTAATGGAAATTGTATGACCCCATTATGTTTGGAGACTACCCTGCCAGCACACTGCCGGTTACATCGCCTACCAGCTGCCCGACAGTGCATCTTAAATATTCGGTCACGACGTAGTGTCGAGTTACTTTCACATTCTTCAAGACGAAATAAATTTTGGGACTGAAACTTTTATGTATGTACGTGTGATCGTCTATCTCTTTTCAACACATTTAATATCGTATTTAACGATTGTTCTAGCTGTTTCGCCTATAGGTGATTACTAAAAATTAATTCATAGCTGACAAAACAGCTGATTATCGAACTGGCACTTATGCATGTAATGTCTCAGAGCTAGGCTATATTTATTTTAATGAAATTGAAATAACAACTATTTATAAAATATTTAGTGAACATTAAATATGATATAGCCGATAGCCCTGGCAGCTAGTGCTTCATTAATTATTGTTTTAATCAATTATAGTTAATTTGTAATAAATAAATAAATAAATAAACTATGATATGTCATTCGGTTGTAAACTAAACGTTCCAAGATTGATTCAAATATCCTTTTGTTCCTGATCATGCAATTCTGAAAATATCTTCTTTTCATTCTAATTTTTAAAATCATCACTCTAATACTTATCTTTTTGTTTTCCTCATATTCTTTTTCTGGATTAAATTCCTTTTGCTCTTTTCCTTAGATTATTTTTCTTGTTATGGCTAAATTTAAAGTATGGTTTCTCTGCTGCCATTTTTAACTCGCTAGAATATTTTACGCGTTCTCTAAAACTGTCTATTGATGGAAGGTTTATTAGGAGAATAAATTACTTCTAATTACATTTAACAAAATTTGTCATGTCAATTCTCTTATATTTTGAATACACTTTACAACACTAGTCTGTCAAAATTAATGGTCATTTGTAAAATTTGCTATCAAAACTAAAACAAAATGAGTAATTCTTATAAGAGGCTTTTTTACTTACGTCTGCTCTATCTTGGTTTTTTACTTGGCGAAAATTCTCGAATTTTCCTTGGTACTTTCCAATGATTATTCACAATAGCACCATTTTCTCACTTTCCAACACTTTCAATGAGTTGGGCTATTTTTTAAGCGAGTTTATTTCAACCCGCTTATTTCAACTCAACTCGCTTATTTTTGTTGTTGCCTTTCACGCTATACGATAAGCTACCTTGTGTTCTCTTGCAAGTCGCTTACAAAAGATGAGGCCTATTGGTATTCGGTTAGAATTTTTGTTCCTAGGTAGCAACTACAGCTGTGTGACGTCATATCATACCAGAATATCGAGTCGAATGGGAAAATTCACATTCATGTGCAATACAATGAAGCAATGAATTAAGGGTTTTTTAATAAACGAAGTGTGCAGTGGCAAATTGTAGTAACGACAACATGAAACCGTTGCATTTTCAATGTATTTTGATAATAAATAAAGTACTTAAACAAAAGGATTTTATAATTTAATGTTACTTATCCACTTTTTGAGAATTGTACAAGTACGACATAAGCTGAGTCAGTAACACCGGAGTATCGGCAGCGCTCAAAACCCTTACGTCCTTCGAGGTAAAATCCTCAATGGTCTTGGAGTGCATAAATAGACTCAATGAACTGGCAAAAAGGAATACCATAAGTCTTTCATGGGTTCCAGGTCACGCAGGGATCGAGGGAAATGAGATGGCAGACGACCTGGCCAGGTTGGCGGCTAGCTCGAATCCCATAGGACCAGAGGCCTTCTTTCCAATAGGACCAAGCACTATGTATAAAGGAGGCGCTCAGAAAGGAAACTAGACAGCTCAGGACTCAGCAATGGGAAGAGGCCCTGGGCCTGCTACAGGCAAAGAAACTATTGGGGGGTATAGTAACAAACGATATAAGATACTAATAGACCTCCCAAAAGCAAAACTTAGAATCCTCACAGGCATCTTCACAGGTCACTGCAGATTGAGGGGCATCTGCATAAACTAGGTATCTGGTCGAGCGACCTGTGTCGCTTCTGCGACAGGAGAAAGGAGACCCCCACATACCTGCTCCTGGAGTGCGATGCTGTGGCTCGACGAAGGGAGAGATGGCTAGGTCAGATGTGGCCTAAGGAGGAGTACATACACTCCCTGTCACCGGGATCCATCTTGAATTTCATAGATGCTCTTGATCTAGGGGATGTGTTGTAGGTTACTGAGGGCACAATAGACCAATTGGTCGCAGTGCGATCCCCTTTTATTTATTTATCTATCTATCGGTATTTCACATACATATTTCCATGTACCAATTGTTTATATTCGCTAAATTATCGCGGTTTATGATCAAAAACAGCTTTTTTGGTTGTTGGCATGCAAGGTTTTTATGCAAGGTTTGTATAGATCTTGGTTGGCATACATAAAACACGGCACTTGTATAAATGCTTCACAATTACACACTGTTGGTATTTTCATTTCGCTTCATACTCATATTCCGTACGCTATGACGCGAAATGTCGCAATCTTCTAATTTATCATTCATGGACAAGGGCCATCTGAAGTGCGATTCACTAACTCTTAACAATTCAAAATGTCAAGTTGTTAGTTAACAATGTTTTCTGTTTGCAATAACGAATGTGCGACTCACTAACGCATGCTTAACAACACTGAACATCTGATTTTTCTAATTTATTCAAATTGACAAAAAGTGCCACCTCTGCTTTACGAAATGTCAAAATACGCGAAAAGCACAAAGAGGAATAAGAAAAAAACAAGCTAATTTCATCGCGCCAATAGTCTTCGAGCATGTTTCAATTAAAAAAGATTTTATACTTACTGACAGCTAAATTCTGACACTCCTTAATCTATAGTTGTATTTTGGAAGTACGCAGAAAAAGGGAAGAATATTATCCCTTTTTGCCAAAAGGTAGTAGAAAATTACTATGTAAAATACGTATTAAAATAGTATTTTGTTTTTGAGTAATTAATAAATTTATGTATTAAATAAAATTGTGGAGAGAAATGACTTTATTTTAATTGTAAATAATAAAAATTTAATAAAAAAAACTCAACCGTCGTGTATCAAAGCGTGGCTGTGCTTTGTCCGTCTTAGAATCTCTTAATTTCTCATATTGTTGCAAAGTCTTATGCGATGTTAGGTTTTGTGAGGCGTAATAGCACGAAATTTTCTGATCCCTACACGCTTAAATTATTATATACGTCTTTTGTACGCTCTAACTTAGAATATGCAACGATCATTTGGAGACCATACCATGCCAATTTAACAGAATTGAACGTGTCCAAAAAGTATTCCTTAAGTTTGCTTTACGCTCTTTAAATTTTTCGGAACCAGTACCTTCTTATAGTTCACGCCTACTTTTAATAAATTTGAAATCGTTGGATTCTAGAAGATCCATACTCTCTTTGTCTTTTATTTTTAATTTGGTTAATGGCGCTATTGATTGCCCCATTCTATTAGTAAAACTTAATTTTAACATTCCTCAGCGAAGTTTACGAAATTTTTTGCCGTTTTATGGTGTTAATTACAAAACTGAATATGCTCGTAATGCCCCTATTGCGCGTGCCATTGATGAATTTAATATGATATCGAACTAGGTATTATTAGATTTTTCTTATGCAAAAAATGTTTTTAAAAATCTTTTGGATTCAACTTTTTAGATTTTGAAATTTTCTTCACTTAGTTGTTAAGCATAATATTGTTAATAGTCTGTAAGAAAACTGTTGTTCAATAGACTCAATAAATAAATAAATAAATAAAAAAATAATTACAGTACTCATGGCACATACATACATATTTTCCGAGATATGTGGTATCAAATATTTAAAGGCCCACTCTTTTTATAACCATGCACGAGAAACTGATTTTATATACATATGTATGTACATCGGTACCAAATTCCATCGGTCCATCGCATGCAAGGAAAGTGCCATTCCCATTTATATATTATTAAAAATGTGCCATCTTGCAATGCAGGTTATGAGCTGAAGTCATTCTTTATTTTATTGAAATTCGTTGAGCCGTTTATATATATAAATATGTATATATTTTTTGCAGATTTAACAGCCTGCATTTAGATTTTGACAAAGCGGGATAAATGGCATTGCTATACATCAAAGGCTAGGATTTTACTTTTTATTTTAAAGTATTTTCTCTGAACCTCACGGTCCTTCTTTTAAGTAAAAACAATAATAAAACAGTATGATTATATTGGAAACTAAATAGGCAGGGATACACCAAACATTTAAAGGAATCTGTAAACTAAAAGGTTCAATTATTAGAATTCATCCTTATAGTTGCAGTTGCTATAAGATAAACCTTACGTGTGACTGTGTGCGTCTGAGGCGAAGACGGTGGCTTTACAGTTGGGCAGGGAAACACCAAACGTACGAAGAGCCTATAAATAAGAAGGTTCAATTATTAGAATACCTCTTTATACTCGTAAAATCAGTTGCTATATTACATTTTACTTACGTTTGTATGTTGTGCCTATGTTTACACACATCTCTGCTGCAGGAAAAAATCTCCAGTCCATCGTCGGTGGAAATGTATATGAAGATGCAATTACATATGTACACCCCGCTACGCCGTCTGGGGAAAGATATTCTGAAAATAAATGCATTTATCATTGACGTGATCAAATAAAAACAAAACTGATTTTTACTCACCAGCTTCACGGCCAGAAAGTGCCAATATTAAAATAATATCGCACAGAAGGGTTTGCTTTCTATGTGTTGTGGTAAATTACAAATAAGATATATTATTTGTTTCAAATGAAGAATTGCTATATTACTATGAAATTCATACATATTTTGAAATTTCCACAATCACAAAATCAAATGTCAGTTAATGAAAAAAAAATAAATTAGACCAACGAATCAGTGATGCCAACATTTTTTTTTGTATGAAGAAGTTTACAATATACTACCATTTCAAGTGGAAATTGTAGAATAAGCAACATTCTTCATGAGTTAAGAAGCCGATATGTCATTCGGGAATGAGTAAGCTGCTTTATTACAGAACCTTTTATAATTGAATTTGAACAAAATACTGCTTATAAATATTTTGCTTTATTTCAGAATGGCATCAACGAGTGCAGCTGCAGCCAAACGGAGTCGGGCGTCGACTTCTTGCGTTGCTCGACTTCATGACGGAGCACCAGGGGCTAGCCACTGGCAAATTCCAGCGGCTCCATGGGAAATTGGAGAACGAAAGGAAGTGGGCGGAAATGGCAGACAAGCTCAACGCCATTGGAGGAGCAAACAAGTCTGTGGAACAATGGCGCACGGTAAGTACCAATCTTGTTTTAAAAGTGCACGTACAAAGGAAGCAGATTTCCGAGAGTGTTGCAATTTGTGTTAATATATTTTGTTATTATATTAATATATTATATAATTAGTATTATATAGTTAATATATTAATATATTATATATATATTTCACTATTTGGAAAACAGGTGTGGCGCGACCTTAAAAGCACAAAAGTGCGTGATTTTAATTTACACCTCCGTCACTAAATGAAAAGTTTCGTTTTATTTAATGTTTAATTATATTCATTTGTAGAGTAATTTTAAATAAGTTTCAACAAACGATGTAAAGAGATTTTATGTTTTATTCAATGCCACGAGACCAGTAAAATACCTGGTCTAGGCGTTCTCACTTGACCTTACAAACTGTCTTAATCATATTTTTCTTAATGTATTTATAGCTAAACTAAGTCAGCCCAGCGATCGCATTTGGTGGGAAAATGTCTAATCATGCGATCGCTGTGCTTGAGGCGTTGATGGAAAACGGTACGAACCCACAGGTCGCAAATGTCATTGGCATATTATTTTGGTGTAAAGAAATGCATTTAATTCAGTCTGGGTTTTAAATAACCGAGACAGTTGCACACTTGAATGTTAGCGCTTAGTGCGTATCAAGTGCCTTGATATTCTTAGTTATGGTTTATGTTATGTGATCGACATTGGCCTTAAGCGTTGAATAATCAACGTCGGTCTCAAAAGTGTGGGAAAGTAATGTATAAGAATATGTATGTTTGCATGCATGTCAATATGTATGCATTTATACTGACCGTTTGCATTAGTATCTGTATGTATGTATGTGCTTATGTCGACCGTTTGCATTAATATCAATATGTATGCATTTACGTCGACCGTTTTCCGTAACACCTCCCTTTTTGGGAAAAAAAAAAAATCTTCAAGTATAATTAGTAAAAATTTTTTTTTTTTTTTTTTTTTTTTTTTTTTTTTTATATATATGTATATGTATGAAGTAATTTTCTTATAGTTATATGTATTTAAAATCTATCTGATATATTTATTTCTTATGATTTTATCGGTACCGGATAAATCTAGTTAATTATGTTATTATGAAGTTATGGAATTAATAATACATTTTTTTTGTTTTGACATATTTCATAGTTATAATATTAAAGATTGAATGGTTTCTTATAAAAATATTAAATTATACTAAATTTAGTTAAGCTAATTTTACTCGATTTTTGTGTACAATCATTTCTTTTGAATTTTTCTTTATTTTACAATTTCCTAAATAATCTGTTTCGATTACTTTGTATGGGCCTTCGTATATGCTATCAAGTTTATGGCTAGCTTCATTTTTTAGGTAGACCATATCATTTATTAGAATTGTTTGAGGATTTGATTTCTTGTCATAATTCTGTTTCGCAATTCTTTTTGATTTTTCTATTAATTCTGCTGCTCGTTTTTGAGCGGTTTGTAATTTGAATTTCAGTTCTGTGTGATAATCATCTATATTATAAACTGGGTCTATTGTATTTTTTAACATAAAGTCGTAAGATTCTGGGATTTTTCCATATACAAGTTCGAATGGGGTGTAACCATGGGTTGTTGATGGTGTCGTATTATAACAATACGTGAAGTATTTTAACCAGTGATCCCAATCTAATTTGTTTGTTGCTATATATGATCTAATGTATTCATTAAAAGTTCTATGACTACGTTCTATTGATCCTACTGTTTGATGGTGATATGGTGTTGACGTTTTATTTTCAATTTTTAGCAGTTTGCATATTTCATTGAAAATTTGGTTTTTATATTCTGTACCCTATCTGTTATAATTGTTTTTATGGGGCCATAAATTAAAATACAGTTTTCAACTATAGCTTTGGCTACTTGATAAGCTGATTTGTTTGGAATAGCTACAGTTATTAAGTATTTTGTCAAATCGCAAATTATCGTTAGTGCATATTCATTTCCATTAAATGACTTAGGTAGTGGACCTACTGTGTCGATTTGTACAATTTCAAAGGATTTCGCTGGCGTTTGTGTAGTAATTAATGGTTCTACATGGTTTATACCAGATTTATTTTGTTTACATTTTTCGCAATTTTTTATATATAATTTCACGTCTGAAATCATATTTTTCCAATAGTATTTTCGTCTTAGCTTGGATAATAATCTTGTGACACCTGGGTGGCCTCCAAATACAGGGTCATCATGATATTTAGTCAAAATTTCCAGTTTTTTAGCTGGTGAAGTGATTGTTGTTATTTTTGGCGTTATCGCTTTTGTTACCTTCTCTAGAGTTTTATTACCTATTCTTTTAAAGTCCTCAATGTCGACATACTCAAATAATTTATCATTAATCGCGATTTTTATATTGCTGAAGTTTTTATTGCCAACTACTTTTTCAAGTTTGAGAAACAATTGAGCTAGTTCAATCTTCCCATAAGCAATAAAATCTTTAGCGTTGAATTCAACTGTCTTTCTTTTTCCATGGAATACAATTAAATTAGAGGATTCATTTAATTTTTCATTCTTCTCATTATATTCATTTGAGGTGCACCTTATCATAAGTTTTAGGCTTGGTAACTTTTTCACTTCGTGTGTCGTAATTGTTTCGTACACTTTTAATGTCATATTTTTTATATTAGTTGCTTTTTTAGTTGGTGTTATTGTATTTTTCGATTTAGATCGAGTAATAACTTGTATAATTGCAGTGTTTTCTTCTTTAAGTCTTTTAATTTGCCCGAAATCAATTCGAGATAAAGCGTCAGCTCCGCAGTTGTCTTTTCCTTTAATATATTCAACTTCGAAGTCGAATTCTTCAAGATCTAATCTCATACGTGTTAATTTAGATGAAGGATTTTTCATGGCAAATAGGTATGTAAGAGGTTTGTGATCACTTTGTATTAAGAACTTTCGTCCATAAATGTATGGTTTAAAGAAGTTGATTGACCAATGTATTGCTGTAAGTTCTTGTTCTATTACTGATTTATTACTTTCTCCTTTTGTAAAAGTTCTAGATGCGAAAGCTATTGGTAACTGTATACCATTATGATCTTGGCTAAGTACGGCGCCGCATGCAATTTTACTTGCGTCCGTAGTTATGCAAAAGGGTTGATCGAAATTAGGATATTTTAGTATTTGTGGAGATAATAGGGAATTCTTTAAATAGTGAAATGCTTTTTCACATTCTGGTGTCCATATGAATTGTGCTTTTTTTCTTGTTAGTCTAGTGATATGTATTGCATGATGAGCGAAATTAGGTATAAATCGTCTGTAGTAATTTACAAAGGCTATGAATCGTTTAGATTCATCAGCGTTTGTTGGTTTTGGATAATATAAGATTTTGTCATATTTTGAGTTATCTGGTAAAATTCCTTGATCAGTACACCTATGTCCTAAAAATGTTACTTCTGAATTGAAAAATTGACATTTATCTGGTTGTAATTTTAAGTTGGTTTTTCTACAAATTTCAAAGACTGATTTTAAATTGTTTAGCATATGCGTTTCCGAACATCCGATGACTATGAGGTCATCCATGTATACGAATGTTTTGTTTGGGCCTAGACCTGAGAATGCGATGTTCATCATTCTTTGGAATGAGTTGGGTGCTATTTTTAAACCAAAAGGTAATCTTTTAAATCGGAATGAACCTTGGTCGGACGAGAATGATGTAATATTTCGTGATTTTTCTTCTAGTTCTATTTGGTGAAATCCTGATAATAAGTCTAAACATGAAAAATATTTTGCACGTCCTAGTTGGTCTAAAATATCATCTATTCTCGGTAATGGGTATTTATCTGATGCTAAGCGCTTATTGACTTGCCTATAATCTATTACAAGTCTCCATTTTTTCTCTGATGTATTTGACTTTTTGGGAACTAATAAGATTGGACTATTATATTCTGAAACAGAAGGTTCAATGATATCGTCATTGATTAATTTTTCTATGTGTTTATTTATTTCCTCTTTATGATTGTGTGGAGTTCTGTAATTTTTTATATATACTGGTGTTTTGTCGTTTAAGTGGAGTTTCTGTTTGTAAAAGTTGTTGCACGTACATGGGTCTGTTTCTAAAGCGAAAACGTCTGTAAAATTTGAACAAAGGCTAAGCAATTTCTTTTTGTGTTGTAATGGACAATTTTGAATACGAAAACGTCTGTAAAATTTGAACAAAGGCTAAGCAATTTCTTTTTGTGTTGTAATGGACAATTTTGAGAAATTTTATTTAAAATTATGTTTTTTCTTTCACTAGTGTCATTTTGTATTTCGCTTATTTTAACTACGTTGTAGCCATTAAGGTTTTCTGTTCTAATTGTGAAATTTTCCAGTAATAAATTTTCTTCTGTTGTATTAATTATACGTACAAAGGCGTTTTTTATTGTTACTATTGTATTTCCTATATATACTCCAGATGATAGTTCTTGGTTTGGAATAAGAACTTCATCTTCATTTGAATTGATTGAAATTCTTCTTATTACTTCTGCTCTAGCTGGTAATGATATTGTGTTATCTTTTGGTGAATCTAATATTTCTACTTTTTGTTTTTGATTGTTATAATGAGATCTAATCATAATAAAACTTTGGCCATTATTTCGGTATTCTAAAGAGCAATTATTTTGCTTAATAAAATCAATACCTATTATTCCATCGCATGGGATTGGAAAGTTTTCGTCTACTACTTGAAAATTGTGATTCACTATTATATTGTCAAAATAAATATCTGCATTTATACTACCTAAAGTGTTTGTTGTACCTTTACCTATGCCAGTTAATTTATATATTGCGTTTTTGTTAAAAGTGTTAGTATTGGTAATTGATGTATTTTTAATGATCGAAATTTCTGATCCCGTGTCAAGCAAAAAAGTGTTTGGTATTTCATTAAATGAAGATTCAATAATAAGGTAATTACTGAAATTTAGGTTAATGTTAAGAATTTTCGATGTTAATTGTTGCGAGCATTCCCCAGTTGGGCATTCTGGGGAGCTGATCCGTTTTCCGGATGGGCTTCAACTGCTCTTAAGTTACGGTTGTTATTGCTGTTACGATTAGTTTGGTTCCTATTTTGATTGTTGGTATAATTTCTATTTTGGTTGGTTCTAAAGTTTGGCCTTGAATTATTGTTATTGTAATATCTATTTCTTCCTCTATAGCTGTTTTGATTTCTGTTACCAGAAAAAGATGGAAATCTTTTGAAATTGTTTCTTCTATTCAGCTGCATTACTGATCTACTATCAGTAGCTTCTGTGCAGCTGTTCACGAATTTTGCTACAGCATCATTCATATTAGTGAATGTACCTGCTTCCATTATAAGTTTAACTTTTTCATTTGAGGAATTCTTTACCAGAGCTTTTATAGCTGTTTTTGTCGAATAAGAACTAGCTAAATCTGGATTAAGTCCGTCATTAATGTACGCGTTTTGCAGTGATTTAGTGAGATCTTCTATCTCGTTACAAAATGTTGTTGCTGTTTTGCTAAACTGTTTGGTATTCATAATTTTTGCAGTCAATACTTCGACTGATTCACCTTTGACTGCTGATTTTAATTTTGCTATAATTGCAGCTACTGTACTCTCATTACTGATTAGATTTCTTGCTGTACCTTTTAATCTTGATTTAATTAAGGTTACTGCTGCTTCTTCATGATCTCCTTTGACTAGATCAACTAACTGAAGTGCGTCAAGAAAACTTTGTAGATTTTCAGGTTTTCCATCGAATGGTGGTATTAGTTTTGCAGTATTGCAAAGGAAATCGTTTAATGATTGTGGCATGTTGGATTCTGGTATATCTAAAGTACTGTCGTGGTCAGAAATGTTTAGCCTATCTAAATTTACATCAATCTGATTGATTGTTGTTTCAGGAATATCTTGTTCAATTTCGAATTTGCATAGAACTTTAATAAATTTTTCCCTGAGTTCTTTAAACAATTTTCCTACTATTGCTTTGTGTTCTCTAGTAAATTTTGTTTGGTAAACATTTGATATGGCTCTAATGTAGTTTAAATTGTCTTGTAAAATATTTAAATGTCTAACCACTGTTTCCTTTTTTATAGCTCTATTCTGACTCAGACATTTGAAAGATTTTAAAAAATTTATTTTATGTTTTGTTAAATCTGTACTGTTAGCTTCCCATTTCATGGCAAAATTTTAACTCTTAAACTTTATCAAGGCCGTCGGAGCGACTCTTATATTTTTTTTAAAATATTTTATTATGGGTAGAATAAAGTCTTAGAAATAATCCTATGCAACTACATATGGTAATTAGTAATAGCATAATCCTAATTGAATCTAAATCAACTGTATGATCAGCAACTTCTATGGAATTTACCACATTAGCTTTTGGGTCGGCTATTTTTGTATTTTGTCCGCCCATACTTAAATTTCTAAAACGGCAACAATTGTTGCCCTTCAATAGGCAGCCGTTAGGTTGCCAAAATATTATGTTAAAATGTTTTTTATATATATATATTTTATTTTTTATTTTTATAAATATTAACTACTGTTACATCTATAGATTCCTTATACTGCTTATCTCCTGCTTCAGCTGAATTTTTGCTTCTGTCGATGTCTCCATATTTATTTGCTTGTATAGTTCAGCAATTTTCCTTCGTTGGGCGTTCTTTTTTCCGCCTCGCTTCCTTTTAAATTTAATCGGAACTGGGATTTTTACTGCCCCTTGTGCCTTTTTGTAGCTGTTACGCCGCTGGTATTCCTCGATTGTTATTGGTAGAGGGCCAATATTTATAGGTGTGTTTGATTGTTGTTGGGATGTTGTTTCCTGCGTTTGCTTATCGAAGGATTTGTAGTAGTGACTCCAGTATTCTAGTATCTTCTCGAATTCGTCCATTAATTCGTGGTGCCGCAAGTTATATACCCTTTTGTTTGCCTTGTATTCCTTTGTAAAATTTTTTTTTTCGAGTTTTTTGGAACTTTCACTGGATCTGATGGTGATTGCCAAAGTCAGGTGTTCGCTTCGTAATTTCATCCAAATCTTTTGAGGTTGGTTGCTCGGGAACGTTTTAAAAATTACTTTTTTTTAAAAAAAATTTTTTTTTTTTTTATTTATTTAAAGACATTTCAGCAATATATTTGCTATTTATAGTCCTTTAATTTATTTTATATGTGGCTTTCTCAGCAATTTTACTTGCTATTTTTAGCCTTCTTTTATTTTAATGCTCCTGGCAGGATCGCCATGTAGAGTAATTTTAAATAAATTTCAACAAACGATGTAAAGAGATTTTATGTTTTATTCAATGCCACGAGACCAGTAAAATACCTGGTCTAGGCGTTCTCACTTGACGTTACAAACTGTCTTAATCATATTTTTCTTAATGTATTTATAGCTAAACTAAGTCAGCCCAGCGATCGCATTTGGTGGGAAAATGTCTAATCATGCGATCGCTGTGCTTTAGGCGTTGATGGAAAACGGTACGAACCCACAGGTCGCAAATGTCATTGGCATATTATTTTGGTGTAAAGAAATGCATTTAATTCAGTCTGGGTTTTAAATAACCGAGACAGTTGCACACTTGAATGTTAGCGCTTAGTGCGTATCAAGAGCCTTGATATCCTTAGTTATGGTTTATGTTATGTGATCGACATTGGCCTTAAGCGTTGAATAATCAACGTCGGTCTCAAAAGTGTGGGAAAGTAATGTATAAGAATATGTATGTTTGCATGCATGTCAATATGTATGCATTTATACTGACCGTTTGCATTAGTATCTGTATGTATGTGCTTATGTCGACCGTTTGCATTAATATCAATATGTATGCATTTACGTCGACCGTTTTCCGTAACACATTTATTTTCGGAAAGTTGAACTCTTACCATAATTAATATTAATTAAGTCTAAGAGAATTTGAATATAAAAATCGGGGGAGTGGTTCCAAAGATATACATATGAACTCATAAGTGGGCGGTGCGACGCCCCCTGTACACAATTTTTATACAGCCGGATTTCCTGCTCGAATACAACACTACATACCTAATTCGAGCAAAATAGCTTCCATAGCTACTGAAATATAGCAATTTTTGCATTCTCGACAATTGCCGTTATATGGGAGGTGGGCGTGGTTATTGTCCGATTTTGCCCATTTTCAATACCAAACTGTTCTGGACAATCTACCTACTGAGTTTCATTGAGAAATCTCAATCGACTTCTCTTTTCATTCAGAGCATTTTGGTATATATATATGTCTATATCCGTCTTGTTTCCGTCATGCTGTTACAAGCAACCGTTATGCGAACAAAGTTGTAATACCCTTGTGCACAAGTGCGCGGGTATAAAAAAGGGGAAAGCGAAGAAAAGCAATAATATCTAGCTCATTTTGAGACTTGAGATGAGACTGAGTTACAGAATTCGGGCATTAGTATCCGGTTGCCAGTAGTGGGTTGCCAAGCGTAATGGAAATTGTATGACCCTATTATGTTTGGAGACTACCCTGCCAGCACACTGCCGGTTACATCGCCTACCAGCTGCCCGACAGTGCATCTTAAATATTCGGTCACGACGTAGTGTCGAGTTACTTTCACATTCTTCAAGACGAAATAAATTTTGGGACTGAAACTTTTATGTATGTACGTGTGATCGTCTATCTCTTTTCAACACATTTAATATCGTATTTAACGATTGTTCTAGCTGTTTCGCCTATAGGTGATTACTAAAAATTAATTCATAGCTGACAAAACAGCTGATTATCGAACTGGCACTTATGCATGTAATGTCTCAGAGCTAGGCTATATTTATTTTAATGAAATTGAAATAACAACTATTTATAAAATATTTAGAGAACGTTAAATATGATATAGCCGATAGCCCTGGCAGCTAGTGCTTCATTAATTATTGTTTTAATCAATTATAGTTAATTTGTAATAAATAAATAAATAAATAAACTATGATATGTCATTCGGTTGTAAACTAAACGTTCCAAGATTGATTCAAATATCCTTTTGTTCCTGATCATGCAATTCTGAAAATATCTTCTTTTCATTCTAATTTTTAAAATCATCACTCTAATACTTATCTTTTTGTTTTCCTCATATTCTTTTTCTGGATTAAATTCCTTTTGCTCTTTTCCTTAGATTATTTTTCTTGTTATGGCTAAATTTAAAGTATGGTTTCTCTGCTGCCATTTTTAACTCGCTAGAATATTTTACGCGTTCTCTAAAACTGTCTATTGATGGAAGGTTTATTAGGAGAATAAATTACTTGTAATTATATTTAACAAAATTTGTCATGTCAATTATCTTATATTTTGAATACACTTTACAACACTAGTCTGTCAAAATTAATGGTCATTTGTAAAATTTGCTATCAAAACTAAAACAAAATGAGTAATTCTTATAAGAGGCTTTTTTACTTACGTCTGCTCTATCTTGGTTTTTTACTTGGCGAAAATTCTCGAATTTTCCTTGGTACTTTCCAATGATTATTCACAATAGCACCATTTTCTCACTTTCCAACACTTTCAATGAGTTGGGCTATTTTTTAAGCGAGTTTATTTCAACCCGCTTATTTCAACTCAACTCGCTTATTTTTGTTGTTGCCTTTCACGCTATACGATAAGCTACCTTGTGTTCTCTTGCAAGTCGCTTACAAAAGATGAGGCCTATTGGTATTCGGTTAGAATTTTTGTTCCTAGGTAGCAACTACAGCTGTGTGACGTCATATCATACCAGAATATCGAGTCGAATGGGAAAATTCACATTCATGTGCAATACAATGAAGCAATGAATTAAGGGTTTTTTAATAAACGAAGTGTGCAGTGGCAAATTGTAGTAACGACAACATGAAACCGTTGCATTTTCAATGTATTTTGATAATAAATAAAGTACTTAAACAAAAGGATTTTATAATTTAATGTTACTTATCCACTTTTTGAGAATTGTACAGGTACGACATAAGCTGAGTCAATAACACCGGAGTATCGGCAGCGCTCAAAGCCCTTACGTCCTTCGAGGTAAAATCCTCAATGGTCTTGGAGTGCATAAATAGACTCAATGAACTGGCAAAAAGGAATACCATAAGTCTTTCATGGGTTCCAGGTCACGCAGGGATCGAGGGAAATGAGATGGCAGACGACCTGGCCAGGTTGGCGGCTAGCTCGAATCCCATAGGACCAGAGGCCTTCTTTCCAATTGGACCAAGCACTATGTATAAAGGAGGCGCTCAGAAAGGAAACTAGACAGCTCAGGACTCAGCAATGGGAAGAGGCCCTGGGCCTGCTACAGGCAAAGAAACTATTGGGGGGTATAGTAACAAACGATATAAGATACTAATAGACCTCCCAAAAGCAAATCTTAGAATCCTCACAGGCATCTTCACAGGTCACTGCAGATTGAGGGGCATCTGCATAAACTAGGTATCTGGTCGAGCGACCTGTGTCGCTTCTGCGACAGGAGAAAGGAGACCCCCACATACCTGCTCCTGGAGTGCGATGCTGTGGCTCGACGAAGGGAGAGCTGGCTAGGTCAGATGTGGCCTAAGGAGGAGTACATACACTCCCTGTCACCGGGATCCATCTTGAATTTCATAGATGCTCTTGATCTAGGGGATGTGTTGTAGGTTACTGAGGGCACAATAGACCAATTGGTCGCAGTGCGATCCCCTTTTATTTATTTATCTATCTATCGGTATTTCACATACATATTTCCATGTACCAATTGTTTATATTCGCTAAATTATCGCGGTTTATGATCAAAAACAGCTTTTTTGGTTGTTGGCATGCAAGGTTTTTATGCAAGGTTTGTATAGATCTTGGTTGGCATACATAAAACACGGCACTTGTATAAATGCTTCACAATTACACACTGTTGGTATTTTCATTTCGCTTCATACTCATATTCCGTACGCTATGACGCGAAATGTCGCAATCTTCTAATTTATCATTCATGGACAAGGGCCATCTGAAGTGCGATTCACTAACTCTTAACAATTCAAAATGTCAAGTTGTTAGTTAACAATGTTTTCTGTTTGCAATAACGAATGTGCGACTCACTAACGCATGCTTAACAACACTGAACATCTGATTTTTCTTATTTATTCAAATTGACAAAAAGTGGCACCTCTGCTTTACGAAATGTCAAAATACGCGAAAAGCACAAAGAGGAATAAGAAAAAAAACAAGCTAATTTCATCGCGCCAATAGTCTTCGAGCATGTTTCAATTAAAAAAGGTTTTATACTTACTGACAGCTAAATTCTGACACTCCTTAATCTATAGTTGTATTTTGGAAGTACGCAGAAAAAGGGAAGAATATTATCCCTTTTTGCCAAAAGGTAGTAGAAAATTACTATGTAAAATACGTATTAAAATAGTATTTTGTTTTTGAGTAATTAATAAATTTATGTATTAAATAAAATTGTGGAGAGAAATGACTTTATTTTAATTGTAAATAATAAAAATTTAATAAAAAAAACTCAACCGTCGTGTATCAAAGCGTGGCTGTGCTTCGTCAGTCATAGAATCTCTTAATTTCTCATATTGTTGCAAAGTCTTATGCGATGTTAGGTTTTGTGAGGCGTAATAGCACGAAATTTTCTGATCCCTACACGCTTAAATTATTATATACGTCTTTTGTACGCTCTAAGTTAGAATATGCAACGATCATTTGGAGACCATACCATGCCAATTTAACAGAATTGAACGTGTCCAAAAAGTATTCCTTAAGTTTGCTTTACGCTCTTTAAATTTTTCGGAACCAGTACCTTCTTATAGTTCACGCCTACTTTTAATAAATTTGAAATCGTTGGATTCTAGAAGATCCATACTCTCTTTGTCTTTTATTTTTAATTTGGTTAATGGCGCTATTGATTGCCCCATTCTATTAGTAAAACTTAATTTTAACATTCCTCAGCGAAGTTTACGAAATTTTTTGCCGTTTTATGGTGTTAATTACAAAACTGAATATGCTCGTAATGCCCCTATTGCGCGTGCCATTGGTGAATTTAATATGATATCGAACTAGGTATTATTAGATTTTTCTTATGCAAAAAATGTTTTTAAAAATCTTTTGGATTCAACTTTTTAGATTTTGAAATTTTCTTCACTTAGTTGTTAAGCATAATATTGTTAATAGTCTGTAAGAAAACTGTTGTTCAATAGACTCAATAAATAAATAAATAAATAAAAAAATAATTACAGTACTCATGGCACATACATACATATTTTCCGAGATATGTGGTATCAAATATTTAAAGGCCCACTCTTTTTATAACCATGCACGAGAAACTGATTTTATATACATATGTACATATGTACATCGGTACCAATTTCCATCGGTCCATCGCATGCAAGGAAAGTGCCATTCCCATTTATATATTATCAAAAATGTGCCATCTTGCAATGCAGGTTATGAGCTGAAGTCATTCTTTATTTTATTCAAATTCGTTGAGCCGTTTATATATATAAATATATATATATTTTTTGCAGATTTAACAGCCTGCATTTAGATTTTGACAAAGCGGGATAAATGGCATTGCTATACATCGAAGGCTAGGATTTTACTTTTTATTTTAAAGTATTTTCTCTGAACCTCACGGACCTTCTTTTAAGTAAAAACAATAATAAAACAGTATGATTATATTGGAAACTAAATAGGCAGGGATACACCAAACATTTAAAGGAATCTGTAAACTAAAAGGTTCAATTATTAGAATTCATCCTTATAGTTGCAGTTGCTATAAGATAAACCTTACGTGTGAGTGTGTGCGTCTGAGGTGAAGACGGTGGCTTTGCAGTTGGGCAGGGAAACACCAAACGTACGAAGAGCCTATAAATAAGAAGGTTCAATTATTAGAATACCTCTTTATACTCGTAAAAGCAGTTGCTATATTACATTTTACTTACGTTTGTATGTTGTGCCTATGTTTACACACATCCCTGCTGCAGGAAAAAATCTCCAGTCCATCGTCGGTGGAAATGTATATGAAGATGCAATTACATATGTACACCCCGCTACGCCGACTGGGGAAAGATATTCTGAAAATAAATGCATTTATCATTGATGTGATCAAATAAAAACAAAACTGATTTTTACTCACCAGCTTCACGGCGAGAAAGTGCCAATATTAAAATAATATCGCACAGAAGGGTTTGCTTTCTATGTGTTGTGGTAAATTACAAATAAGATATATTATTTGTTTCAAATGAAGAATTGTTATATTACTATGAAATTCATACATATTTTGAAAAACTTACCCAAATTTCCACAATCACAAAATCAAATGTCAGTTAATGAAAAAAAAATAAATTAGACCAACGAATCAGTGATGCCAACATTTTTTTTTGTATGAAGAAGTTTACAATATACTACCATTTCAAGTGGAAATTGTAGAATAAGCAACATTCTTCATGAGTTAAGAAGCCGATATGTCATTCGGGAATGAGTAAGCTGCTTTATTACAGAACCTTTTATAATTGAATTTGAACAAAATACTGCTTACAAATATTTAGCTTTATTTCAGAATGGCATCAACGAGTGCAGCTGCAGCCAAACGGAGTCGGGCGTCGACTCCTTGCGTTGCTCGACTTCATGACGGAGCCCCAGGGGCTAGCCACTGGCAAATTCCAGCGGCTCCATGGGAAATTGGAGAACGAAAGGAAGTGGGCGGAAATGGCAGACAAGCTCAACGCCATTGGAGGAGCAAACAAGTCTGTGGAACAATGGCGCACGGTAAGTACCAATCTTGTTTTAAAAGTGCACGTACAAAGGAAGCAGATTTCCGAGAGTGTTGCAATTTGTGTTAATATATTTTGTTATTATATTAATATATTATATAATTAGTATTATATAGTTAATATATTAATATATTATATATATATTTCACTATTTGGAAAACAGGTGTGGCGCGACCTTAAAAGCACAAAAGTGCGTGATTTTAATTCACACTTCCGTCACTAAATGAAAAGTTTCGTTTTATTTAATGTTTAATTATATTCATTTATTTTCGGAAAGTTGAACTCTTACCATAATTAATATAAATTAAGTCTAAGAGAATTTGAATATAAAAATTGGGGGAGTGGTTCCAAAGATATACATATGAACTCATAAGTGGGCGGTGCGACGCCCCCTGTACACAATTTTTATACAGCCGGATTTCCTGCTCGAATACAACACTACATACCAAATTCGAGCAAAATAGCTTCCATAGCAACTGAAATATAGCAATTTTTGCATTCTCGACAATTGCCGTTATATGGGAGGTGGGCGTGGTTATTGTCCGATTTTGCCCATTTTCAATACCAAACTGTTCTGGGTCAGAGACAATCTACCTACTGAGTTTCATTGAGAAATCTCAATCGACTTCTCTTTTCATTCAGAGCATTTTGGTATATATATGTCTATATCCGTCTTGTTTCCGTTATGCTGTTACAAGCAACCGTTATGCGAACAAAGTTGTAATACCCTTGTGCACAAGTGCGTGGGTATAAAAACGGGAAAGCGAAGAAAAGCAATAATATCTAGCTCATTTTGAGACTTGAGATGAGACTGAGTTACAGAATTCGGGCATTAGTATCCGGTTGCCAGTAGTGGGTTGCCAAGCGTAATGGAAATTGTATGACCCTATTATGTTTGGAGACTACCCTGCCAGCACACTGCCGGTTACATCGCCTACCAGCTGCCCGACAGTGCATCTTAAATATTCGGTCACGACGTAGTGTCGAGTTACTTTCACATTCTTCAAGACGAAATGAATTTTGGGACTGAAACTTTTATGTATGTACGTGTGATCGTCTATCTCTTTTCAACACATTTAATATCGTAGTTAACGATTGTTCTAGCTGTTTCGCCTATAGGTGATTACTAAAAATTAATTCATAGCTGACAAAACAGCTGATTATCGAACTGGCACTTATGCATGTAATGTCTAAGAGCTAGGCTATATTTATTTTAATGAAATTGAAATAACAACTATTTATAAAATATTTAGTGAACATTAAATATGATATAGCCGATAGCCCTGGCAGCTAGTGCTTCATTAATTATTGTTTTAATCAATTATAGTTAATTTGTAATAAATAAATAAATAAATAAACTATGATATGTCATTTGGTTGTAAACTAAACGTTCCAAGATTGATTCAAATATCCTTTTGTTGCTGATCATGCAATTCTGAAAATATCTTCTGTTCATTTTAATTTTTAAAATCATCACTCTAATACTTATCTTTTTGTTTTCCTCATATTCTTTTTCTGGATTAGATTCCTTTTGCTGTTTTCCTTAGATTATTTTTCTTGTTATGGCTAAATTTAAAGTATGGTTTCTCTGCTGCCATTTTTAACTCGCTAGAATATTTTACGCGTTCTCTAAAACTGTCTATTGATGGAAGGTTTATTAGGAGAATAAATTACTTGTAATTATATTTAACAAAATTTGTCATGTCAATTCTCTTATATTTTGAATACACTTTACAACACTAGTCTGTCAAAATTAATGGTCATTTGTAAAATTTGCTATCAAAACTAAAACAAAATGAGTAATTCTTATAAGAGGCTTTTTTACTTACGTCTGCTCTATCTTGGTTTTTTACTTGGCGAAAATTCTCGAATTTTCCTTGGTACTTTCCAATGATTATTCACAAAAGCACCATTTTCTCACTTTCCAACACTTTCAATGAGTTGGGCTATTTTTTAAGCGAGTTTATTTCAACCCGCTTATTTCAACTCAACTCGCTTATTTTTGTTGTTGCCTTTCACGCTATACGATAAGCTACCTTGTGTTCTCTTGCAAGTCGCTTACAAAAGATGAGGCCTATTGGTATTCGGTTAGAATTTTTGTTCCTAGGTAGCAACTACAGCTGTGTGACGTCATATCATACCAGAATATCGAGTCGAATGGGAAAATTCACATTCATGTGCAATACAATGAAGCAATGAATTAAGGGTTTTTTAATAAACGAAGTGTGCAGTGGCAAATTGTAGTAACGACAACATGAAACCGTTGCATTTTCAATGTATTTTGATAATAAATAAAGTACTTAAACAAAAGGATTTTATAATTTAATGTTACTTATCCACTTTTTGAGAATTGTACAAGTACGACATAAGCTGAGTCAATAACACCGGAGTATCGGCAGCGCTCAAAGCCCTTACGTCCTTCGAGGTAAAATCCTCAATGGTCTTGGAGTGCATAAATAGACTCAATGAACTGGCAAAAAGGAATACCATAAGTCTTTCATGGGTTCCAGGTCACGCAGGGATCGAGGGAAATGAGATGGCAGACGACCTGCCAGGACTCAGCAATGGGAAGAGGCCCTGGGCCTGCTACAGGCAAAGAAACTATTGGGGGGTATAGTAACAAACGATATAAGATACTAATAGACCTCCCAAAAGCAAAACTTAGAATCCTCACAGGCATCCTCACAGGTCAATGCAGATTGAGGGGCATCTGCATAAACTAGGTATCTGGTCGAGCGACCTGTGTCGCTTCTGCGACAGGAGAAAGGAGACCCCCACATACCTGCTCCTGGAGTGCGATGCTGTGGCTCGACGAAGGGAGAGATGGCTAGGTCAGATGTGGCCTAAGGAGGAGTACATACACTCCCTGTCACCGGGATCCATCTTGAATTTCATAGATGCTCTTGATCTAGGGGATGTGTTGTAGGTTACTGAGGGCACAATAGACCAATTGGTCGCAGTGCGATCCTCTTTTATTTATTTATCTATCTATCGGTATTTCACATACATATTTCCATGTACCAATTGTTTATATTCGCTAAATTATCGCGGTTTATGATCAAAAACAGCTTTTTTGGTTGTTGGCATGCAAGGTTTTTATGCAAGGTTTGTATAGATCTTGGTTGGCATACATAAAACAAAGCACTAGTATAAATGCTTCACAATTACACACTGTTGGTATTTTCATTTCGCTTCATACTCATATTCCGTACGCTATGACGCGAAATGTCGCAATCTTCTAATTTATCATTCATGGACAAGGGCCATCTGAAGTGCGATTCACTAACTCTTAACAATTCAAAATGTCAAGTTGTTAGTTAACAATGTTTTCTGTTTGCAATAACGAATGTGCGACTCACTAACGCATGCTTAACAACACTGAACATCTGATTTTTCTTATTTATTCAAATTGACAAAAAGTGGCACCTCTGCTTTACGAAATGTCAAAATACGCGAAAAGCACAAACAGGAATAAGAAAAAAACAAGCTAATTTCATCGCGCCAATAGTCTTCGAGCATGTTTCAATTAAAAAAGGTTTTATACTTACTGACAGCTAAATTCTGACACTCCTTAATCTATAGTTGTATTTTGGAAGTACGCAGAAAAAGGGAAGAATATTATCCCTTTTTGCCAAAAGGTAGTAGAAAATTACTATGTAAAATACGTATTAAAATAGTATTTTGTTTTTGAGTAATTAATAAATTTATGTATTAAATAAAATTGTGGAGAGAAATGACTTTATTTTAATTGTAAATAATAAAAATTTAATAAAAAAAACTCAACCGTCGTGTATCAAAGCGTGGCTGTGCTTCGTCAGTCTTAGAATCTCTTAATTTCTCATATTGTTGCAAAGTCTTATGCGATGTTAGGTTTTGTGAGGCGTAATAGCACGAAATTTTCTGATCCCTACACGCTTAAATTATTATATACGTCTTTTGTACGCTCTAACTTAGAATATGCAACGATCATTTGGAGACCATACCATGCCAATTTAACAGAATTGAACGTGTCCAAAAAGTATTCCTTAAGTTTGCTTTACGCTCTTTAAATTTTTCGGAACCAGTACCTTCTTATAGTTCACGCCTACTTTTAATAAATTTGAAATCGTTGGATTCTAGAAGATCCATACTCTCTTTGTCTTTTATTTTTAATTTGGTTAATGGCGCTATTGATTGCCCCATTCTATTAGTAAAACTTAATTTTAACATTCCTCAGCGAAGTTTACGAAATTTTTTGCCGTTTTATGGTGTTAATTACAAAACTGAATATGCTCGAAATGCCCCTATTGCGCGTGCCATTGATGAATTTAATATGATATCGAACTAGGATTTATTAGATTTTTCTTATGCAAAAAATGTTTTTAAAAATCTTTTGGATTCAACTTTTTAGATTTTGAAATTTTCTTCACTTAGTTGTTAAGCATAATATTGTTAATAGTCTGTAAGAAAACTGTTGTTCAATAGACTCAATAAATAAATAAATAAATAAAAAAATAATTACAGTACTCATGGCACATACATACATATTTTCCGAGATATGTGGTATCAAATATTTAAAGGCCCACTCTTTTTATAACCATGCACGAGAAACTGATTTTATATACATATGTATGTACATCGGTACCAATTTCCATCGGTCCATCGCATGCAAGGAAAGTGCCATTCCCATTTATATATTATCAAAAATGTGCCATCTTGCAATGCAGGTTATGAGCTGAAGTCATTCTTTATTTTATTCAAATTCGTTGAGCCGTTTATATATATAAATATATATATATTTTTTGCAGATTTAACAGCCTGCATTTAGATTTTGACAAAGCGGGATAAATGGCATTGCTATACATCGAAGGCTAGGATTTTACTTTTTATTTTAAAGTATTTTCTCTGAACCTCACGGACCTTCTTTTCAGTAAAAACAATAATAAAACAGTATGATTATATTGGAAACTAAATAGGCAGGGATACACCAAACATTTAAAGGAATCTGTAAACTAAAAGGTTCAATTATTAGAATTCATCCTTATAGTTGCAGTTGCTATAAGATAAACCTTACGTGTGAGTGTGTGCGTCTGAGGCGAAGACGGTGGCTTTGCAGTTGGGCAGGGAAACACCAAACGTACGAAGAGCCTATAAATAAGAAGGTTCAATTATTAGAATACCTCTTTATACTCGTAAAAGCAGTTGCTATATTACATTTTACTTACGTTTGTATGTTGTGCCTATGTTTACACACATCCCTGCTGCAGGAAAAAATCTCCAGTCCATCGTCGGTGGAAATGTATATGAAGATGCAATTACATATGTACACCCCGCTACGCCGTCTGGGGAAAGATATTCTGAAAATAAATGCATTTATCATTGATGTGATCAAATAAAAACAAAACTGATTTTTACTCACCAGCTTCACGGCGAGAAAGTGCCAATATTAAAATAATATCGCACAGAAGGGTTTGCTTTCTATGTGTTGTGGTAAATTACAAATAAGATATATTATTTGTTTCAAATGAAGAATTGTTATATTACTATGAAATTCATACATATTTTGAAAAACTTACCCAAATTTCCACAATCACAAAATCAAATGTCAGTTAATGAAAAAAAAATAAATTAGACCAACGAATCAGTGATGCCAACATTTTTTTTTGTATGAAGAAGTTTACAATATACTACCATTTCAAGTGGAAATTGTAGAATAAGCAACATTCTTCATGAGTTAAGAAGCCGATATGTCATTCGGGAATGAGTAAGCTGCTTTATTACAGAACCTTTTATAATTGAATTTGAACAAAATACTGCTTACAAATATTTAGCTTTATTTCAGAATGGCATCAACGAGTGCAGCTGCAGCCAAACGGAGTCGGGCGTCGACTCCTTGCGTTGCTCGACTTCATGACGGAGCACCAGGGGCTAGCCACTGGCAAATTCCAGCGGCTCCATGGGAAATTGGAGAACGAAAGGAAGTGGGCGGAAATGGCAGACAAGCTCAACGCCATTGGAGGAGCAAACAAGTCTGTGGAACAATGGCGCACGGTAAGTACCAATCTTGTTTTAAAAGTGCACGTACAAAGGAAGCAGATTTCCGAGAGTGTTGCAATTTGTGTTAATATATTTTGTTATTATATTAATATATTATATAATTAGTATTATATAGTTAATATATTAATATATTATATATATATTTCACTATTTAGAAAACAGGTGTGGCGCGACCTTAAAAGCACAAAAGTGCGTGATTTTAATTCACACTTCCGTCACTAAATGAAAAGTTTCGTTTTATTTAATGTTTAATTATATTCATTTATTTTCGGAAAGTTGAACTCTTACCATAATTAATATTAATTAAGTCTAAGAGAATTTGAATATAAAAATTGGGGGAGTGGTTCCAAAGATATACATATGAACTCATAAGTGGGCGGTGCGACGCTCCCTGTACACAATTTTTATACAGCCGGATTTCCTGCTCGAAAACAACACTACATACCAAATTTGAGCAAATTAGCTTCCATAGCTACTGAAATATAGCAATTTTTGCATTCTCGACAATTGCCGTTATATGGGAGGTGGGCGTGGTTATTGTCCGATTTTGCCCATTTTCAATACCAAACTGTTCTGGGTCAGAGACAATCTACCTACTGAGTTTCATTGAGAAATCTCAATCGACTTCTCTTTTCATTCAGAGCATTTTGGTATATATATGTCTATATCCGTCTTGTTTCCGTTATGCTGTTACAAGCAACCGTTATGCGAACAAAGTTGTAATACCCTTGTGCACAAGTGCGCGGGTATAAAAACGGGAAAGCGAAGAAAAGCAATAATATCTAGCTCATTTTGAGACTTGAGATGAGACTGAGTTACAGAATTCGGGCATTAGTATCCGGTTGCCAGTAGTGGGTTGCCAAGCGTAATGGAAATTGTATGACCCTATTATGTTTGGAGACTACCCTGCCAGCACACTGCCGGTTACATCGCCTACCAGCTGCCCGACAGTGCATCTTAAATATTCGGTCACGACGTAGTGTCGAGTTACTTTCACATTCTTCAAGACGAAATGAATTTTGGGACTGAAACTTTTATGTATGTACGTGTGATCGTCTATCTCTTTTCAACACATTTAATATCGTAGTTAACGATTGTTCTAGCTGTTTCGCCTGTAGGTGATTACTAAAAATTAATTCATAGCTGACAAAACAGCTGATTATCGAACTGGCACTTATGCTTGTAATGTCTCAGAGCTAGGCTATATTTATTTTAATGAAATTGAAATAACAACTATTTATAAAATATTTAGAGAACGTTAAATATGATATAGCCGATAGCCCTGGCAGCTAGTGCTTCATTAATTATTGTTTTAATCAATTATAGTTAATTTGTAATAAATAAATAAATAAATAAACTATGATATGTCATTCGGTTGTAAACTAAACGTTCCAAGATTGATTCAAATATCCTTTTGTTCCTGATCATGCAATTCTGAAAATATCTTCTGTTCATTCTAATTTTTAAAATCATCACTCTAATACTTATCTTTTTGTTTTCCTCATATTCTTTTTCTGGATTAGATTCCTTTTGCTGTTTTCCTTAGATTATTTTTCTTGTTATGGCTAAATTTAAAGTATGGTTTCTCTGCTGCCATTTTTAACTCGCTAGAATATTTTACGCGTTCTCTAAAACTGTCTACTGATGGAAGGTTTATTAGGAGAATAAATTACTTGTAATTATATTTAACAAAATTTGTCATGTCAATTCTCTTATATTTTGAATACACTTTACAACACTAGTCTGTCAAAATTAATGGTCGTTTGTAAAATTTGCTATCAACACTAAAACAAAATGAGTAATTCTTATAAGAGGCTTTTTTACTTACGTCTGCTCTATCTTGGTTTTTTACTTGGCGAAAATTCTCGAATTTTCCTTGGTACTTTCCAATGATTATTCACAATAGCACCATTTTCTCACTTTCCAACACTTTCAATGAGTTGGGCTATTTTTTAAGCGAGTTTATTTCAACCCGCTTATTTCAACTCAACTCGCTTATTTTTGTTGTTGCCTTTCACGCTATACGATAAGCTACCTTGTGTTCTCTTGCAAGTCGCTTACAAAAGATGAGGCCTATTGGTATTCGGTTAGAATTTTTGTTCCTAGGTAGCAACTACAGCTGTGTGACGTCATATCATACCAGAATATCGAGTCGAATGGGAAAATTCACATTCATGTGCAATACAATGAAGCAATGAATTAAGGGTTTTTTAATAAACGAAGTGTGCAGTGGCAAATTGTAGTAACGACAACATGAAACCGTTGCATTTTCAATGTATTTTGATAATAAATAAAGTACTTAAACAAAAGGATTTTATAATTTAATGTTACTTATCCACTTTTTGAGAATTGTACAAGTACGACATAAGCTGAGTCAATAACACCGGAGTATCGGCAGCGCTCAAAGCCCTTACGTCCTTCGAGGTAAAATCCTCAATGGTCTTGGAGTGCATAAATAGACTCAATGAACTGGCAAAAAGGAATACCATAAGTCTTTCATGGGTTCCAGGTCACGCAGGGATCGAGGGAAATGAGATGGCAGACGACCTGGCCAGGTTGGCGGCTAGCTCGAATCCCATAGGACCAGAGGCCTTCTTTCCAATAGGACCAAGCACTATGTATAAAGGAGGCGCTCAGAAAGGAAACTAGACAGCTCAGGACTCAGCATTGGGAAGAGGCCCTGGGCCTGCTACAGGCAAAGAAACTATTGGCGGGTATAGTAACAAACGATATAAGATACTAATAGACCTCCCAAAAACAAAACTTAGAATCCTCACAGGCATCCTCACAGGTCACTGCAGATTGAGGGGCATCTGCATAAACTAGGTATCTGGTCGAGCGACCTGTGTCGCTTCTGCGACAGGAGAAAGGAGACCCCCACATACCTGCTCCTGGAGTGCGATGCTGTGGCTCGACGAAGGGAGAGATGGCTAGGTCAGATGTGGCCTAAGGAGGAGTACATACACTCCCTGTCACCGGGATCCATCTTGAATTTCATAGATGCTCTTGATCTAGGGGATGTGTTGTAGGTTACTGAGGGCACAATAGACCAATTGGTCGCAGTGCGATCCTCTTTTATTTATTTATCTATCTATCGGTATTTCACATACATATTTCCATGTACCAATTGTTTATATTCGCTAAATTATCGCGGTTTATGATCAAAAACAGCTTTTTTGGTTGTTGGCATGCAAGGTTTTTATGCAAGGTTTGTATAGATCTTGGTTGGCATACATAAAACACAGCACTAGTATAAATGCTTCACAATTACACACTGTTGGTATTTTCATTTCGCTTCATACTCATATTCCGTACGCTATGACGCGAAATGTCGCAATCTTCTAATTTATCATTCATGGACAAGGGCCATCTGAAGTGCGATTCACTAACTCTTAACAATTCAAAATGTCAAGTTGTTAGTTAACAATGTTTTCTGTTTGCAATAACGAATGTGCGACTCACTAACGCATGCTTAACAACACTGAACATCTGATTTTTCTTATTTATTCAAATTGACAAAAAGTGGCACCTCTGCTTTACGAAATGTCAAAATACGCGAAAAGCACAAACAGGAATAAGAAAAAAAACAAGCTAATTTCATCGCGCCAATAGTCTTCGAGCATGTTTCAATTAAAAAAGGTTTTATACTTACTGACAGCTAAATTCTGACACTCCTTAATCTATAGTTGTATTTTGGAAGTACGCAGAAAAAGGGAAGAATATTATCCCTTTTTGCCAAAAGGTAGTAGAAAATTACTATGTAAAATACGTATTAAAATAGTATTTTGTTTTTGAGTAATTAATAAATTTATGTATTAAATAAAATTGTGGAGAGAAATGACTTTATTTTAATTGTAAATAATAAAAATTTAATAAAAAAAACTCAACCGTCGTGTATCAAAGCGTGGCTGTGCTTCGTCAGTTTTAGAATCTCTTAATTTCTCATATTGTTGCAAAGTCTTATGCGATGTTAGGTTTTGTGAGGCGTAATAGCACGAAATTTTCTGATCCCTACACGCTTAAATTATTATATACGTCTTTTGTACGCTCTAACTTAGAATATGCAACGATCATTTGGAGACCATACCATGCCAATTTAACAGAATTGAACGTGTCCAAAAAGTATTCCTTAAGTTTGCTTTACGCTCTTTAAATTTTTCGGAACCAGTACCTTCTTATAGTTCACGCCTACTTTTAATAAATTTGAAATCGTTGGATTCTAGAAGATCCATACTCTCTTTGTCTTTTATTTTTAATTTGGTTAATGGCGCTATTGATTGCCCCATTCTATTAGTAAAACTTAATTTTAACATTCCTCAGCGAAGTTTACGAAATTTTTTGCCGTTTTATGGTGTTAATTACAAAACTGAATATGCTCGTAATGCCCCTATTGCGCGTGCCATTGATGAATTTAATATGATATCGAACTAGGTATTATTAGATTTTTCTTATGCAAAAAATGTTTTTAAAAATCTTTTGGATTCAACTTTTTAGATTTTGAAATTTTCTTCACTTAGTTGTTAAGCATAATATTGTTAATAGTCTGTAAGAAAACTGTTGTTCAATAGACTCAATAAATAAATAAATAAATAAAAAAATAATTACAGTACTCATGGCACATACATACATATTTTCCGAGATATGTGGTATCAAATATTTAAAGGCCCACTCTTTTTATAACCATGCACGAGAAACTGATTTTATATACATATGTATGTACATCGGTACCAATTTCCATCGGTCCATCGCATGCAAGGAAAGTGCCATTCCCATTTATATATTATCAAAAATGTGCCATCTTGCAATGCAGGTTATGAGCTGAAGTCATTCTTTATTTTATTCAAATTCGTTGAGCCGTTTATATATATAAATATATATATATTTTTTGCAGATTTAACAGCCTGCATTTAGATTTTGACAAAGCGGGATAAATGGCATTGCTATACATCGAAGGCTAGGATTTTACTTTTTATTTTAAAGTATTTTCTCTGAACCTCACGGACCTTCTTTTCAGTAAAAACAATAATAAAACAGTATGATTATATTGGAAACTAAATAGGCAGGGATACACCAAACATTTAAAGGAATCTGTAAACTAAAAGGTTCAATTATTAGAATTCATCCTTATAGTTGCAGTTGCTATAAGATAAACCTTACGTGTGAGTGTGTGCGTCTGAGGCGAAGACGGTGGCTTTGCAGTTGGGCAGGGAAACACCAAACGTACGAAGAGCCTATAAATAAGAAGGTTCAATTATTAGAATACCTCTTTATACTCGTAAAAGCAGTTGCTATATTACATTTTACTTACGTTTGTATGTTGTGCCTATGTTTACACACATCCCTGCTGCAGGAAAAAATCTCCAGTCCATCGTCGGTGGAAATGTATATGAAGATGCAATTACATATGTACACCCCGCTACGCCGTCTGGGGAAAGATATTCTGAAAATAAATGCATTTATCATTGATGTGATCAAATAAAAACAAAACTGATTTTTACTCACCAGCTTCACGGCGAGAAAGTGCCAATATTAAAATAATATCGCACAGAAGGGTTTGCTTTCTATGTGTTGTGGTAAATTACAAATAAGATATATTATTTGTTTCAAATGAAGAATTGTTATATTACTATGAAATTCATACATATTTTGAAAAACTTACCCAAATTTCCACAATCACAAAATCAAATGTCAGTTAATGAAAAAAAAATAAATTAGACCAACGAATCAGTGATGCCAACATTTTTTTTTGTATGAAGAAGTTTACAATATACTACCATTTCAAGTGGAAATTGTAGAATAAGCAACATTCTTCATGAGTTAAGAAGCCGATATGTCATTCGGGAATGAGTAAGCTGCTTTATTACAGAACCTTTTATAATTGAATTTGAACAAAATACTGCTTACAAATATTTAGCTTTATTTCAGAATGGCATCAACGAGTGCAGCTGCAGCTAAACGGAGTCGGGCGTCGACTCCTTGCGTTGCTCGACTTCATGACGGAGCACCAGGGGCTAGCCCTTGGCAAATTCCAGCGGCTCCATGGGAAATTGGAGAACGAAAGGAAGTGGGCGGAAATGGCAGACAAGCTCAACGCCATTGGAGGAGCAAACAAGTCTGTGGAACAATGGCGCACGGTAAGTACCAATCTTGTTTTAAAAGTGCACGTACAAAGGAAGCAGATTTCCGAGAGTGTTGCAATTTGTGTTAATATATTTTGTTATTATATTAATATATTATATAATTAGTATTATATAGTTAATATATTAATATATTATATATATATTTCACTATTTGGAAAACAGGTGTGGCGCGACCTTAAAAGCACAAAAGTGCGTGATTTTAATTCACACTTCCGTCACTAAATGAAAAGTTTCGTTTTATTTAATGTTTAATTATATTCATTTATTTTCGGAAAGTTGAACTCTTACCATAATTAATATAAATTACATAAGTCTAAGAGAATTTGAATATAAAAATTGGGGGAGTGGTTCCAAAGATATACATATGAACTCATAAGTGGGCGGTGCGACGCTCCCTGTACACAATTTTTATACAGCCGGATTTCCTGCTCGAAAACAACACTACATACCAAATTTGAGCAAATTAGCTTCCATAGCTACTGAAATATAGCAATTTTTGCATTCTCGACAATTGCCGTTATATGGGAGGTGGGCGTGGTTATTGTCCGATTTTGCCCATTTTCAATACCAAACTGTTCTGGGTCAGAGACAATCTACCTACTGAGTTTCATTGAGAAATCTCAATCGACTTCTCTTTTCATTCAGAGCATTTTGGTATATATATGTCTATATCCGTCTTGTTTCCGTTATGCTGTTACAAGCAACCGTTATGCGAACAAAGTTGTAATACCCTTGTGCACAAGTGCGCGGGTATAAAAACGGGAAAGCGAAGAAAAGCAATAATATCTAGCTCATTTTGAGACTTGAGATGAGACTGAGTTACAGAATTCGGGCATTAGTATCCGGTTGCCAGTAGTGGGTTGCCAAGCGTAATGGAAATTGTATGACCCTATTATGTTTGGAGACTACCCTGCCAGCACACTGCCGGTTACATCGCCTACCAGCTGCCCGACAGTGCATCTTAAATATTCGGTCACGACGTAGTGTCGAGTTACTTTCACATTCTTCAAAACGAAATGAATTTTGGGACTGAAACTTTTATGTATGTACATACGTGTGATCGTCTATCTCTTTTCAACACATTTAATATCGTAGTTAACGATTGTTCTAGCTGTTTCGCCTATAGGTGATTACTAAAAATTAATTCATAGCTGACAAAACAGCTGATTATCGAACTGGCACTTATGCATGTAATGTCTCAGAGCTAGGCTATATTTATTTTAATGAAATTGAAATAACAACTATTTATAAAATATTTAGAGAACGTTAAATATGATATAGCCGATAGCCCTGGCAGCTAGTGCTTCATTAATTATTGTTTTAATCAATTATAGTTAATTTGTAATAAATAAATAAATAAATAAACTATGATATGTCATTCAGTTGTAAACTAAACGTTCCAAGATTGATTCAAATATCCTTTTGTTCCTGATCATGCAATTCTGAAAATATCTTCTGTTCATTCTAATTTTTAAAATCATCACTCTAATACTTATCTTTTTGTTTTCCTCATATTCTTTTTCTGGATTAGATTCCTTTTGCTGTTTTCCTTAGATTATTTTTCTTGTTATGGCTAAATTTAAAGTATGGTTTCTCTGCTGCCATTTTTAACTCGCTAGAATATTTTACGCGTTCTCTAAAACTATCTTTTGATGGAAGGTTTATTAGGAGAATAAATTACTTGTAATTATATTTAACAAAATTTGTCATGTCAATTCTCTTATATTTTGAATACACTTTACAACACTAGTCTGTCAAAATTAATGGTCATTTGTAAAATTTGCTATCAAAACTAAAACAAAATGAGTAATTCTTATAAGAGGCTTTTTTACTTACGTCTGCTCTATCTTGGTTTTTTACTTGGCGAAAATTCTCGAATTTTCCTTGGTACTTTCCAATGATTATTCACAATAGCACCATTTTCTCACTTTCCAACACTTTCAATGAGTTGGGCTATTTTTTAAGCGAGTTTATTTCAACCCGCTTATTTCAACTCAACTCGCTTATTTTTGTTGTTGCCTTTCACGCTATACGATAAGCTACCTTGTGTTCTCTTGCAAGTCGCTTACAAAAGATGAGGCCTATTGGTATTCGGTTAGAATTTTTGTTCCTAGGTAGCAACTACAGCTGTGTGACGTCATATCATACCAGAATATCGAGTCGAATGGGAAAATTCACATTCATGTGCAATACAATGAAGCAATGAATTAAGGGTTTTTTAATAAACGAAGTGTGCAGTGGCAAATTGTAGTAACGACAACATGAAACCGTTGCATTTTCAATGTATTTTGATAATAAATAAAGTACTTAAACAAAAGGATTTTATAATTTAATGTTACTTATCCACTTTTTGAGAATTGTACAGGTACGACATAAGCTGAGTCAATAACACCGGAGTATCGGCAGCGCTCAAAGCCCTTACGTCCTTCGAGGTAAAATCCTCAATGGTCTTGGAGTGCATAAATAGACTCAATGAACTGGCAAAAAGGAATACCATAAGTCTTTCATGGGTTCCAGGTCACGCAGGGATCGAGGGAAATGAGATGGCAGACGACCTGGCCAGGTTGGCGGCTAGCTCGAATCCCATAGGACCAGAGGCCTTCTTTCCAATAGGACCAAGCACTATGTATAAAGGAGGCGCTCAGAAAGGAAACTAGACAGCTCAGGACTCAGCAATGGGAAGAGGCCCTGGGCCTGCTACAGGCAAAGAAACTATTGGCGGGTATAGTAACAAACGATATAAGATACTAATAGACCTCCCAAAAGCAAAACTTAGAATCCTCACAGGCATCCTCACAGGTCACTGCAGATTGAGGGGCATCTGCATAAACTAGGTATCTGGTCGAGCGACCTGTGTCGCTTCTGCGACAGGAGAAAGGAGACCCCCACATACCTGCTCCTGGAGTGCGATGCTGTGGCTCGACGAAGGGAGAGATGGCTAGGTCAGATGTGGCCTAAGGAGGAGTACATACACTCCCTGTCACCGGGATCCATCTTGAATTTCATAGATGCTCTTGATCTAGGGGATGTGTTGTAGGTTACTGAGGGCACAATAGACCAATTGGTCGCAGTGCGATCCTCTTTTATTTATTTATCTATCTATCGGTATTTCACATACATATTTCCATGTACCAATTGTTTATATTCGCTAAATTATCGCGGTTTATGATCAAAAACAGCTTTTTTGGTTGTTGGCATGCAAGGTTTTTATGCAAGGTTTGTATAGATCTTGGTTGGCATACATAAAACACAGCACTAGTATAAATGCTTCACAATTACACACTGTTGGTATTTTCATTTCGCTTCATACTCATATTCCGTACGCTATGACGCGAAATGTCGCAATCTTCTAATTTATCATTCATGGACAAGGGCCATCTGAAGTGCGATTCACTAACTCTTAACAATTCAAAATGTCAAGTTGTTAGTTAACAATGTTTTCTGTTTGCAATAACGAATGTGCGACTCACTAACGCATGCTTAACAACACTGAACATCTGATTTTTCTTATTTATTCAAATTGACAAAAAGTGGCACCTCTGCTTTACGAAATGTCAAAATACGCGAAAAGCACAAACAGGAATAAGAAAAAAACAAGCTAATTTCATCGCGCCAATAGTCTTCGAGCATGTTTCAATTAAAAAAGGTTTTATACTTACTGACAGCTAAATTCTGACACTCCTTAATCTATAGTTGTATTTTGGAAGTACGCAGAAAAAGGGAAGAATATTATCCCTTTTTGCCAAAAGGTAGTAGAAAATTACTATGTAAAATACGTATTAAAATAGTATTTTGTTTTTGAGTAATTAATAAATTTATGTATTAAATAAAATTGTGGAGAGAAATGACTTTATTTTAATTGTAAATAATAAAAATTTAATAAAAAAAAACTCAACCGTCGTGTATCAAAGCGTGGCTGTGCTTTGTCAGTCTTAGAATCTCTTAATTTCTCATATTGTTGCAAAGTCTTATGGGATGTTAGGTTTTGTGAGGCGTAATAGCACGAAGTTTTCTGATCCCTACACGCTTAAATTATTATATACGTCTTTTGTACGCTCTAACTTAGAATATGCAACGATCATTTGGAGACCATACCATGCCAATTTAACAGAATTGAACGTGTCCAAAAAGTATTCCTTAAGTTTGCTTTACGCTCTTTAAATTTTTCGGAACCAGTACCTTCTTATAGTTCACGCCTACTTTTAATAAATTTGAAATCGTTGGATTCTAGAAGATCCATACTCTCTTTGTCTTTTATTTTTAATTTGGTTAATGGCGCTATTGATTGCCCCATTCTATTAGTAAAACTTAATTTTAACATTCCTCAGCGAAGTTTACGAAATTTTTTGCCGTTTTATGGTGTTAATTACAAAACTGAATATGCTCGTAATGCCCCTATTGCGCGTGCCATTGATGAATTTAATATGATATCGAACTAGGTATTATTAGATTTTTCTTATGCAAAAAATGTTTTTAAAAATCTTTTGGATTCAACTTTTTAGATTTTGAAATTTTCTTCACTTAGTTGTTAAGCATAATATTGTTAATAGTCTGTAAGAAAACTGTTGTTCAATAGACTCAATAAATAAATAAATAAATAAAAAAATAATTACAGTACTCATGGCACATACATACATATTTTCCGAGATATGTGGTATCAAATATTTAAAGGCCCACTCTTTTTATAACCATGCACGAGAAACTGATTTTATATACATATGTATGTACATCGGTACCAATTTCCATCGGTCCATCGCATGCAAGGAAAGTGCCATTCCCATTTATATATTATCAAAAATGTGCCATCTTGCAATGCAGGTTATGAGCTGAAGTCATTCTTTATTTTATTCAAATTCGTTGAGCCGTTTATATATATAAATATATATATATTTTTTGCAGATTTAACAGCCTGCATTTAGATTTTGACAAAGCGGGATAAATGGCATTGCTATACATCGAAGGCTAGGATTTTACTTTTTATTTTAAAGTATTTTCTCTGAACCTCACGGACCTTCTTTTAAGTAAAAACAATAATAAAACAGTATGATTATATTGGAAACTAAATAGGCAGGGATACACCAAACATTTAAAGGAATATGTAAACTAAAAGGTTCAATTATTAGAATTCATCCTTATAGTTGCAGTTGCTATAAGATAAACCTTACGTGTGAGTGTGTGCGTCTGAGGCGAAGACGGTGGCTTTGCAGTTGGGCAGGGAAACACCAAACGTACGAAGAGCCTATAAATAAGAAGGTTCAATTATTAGAATACCTCTTTATACTCCCAAAAGCAGTTGCTATATTACATTTTACTTACGTTTGTACGTTGTACCTATGTTTACACACATCCCTGCTGCAGGAAAAAATCTCCAGTCCATCGTCGGTGGAAATGTATATGAAGATGCAATTACATATGTACACCCCGCTACGCCGTCTGGGGAAAGATATTCTGAAAATAAATGCATTTATCATTGATGTGATCAAATAAAAACAAAACTGATTTTTACTCACCAGCTTCACGGCCAGAAAGTGCCAATATTAAAATAATATCGCACAGAAGGGTTTGCTTTCTATGTGTTGTGGTAAATTACAAATAAGATATATTATTTGTTTCAAATGAAGAATTTGTTATATTACTATGAAATTCATACATATTTTGAAAAACTTACCCAAATTTCCACAATCACAAAATCAAATGTCAGTTAATGAAAAAAAAATAAATTAGACCAACGAATCAGTGATGCCAACATTTTTTTTTGTATGAAGAAGTTTACAATATACTACCATTTCAAGTGGAAATTGTAGAATAAGCAACATTCTTCATGAGTTAAGAAGCCGATATGTCATTCGGGAATGAGTAAGCTGCTTTATTACAGAACCTTTTATAATTGAATTTGAACAAAATACTGCTTACAAATATTTAGCTTTATTTCAGAATGGCATCAACGAGTGCAGCTGCAGCCAAACGGAGTCGGGCGTCGACTCCTTGCGTTGCTCGACTTCATGACGGAGCCCCAGGGGCTAGCCACTGGCAAATTCCAGCGGCTCCATGGGAAATTGGAGAACGAAAGGAAGTGGGCGGAAATGGCAGACAAGCTCAACGCCATTGGAGGAGCAAACAAGTCTGTGGAACAATGGCGCACGGTAAGTACCAATCTTGTTTTAAAAGTGCACGTACAAAGGAAGCAGATTTCCGAGAGTGTTGCAATTTGTGTTAATATATTTTGTTATTATATTAATATATTATATAATTAGTATTATATAGTTAATATATTAATATATTATATATATATTTCACTATTTGGAAAACAGGTGTGGCGCGACCTTAAAAGCACAAAAGTGCGTGATTTTAATTCACACTTCCGTCACTAAATGAAAAGTTTCGTTTTATTTAATGTTTAATTATATTCATTTATTTTCGGAAAGTTGAACTCTTACCATAATTAATATTAATTAAGTCTAAGAGAATTTGAATATAAAAATCGGGGGAGTGGTTCTGTTACGGAAAACGGTCGACGTAAATGCATACATATTGATATTAATGCAAACGGTCGACATAAGCACAAACATACAGATACTAATGCAAACGGTCAGTATAAATGCATACATATTGACATACATGCAAACATACATATTCTTATACATTACTTTCCCACACTTTTGAGACCGACGTTGATTATTCAACGCTTAAGGCCAATGCATTGTGTATAACAACAAGTGAGATATCTTATTTGTCAGTTGCTTTTGACAGGATACCTAAGATGGCGTTTGACAGGGTACCTAAGCTGGCCGCCAATATGGCGACAATTACGAATGGCCCGAAGTTGGAAAAAGCTGATCTGAAAATATTTTGGGGGGGTTTTAATTTTTTAGGATATTTTACATATTTTGAGATATTCGATTGATATCCATTATAAACATAGATATAATAATATTGGGTAAAATGTTGAATGCATTTTTATAAAGCCATCGATAGGCTATGATATAATTTGAATCAGATGAATCATAAAACGTCAGGGGTTTAAAGTGCTTCATCGATTCTCCTCTTTTTCTTTGCCAAAATATCTAGGTCACTAGTAACCTCAATATCTCGAGATACGTCTTCAATCTCCGTAAAATAGAAAAGGACCGACACGTTCGGTAAATGTGTTTGTAAAATTGCATATTACGAATGCGGTTTGATAAGTCATAAACTTTTAGAATAAGATATACTTTTCGGCAAAAAATCATATCTTTGTATTCCAGTTACTAAGTAATAATTTTTAATTTTTTTTGTCTAGAGTGAGTTTTTGTGTGTGCTACGAATTTGAAAACACGGTTGAAATTTTCTGAGACTACCGATTTTTTGGGGGGAATCCAAACACCCAGAGCCCCTCCCCTGTATCCGTCCCTGCATTCGGGTAAAATATACGAGGAACGCCAGGGTTGCGAATTTACTTTGCAAAAACAGGTGATCTCAGCTGTTCCAAATTTTGACGTTTATCGAAAAGATATCTCACTTGTTATTATACACAATGGGCCAATGTCGATCACATAACATAAACCATAACTAAGAATATCAAGGCACTTGATACGCACTAAGCGCTAACATTCAAGTGTGCAACTGTCTCGGTTATTTAAAACCCAGACTGAATTAAATGCATTTCTTTACACCAAAATAATATGCCAATGACATTTGAGACCTGTGGGTTCGTACCGTTTTCCATCAACGCCTCAAGCACAGCGATCGCATGATTAGACATTTTTCCACCAAATGCGATCGCTGGGCTGACTTAGTTTAGCTATAAATACATTAAGAAAAATATGATTAAGACAGTTTGTAACGTCAAGTGAGAACGCCTAGACCAGGTATTTTACTGGTCTCGTGGCATTGAATAAAACATAAAATCTCTTTACATCGTTTGTTGAAACTTATTTAAAATTACTCTACATGGCGATCCTGCCAGGAGCATTAAAATAAAAGAAGGCTAAAAATAGCAAGTAAAATTGCTGAGAAAGCCACATATAAAATAAATTAAAGGACTATAAATAGCAAATATATTGCTGAAATGTCTTTAAATAAATAAAAAATAAAAAAAAAAAATTTTTTTAAAAAAAGTAATTTTTAAACGTTCCCGAGCAACCAACCTCAAAAGATTTGGATGAAATTACGAAGCGAACACCTGACTTTGGCAATCACCATCAGATCCAGTGAAAGTTCCAAAAAACTCGAAAAAAAAAAATTTTACAAAGGAATACAAGGCAAACAAAAGGGTATATAACTTGCGGCACCACGAATTAATGGACGAATTCGAGAAGATACTAGAATACTGGAGTCACTACTACAAATCCTTCGATAAGCAAACGCAGGAAACAACATCCCAACAACAATCAAACACACCTATAAATATTGGCCCTCTACCAATAACAATCGAGGAATACCAGCGGCGTAACAGCTACAAAAAGGCACAAGGGGCAGTAAAAATCCCAGTTCCGATTAAATTTAAAAGGAAGCGAGGCGGAAAAAAGTACGCCCAACGAAGGAAAATTGCTGAACTATACAAGCAAATAAATATGGAGACATCGACAGAAGCAAAAATTCAGCTGAAGCAGGAGATAAGCAGTATAAGGAATCTATAGATGTAACAGTAGTTAATATTTATAAAAATAAAAAATAAAATATATATATATATAAAAAACATTTTAACATAATATTTTGGCAACCTAACGGCTGCCTATTGAAGGGCAACAATTGTTGCCGTTTTAGAAATTTAAGTATGGGCGGACAAAATACAAAAATAGCCGACCCAAAAGCTAATGTGGTAAATTCCATAGAAGTTGCCGATCATACAGTTGATTTAGATTCAATTAGGATTATGCTATTACTAATTACCATATGTAGTTGCATAGGATTATTTCTAAGACTTTATTCTACCCATAATAAAATATTTAAAAAAAAATATAAGAGTCGCTCCGACGGCCTTGATAAAGTTTAAGAGTTAAAATTTTGCCATGAAATGGGAAGCTATCAGTACAGATTTAACAAAACATAAAATAAATTTTTTAAAATCTTTCAAATGTCTGAGTCAGAATAGAGCTATAAAAAAGGAAACAGTGGTTAGACATATAAATATTTTACAAGACAATTTAAACTACATTAGAGCCATATCAAATGTTTACCAAACAAAATTTACTAGAGAACACAAAGCAATAGTAGGAAAATTGTTTAAAGAACTCAGGGAAAAATTTATTAAAGTTCTATGCAAATTCGAAATTGAACAAGATATTCCTGAAACAACAATCAATCAGATTGATGTATATTTAGATAGGCTAAACATTTCTGACCACGACAGTACTTTAGATATACCAGAATCCAACATGCCACAATCATTAAACGATTTCCTTTGCAATACTGCAAAACTAATACCACCATTCGATGGAAAACCTGAAAATCTACAAAGTTTTCTTGACGCACTTCAGTTAGTTGATCTAGTCAAAGGAGATCATGAAGAAGCAGCAGTAACCTTAATTAAATCAAGATTAAAAGGTACAGCAAGAAATCTAATCAGTAATGAGAGTACAGTAGCTGCAATTATAGCAAAATTAAAATCAGCAGTCAAAGGTGAATCAGTCGAAGTATTGACTGCAAAAATTATGAATACCAAACAGTTTAGCAAAACAGCAACAATATTTTGTAACGAGATAGAAGATCTCACTAAATCACTGCAAAACGCGTACATTAATGACGGACTTAATCCAGATTTAGCTAGTTCTTATTCGACAAAAACAGCTATAAAAGCTCTGGTAAAGAATTCCTCAAATGAAAAAGTTAAACTTATAATGGAAGCAGGTACATTCACTAATATGAATGATGCTGTAGCAAAATTCGTGAACAGCTGCACAGAAGCTACTGATAGTAGATCAGTAATGCAGCTGAATAGAAGAAACAATTTCAAAAGATTTCCATCTTTTTCTGGTAACAGAAATCAAAACAGCTATAGAGGAAGAAATAGATATTACAATAACAATAATTCAAGGCCAAACTTTAGAACCAACCAAAATAGAAATTATACCAACAATCAAAATAGGAACCAAACTAATCGTAACAGCAATAACAACCGTAACTTAAGAGCAGTTGAAGCCCATCCGGAAAACGGATCAGCTCCCCAGAATGCCCAACTGGGGAATGCTCGCAACAATTAACATCGAAAATTCTTAACATTAACCTAAATTTCAGTAATTACCTTATTATTGAATCTTCATTTAATGAAATACCAAACACTTTTTTGCTTGACACGGGATCAGAAATTTCGATCATTAAAAATACATCAATTACCAATACTAACACTTTTAACAAAAACGCAATATATAAATTAACTGGCATAGGTAAAGGTACAACAAACACTTTAGGTAGTATAAATGCAGATATTTATTTTGACAATATAATAGTGAATCACAATTTTCAAGTAGTAGACGAAAACTTTCCAATCCCATGCGATGGAATAATAGGTATTGATTTTATTAAGCAAAATAATTGCACTTTAGAATACCGAAATAATGGCCAAAGTTTTATTATGATTAGATCTCATTATAACAATCAAAAACAAAAAGTAGAAATATTAGATTCACCAAAAGATAACACAATATCATTACCAGCTAGAGCAGAAGTAATAAGAAGAATTTCAATCAATTCAAATGAAGATGAAGTTCTTATTCCAAACCAAGAACTATCATCTGGAGTATATATAGGAAATACAATAGTAACAATAAAAAACGCCTTTGTACGTATAATTAATACAACAGAAGAAAATTTATTACTGGAAAATTTCACAATTAGAACAGAAAACCTTAATGGCTACAACGTAGTTAAAATAAGCGAAATACAAAATGACACTAGTGAAAGAAAAAACATAATTTTAAATAAAATTTCTCAAAATTGTCCATTACAACACAAAAAGAAATTGCTTAGCCTTTGTTCAAATTTTACAGACGTTTTCGCTTTAGAAACAGACCCATGTACGTGCAACAACTTTTACAAACAGAAACTCCACTTAAACGACAAAACACCAGTATATATAAAAAATTACAGAACTCCACACAATCATAAAGAGGAAATAAATAAACACATAGAAAAATTAATCAATGACGATATCATTGAACCTTCTGTTTCAGAATATAATAGTCCAATCTTATTAGTTCCCAAAAAGTCAAATACATCAGAGAAAAAATGGAGACTTGTAATAGATTATAGGCAAGTCAATAAGCGCTTAGCATCAGATAAACACCCATTACCGAGAATAGATGATATTTTAGACCAACTAGGACGTGCAAAATATTTTTCATGTTTAGACTTATTATCAGGATTTCACCAAATAGAACTAGAAGAAAAATCACGAAATATTACATCATTCTCGTCCGACCAAGGTTCATTCCGATTTAAAAGATTACCTTTTGGTTTAAAAATAGCACCCAACTCATTCCAAAGAATGATGAACATCGCATTCTCAGGTCTAGGCCCAAACAAAACATTCGTATACATGGATGACCTCATAGTCATCGGATGTTCGGAAACGCATATGCTAAACAATTTAAAATCAGTCTTTGAAATTTGTAGAAAAACCAACTTAAAATTACAACCAGATAAATGTCAATTTTTCAATTCAGAAGTAACATTTTTAGGACAAAGGTGTACTGATCAAGGAATTTTACCAGATAACTCAAAATATGACAAAATCTTATATTATCCAAAACCAACAAACGCTGATGAATCTAAACGATTCATAGCCTTTGTAAATTACTACAGACGATTTATACCTAATTTCGCTCATCATGCAATACATATCACTAGACTAACAAGAAAAAAAGCACAATTCATATGGACACCAGAATGTGAAAAAGCATTTCACTATTTAAAGAATTCCCTATTATCTCCACAAATACTAAAATATCCTAATTTCGATCAACCCTTTTGCATAACTACGGACGCAAGTAAAATTGCATGCGGCGCCGTACTTAGCCAAGATCATAATGGTATACAGTTACCAATAGCTTTCGCATCTAGAACTTTTACAAAAGGAGAAAGTAATAAATCAGTAATAGAACAAGAACTTACAGCAATATATTGGTCAATCACCTTCTTTAAACCATACATTTATGGACGAAAGTTCTTAATACAAAGTGATCACAAACCTCTTACATACCTATTTGCCATGAAAAATCCTTCATCTAAATTAACACGTATGAGATTAGATCTTGAAGAATTCGACTTCGAAGTTGAATATATTAAAGGAAAAGACAATTGCGGAGCTGACGCTTTATCTCGAATTGATTTCGGGCAAATTAAAAGACTTAAAGAAGAAAACACTGCAATTATACAAGTTATTACTCGATCTAAATCGAAAAATACAATAACACCAACTAAAAAAGCAACTAATATAAAAAATATGACATTAAAAGTGTACGAAACAATTACGACACACGAAGTGAAAAAGTTACCAAGCCTAAAACTTATGATAAGGTGCACCTCAAATGAATATAATGAGAAGAATGAAAAATTAAATGAATCCTCTAATTTAATTGTATTCCATGGAAAAAGAAAGACAGTTGAATTCAACGCTAAAGATTTTATTGCTTATGGGAAGATTGAACTAGCTCAATTGTTTCTCAAACTTGAAAAAGTAGTTGGCAATAAAAACTTCAGCAATATAAAAATCGCGATTAATGATAAATTATTTGAGTATGTCGACATTGAGGACTTTAAAAGAATAGGTAATAAAACTCTAGAGAAGGTAACAAAAGCGATAACGCCAAAAATAACAACAATCACTTCACCAGCTAAAAAACTGGAAATTTTGACTAAATATCATGATGACCCTGTATTTGGAGGCCACCCAGGTGTCACAAGATTATTATCCAAGCTAAGACGAAAATACTATTGGAAAAATATGATTTCAGACGTGAAATTATATATAAAAAATTGCGAAAAATGTAAACAAAATAAATCTGGTATAAACCATGTAGAACCATTAATTACTACACAAACGCCAGCGAAATCCTTTGAAATTGTACAAATCGACACAGTAGGTCCATTACCTAAGTCATTTAATGGAAATGAATATGCACTAACGATAATTTGCGATTTGACAAAATACTTAATAACTGTAGCTATTCCAAACAAATCAGCTAATCAAGTAGCCAAAGCTATAGTTGAAAACTGTATTTTAATTTATGGCCCCATAAAAACAATTATAACAGATATGGGTACAGAACATAAAAACCAAATTTTCAATGAAATATGCAAACTGCTAAAAATTGAAAATAAAACGTCAACACCATATCACCATCAAACAGTAGGATCAATAGAACGTAGTCATAGAACTTTTAATGAATACATTAGATCATATATAGCAACAAACAAATTAGATTGGGATCACTGGTTAAAATACTTCACGTATTGTTATAATACGACACCATCAACAACCCATGGTTACACCCCATTCGAACTTGTATATGGAAAAATCCCAGAATCTTACGACTTTATGTTAAAAAATACAATAGACCCAGTTTATAATATATATGATTATCACACAGAACTGAAATTCAAATTACAAACAGCTCGAAAACGAGCAGCAGAATTAATAGAAAAATCAAAAAGAATTGCGAAACAGAATTATGACAAGAAATCAAATCCTCAAACAATTCTAATAAATGATATGGTCTACCTAAAAAATGAAGCTAGCCATAAACTTGATAGCATATACGAAGGCCCATACAAAGTAATCGAAACAGATTATTTAGGAAATTGTAAAATAAAGAAAAATTCAAAAGAAATGATTGTACACAAAAATCGAGTAAAATTAGCTTAACTAAATTTAGTATAATTTAATCTTTTTATAAGAAACCATTCAATCTTTAATATTATAACTATGAAATATGTCAAAACAAAAAAAAATGTATTATTAATTCCATAACTTCATAATAACATAATTAACTAGATTTATCCGGTACCGATAAAATCATAAGAAATAAATATATCAGATAGATTTTAAATACATATAACTATAAGAAAATTACTTCATACATATACATATATATAAAAAAAAAAAAAAAAAAAAAAAAAATTTTTACTAATTATACTTGAAGATTTTTTTTTTTTTCCCAAAAAGGGAGGTGTTACGGAAAACGGTCGACGTAAATGCATACATATTGATATTAATGCAAACGGTCGACATAAGCACATACATACAGATACTAATGCAAACGGTCAGTATAAATGCATACATATTGACATGCATGCAAACATACATATTCTTATACATTACTTTCCCACACTTTTGAGACCGACGTTGATTATTCAACGCTTAAGGCCAATGTCGATCACATAACATAAACCATAACTAAGAATATCAAGGCACTTGATACGCACTAAGCGCTAACATTCAAGTGTGCAACTGTCTCGGTTATTTAAAACCCAGACTGAATTAAATGCATTTCTTTACACCAAAATAATATGCCAATGACATTTGAGACCTGTGGGTTCGTACCGTTTTCCATCAACGCCTCAAGCACAGCGATCGCATGATTAGACATTTTCCCACCAAATGCGATCGCTGGGCTGACTTAGTTTAGCTATAAATACATTAAGAAAAATATGATTAAGACAGTTTGTAACGTCAAGTGAGAACGCCTAGACCAGGTATTTTACTGGTCTCGTGGCATTGAATAAAACATAAAATCTCTTTACATCGTTTGTTGAAACTTATTTAAAATTACTCTACAAATGAATATAATTAAACATTAAATAAAACGAAACTTTTCATTTAGTGACGGAGGTGTAAATTAAAATCACGCACTTTTGTGCTTTTAAGGTCGCGCCACACCTGTTTTCCAAATAGTGAAATATATATATAATATATTAATATATTAACTATATAATACTAATTATATAATATATTAATATAATAACAAAATATATTAACATAAATTGCAACACTCTCGGAAATCTGCTTCCTTTGTACGTGCACTTTTAAAACAAGATTGGTACTTACCGTGCGCCATTGTTCCACAGACTTGTTTGCTCCTCCAATGGCGTTGAGCTTGTCTGCCATTTCCGCCCACTTCCTTTCGTTCTCCAATTTCCCATGGAGCCGCTGGAATTTGCCAGTGGCTAGCCCCTGGTGCTCCGTCATGAAGTCGAGCAACGCAAGAAGTCGACGCCCGACTCCGTTTGGCTGCAGCTGCACTCGTTGATGCCATTCTGAAATAAAGCAAAATATTTATAAGCAGTATTTTGTTCAAATTCAATTATAAAAGGTTCTGTAATAAAGCAGCTTACTCATTCCCGAATGACATATCGGCTTCTTAACTCATGAAGAATGTTGCTTATTCTACAATTTCCACTTGAAATGGTAGTATATTGTAAACTTCTTCATACAAAAAAAAATGTTGGCATCACTGATTCGTTGGTCTAATTTATTTTTTTTTCATTAACTGACATTTGATTTTGTGATTGTGGAAATTTCAAAATATGTATGAATTTCATAGTAATATAACAATTCTTCATTTGAAACAAATAATATATCTTATTTGTAATTTACCACAACACATAGAAAGCAAACCCTTCTGTGCGATATTATTTTAATATTGGCACTTTCTGGCCGTGAAGCTGGTGAGTAAAAATCAGTTTTGTTTTTATTTGATCACATCAATGATAAATGCATTTATTTTCAGAATATCTTTCCCCAGACGGCGTAGCGGGGTGTACATATGTAATTGCATCTTCATATACATTTCCACCGACGATGGACTGGAGATTTTTTCCTGCAGCAGAGATGTGTGTAAACATAGGCACAACATACAAACGTAAGTAAAATGTAATATAGCAACTGCTTTTGGGAGTATAAAGAGGTATTCTAATAATTGAACCTTCTTATTTATAGGCTCTTCGTACGTTTGGTGTTTCCCTGCCCAACTGTAAAGCCACCGTCTTCGCCTCAGACGCACACACTCACACGTAAGGTTTATCTTATAGCAACTGCAACTATAAGGATGAATTCTAATAATTGAACCTTTTAGTTTACAGATTCCTTTAAATGTTTGGTGTATCCCTGCCTATTTAGTTTCCAATATAATCATACTGTTTTATTATTGTTTTTACTTAAAAGAAGGACCGTGAGGTTCAGAGAAAATACTTTAAAATAAAAAGTAAAATCCTAGCCTTTGATGTATAGCAATGCCATTTATCCCGCTTTGTCAAAATCTAAATGCAGGCTGTTAAATCTGCAAAAAATATATACATATTTATATATATAAACGGCTCAACGAATTTCAATAAAATAAAGAATGACTTCAGCTCATAACCTGCATTGCAAGATGGCACATTTTTAATAATATATAAATGGGAATGGCACTTTCCTTGCATGCGATGGACCGATGGAATTTGGTACCGATGTACATACATATGTATATAAAATCAGTTTCTCGTGCATGGTTATAAAAAGAGTGGGCCTTTAAATATTTGATACCACATATCTCGGAAAATATGTATGTATGTGCCATGAGTACTGTAATTATTTTTTTATTTATTTATTTATTTATTGAGTCTATTAAACAACAGTTTTCTTACAGACTATTAACAATATTATGCTTAACAACTAAGTGAAGAAAATTTCAAAATCTAAAAAGTTGAATCCAAAAGATTTTTAAAAACATTTTTTGCATAAGAAAAATCTAATAATACCTAGTTCGATATCATATTAAATTCATCAATGGCACGCGCAATAGGGGCATTACGAGCATATTCAGTTTTGTAATTAACACCATAAAACGGCAAAAAATTTCGTAAACTTCGCTGAGGAATGTTAAAATTAAGTTTTACTAATAGAATGGGGCAATCAATAGCGCCATTAACCAAATTAAAAATAAAAGACAAAGAGAGTATGGATCTTCTAGAATCCAACGATTTCAAATTTATTAAAAGTAGGCGTGAACTATAAGAAGGTACTGGTTCCGAAAAATTTAAAGAGCGTAAAGCAAACTTAAGGAATACTTTTTGGACACGTTCAATTCTGTTAAATTGGCATGGTATGGTCTCCAAATGATCGTTGCATATTCTAAGTTAGAGCGTACAAAAGACGTATATAATAATTTAAGCGTGTAGGGATCAGAAAATTTCGTGCTATTACGCCTCACAAAACCTAACATCGCATAAGACTTTGCAACAATATGAGAAATTAAGAGATTCTAAGACTGACGAAGCACAGCCACGCTTTGATACACGACGGTTGAGTTTTTTTTATTAAATTTTTATTATTTACAATTAAAATAAAGTCATTTCTCTCCACAATTTTATTTAATACATAAATTTATTAATTACTCAAAAACAAAATACTATTTTAATACGTATTTTACATAGTAATTTTCTACTACCTTTTGGCAAAAAGGGATAATATTATTCCCTTTTTCTGCGTACTTCCAAAATACAACTATAGATTAAGGAGTGTCAGAATTTAGCTGTCAGTAAGTATAAAACCTTTTTTAATTGAAACATGCTCGAAGACTATTGGCGCGATGAAATTAGCTTGTTTTTTTCTTATTCCTGTTTGTGCTTTTCGCGTATTTTGACATTTCGTAAAGCAGAGGTGCCACTTTTTGTCAATTTGAATAAATAAGAAAAATCAGATGTTCAGTGTTGTTAAGCATGCGTTAGTGAGTCGCACATTCGTTATTGCAAACAGAAAACATTGTTAACTAACAACTTGACATTTTGAATTGTTAAGAGTTAGTGAATCGCACTTCAGATGGCCCTTGTCCATGAATGATAAATTAGAAGATTGCGACATTTCGCGTCATAGCGTACGGAATATGAGTATGAAGCGAAATGAAAATACCAACAGTGTGTAATTGTGAAGCATTTATACTAGTGCTTTGTTTTATGTATGCCAACCAAGATCTATACAAACCTTGCATAAAAACCTTGCATGCCAACAACCAAAAAAGCTGTTTTTGATCATAAACCGCGATAATTTAGCGAATATAAACAATTGGTACATGGAAATATGTATGTGAAATACCGATAGATAGATAAATAAATAAAAGAGGATCGCACTGCGACCAATTGGTCTATTGTGCCCTCAGTAACCTACAACACATCCCCTAGATCAAGAGCATCTATGAAATTCAAGATGGATCCCGGTGACAGGGAGTGTATGTACTCCTCCTTAGGCCACATCTGACCTAGCCATCTCTCCCTTCGTCGAGCCACAGCATCGCACTCCAGGAGCAGGTATGTGGGGGTCTCCTTTCTCCTGTCGCAGAAGCGACACAGGTCGCTCGACCAGATACCTAGTTTATGCAGATGCCCCTCAATCTGCAGTGACCTGTGAGGATGCCTGTGAGGATTCTAAGTTTTGCTTTTGGGAGGTCTATTAGTATCTTATATCGTTTGTTACTATACCCGCCAATAGTTTCTTTGCCTGTAGCAGGCCCAGGGCCTCTTCCCATTGCTGAGTCCTGAGCTGTCTAGTTTCCTTTCTGAGCGCCTCCTTTATACATAGTGCTTGGTCCTATTGGAAAGAAGGCCTCTGGTCCTATGGGATTCGAGCTAGCCGCCAACCTGGCCAGGTCGTCTGCCATCTCATTTCCCTCGATCCCTGCGTGACCTGGAACCCATGAAAGACTTATGGTATTCCTTTTTGCCAGTTCATTGAGTCTATTTATGCACTCCAAGACCATTGAGGATTTTACCTCGAAGGACGTAAGGGCTTTGAGCGCTGCCGATACTCCGGTGTTATTGACTCAGCTTATGTCGTACTTGTACAATTCTCAAAAAGTGGATAAGTAACATTAAATTATAAAATCCTTTTGTTTAAGTACTTTATTTATTATCAAAATACATTGAAAATGCAACGGTTTCATGTTGTCGTTACTACAATTTGCCACTGCACACTTCGTTTATTAAAAAACCCTTAATTCATTGCTTCATTGTATTGCACATGAATGTGAATTTTCCCATTCGACTCGATATTCTGGTATGATATGACGTCACACAGCTGTAGTTGCTACCTAGGAACAAAAATTCTAACCGAATACCAATAGGCCTCATCTTTTGTAAGCGACTTGCAAGAGAACACAAGGTAGCTTATCGTATAGCGTGAAAGGCAACAACAAAAATAAGCGAGTTGAGTTGAAATAAGCGGGTTGAAATAAACTCGCTTAAAAAATAGCCCAACTCATTGAAAGTGTTGGAAAGTGAGAAAATGGTGCTATTGTGAATAATCATTGGAAAGTACCAAGGAAAATTCGAGAATTTTCGCCAAGTAAAAAACCAAGATAGAGCAGACGTAAGTAAAAAAGCCTCTTATAAGAATTACTCATTTTGTTTTAGTGTTGATAGCAAATTTTACAAACGACCATTAATTTTGACAGACTAGTGTTGTAAAGTGTATTCAAAATATAAGAGAATTGACATGACAAATTTTGTTAAATATAATTACAAGTAATTTATTCTCCTAATAAACCTTCCATCAGTAGACAGTTTTAGAGAACGCGTAAAATATTCTAGCGAGTTAAAAATGGCAGCAGAGAAACCATACTTTAAATTTAGCCATAACAAGAAAAATAATCTAAGGAAAACAGCAAAAGGAATCTAATCCAGAAAAAGAATATGAGGAAAACAAAAAGATAAGTATTAGAGTGATGATTTTAAAAATTAGAATGAACAGAAGATATTTTCAGAATTGCATGATCAGGAACAAAAGGATATTTGAATCAATCTTGGAACGTTTAGTTTACAACCGAATGACATATCATAGTTTATTTATTTATTTATTTATTACAAATTAACTATAATTGATTAAAACAATAATTAATGAAGCACTAGCTGCCAGGGCTATCGGCTATATCATATTTAACGTTCTCTAAATATTTTATAAATAGTTGTTATTTCAATTTCATTAAAATAAATATAGCCTAGCTCTGAGACATTACATGCATAAGTGCCAGTTCGATAATCAGCTGTTTTGTCAGCTATGAATTAATTTTTAGTAATCACCTATAGGCGAAACAGCTAGAACAATCGTTAACTACGATATTAAATGTGTTGAAAAGAGATAGACGATCACACGTACATACATAAAAGTTTCAGTCCCAAAATTCATTTCGTCTTGAAGAATGTGAAAGTAACTCGACACTACGTCGTGACCGAATATTTAAGATGCACTGTCGGGCAGCTGGTAGGCGATGTAACCGGCAGTGTGCTGGCAGGGTAGTCTCCAAACATAATAGGGTCATACAATTTCCATTACGCTTGGCAACCCACTACTGGCAACCGGATACTAATGCCCGAATTCTGTAACTCAGTCTCATCTCAAGTCTCAAAATGAGCTAGATATTATTGCTTTTCTTCGCTTTCCCGTTTTTATACCCGCGCACTTGTGCACAAGGGTATTACAACTTTGTTCGCATAACGGTTGCTTGTAACAGCATAACGGAAACAAGACGGATATAGACATATATATACCAAAATGCTCTGAATGAAAAGAGAAGTCGATTGAGATTTCTCAATGAAACTCAGTAGGTAGATTGTCTCTGACCCAGAACAGTTTGGTATTGAAAATGGGCAAAATCGGACAATAACCACGCCCACCTCCCATATAACGGCAATTGTCGAGAATGCAAAAATTGCTATATTTCAGTAGCTATGGAAGCTAATTTGCTCAAATTTGGTATGTAGTGTTGTTTTCGAGCAGGAAATCCGGCTGTATAAAAATTGTGTACAGGGAGCGTCGCACCGCCCACTTATGAGTTCATATGTATATCTTTGGAACCACTCCCCCAATTTTTATATTCAAATTCTCTTAGACTTAATTAATATTAATTATGGTAAGAGTTCAACTTTCCGAAAATAAATGAATATAATTAAACATTAAATAAAACGAAACTTTTCATTTAGTGACGGAAGTGTGAATTAAAATCACGCACTTGTGTGCTTTTAAGGTCGCGCCACACCTGTTTTCCAAATAGTGAAATATATATATAATATATTAATATATTAACTATATAATACTAATTATATAATATATTAATATAATAACAAAATATATTAACACAAATTGCAACACTCTCGGAAATATGCTTCCTTTGTACGTGCACTTTTAAAACAAGATTGGTACTTACCGTGCGCCATTGTTCCACAGACTTGTTTGCTCCTCCAATGGCGTTGAGCTTGTCTGCCATTTCCGCCCACTTCCTTTCGTTCTCCAATTTCCCATGGAGCCGCTGGAATTTGCCAGTGGCTAGCCCCTGGTGCTCCGTCATGAAGTCGAGCAACGCAAGGAGTCGACGCCCGACTCCGTTTGGCTGCAGCTGCACTCGTTGATGCCATTCTGAAATAAAGCAAAATATTTATAAGCAGTATTTTGTTCAAATTCAATTATAAAAGGTTCTGTAATAAAGCAGCTTACTCATTCCCGAATGACATATCGGCTTCTTAACTCATGAAGAATGTTGCTTATTCTACAATTTCCACTTGAAATGGTAGTATATTGTAAACTTCTTCATACAAAAAAAAATGTTGGCATCACTGATTCGTTGGGCTAATTTATTTTTTTTTCATTAACTGACATTTGATTTTGTGATTGTGGAAATTTGGGTAAGTTTTTCAAAATATGTATGAATTTCATAGTAATATAACAAATTCTTCATTTGAAACAAATAATATATCTTATTTGTAATTTACCACAACACATAGAAAGCAAACCCTTCTGTGCGATATTATTTTAATATTGGCACTTTCTGGCCGTGAAGCTGGTGAGTAAAAATCAGTTTTGTTTTTATTTGATCACATCAATGATAAATGCATTTATTTTCAGAATATCTTTCCCCAGACGGCGTAGCGGGGTGTACATATGTAATTGCATCTTCATATACATTTCCACCGACGATGGACTGGAGATTTTTTCCTGCAGCAGGGATGTGTGTAAACATAGGCACAACATACAAACGTAAGTAAAATGTAATATAGCAACTGCTTTTGGGAGTATAAAGAGGTATTCTAATAATTGAACCTTCTTATTTATAGGCTCTTCGTACGTTTGGTGTTTCCCTGCCCAACTGCAAAGCCACCGTCTTCGCCTCAGACGCACACACTCACACGTAAGGTTTATCTTATAGCAACTGCAACTATAAGGATGAATTCTAATAATTGAACCTTTTAGTTTACATATTCCTTTAAATGTTTGGTGTATCCCTGCCTATTTAGTTTCCAATATAATCATACTGTTTTATTATTGTTTTTACTTAAAAGAAGGTCCGTGAGGTTCAGAGAAAATACTTTAAAATAAAAAGTAAAATCCTAGCCTTCGATGTATAGCAATGCCATTTATCCCGCTTTGTCAAAATCTAAATGCAGGCTGTTAAATCTGCAAAAAATATATATATATTTATATATATAAACGGCTCAACGAATTTGAATAAAATAAAGAATGACTTCAGCTCATAACCTGCATTGCAAGATGGCACATTTTTGATAATATATAAATGGGAATGGCACTTTTCTTGCATGCGATGGACCGATGGAAATTGGTACCGATGTACATACATACATATGTATATAAAATCAGTTTCTCGTGCATGGTTATAAAAAGAGTGGGCCTTTAAATATTTGATACCACATATCTCGGAAAATATGTATGTATGTGCCATGAGTACTGTAATTATTTTTTTATTTATTTATTTATTTATTGAGTCTATTGAACAACAGTTTTCTTACAGACTATTAACAATATTATGCTTAACAACTAAGTGAAGAAAATTTCAAAATCTAAAAAGTTGAATCCAAAAGATTTTTAAAAACATTTTTTGCATAAGAAAAATCTAATAATACCTAGTTCGATATCATATTAAATTCACCAATGGCACGCGCAATAGGGGCATTACGAGCATATTCAGTTTTGTAATTAACACCATAAAACGGCAAAAAATTTCGTAAACTTCGCTGAGAAATGTTAAAATTAAGTTTTACTAATAGAATGGGGCAATCAATAGCGCCATTAACCAAATTAAAAATAAAAGACAAAGAGAGTATGGATCTTCTAGAATCCAACGATTTCAAATTTATTAAAAGTAGGCGTGAACTATAAGAAGGTACTGGTTCCGAAAAATTTAAAGAGCGTAAAGCAAACTTAAGGAATACTTTTTGGACACGTTCAATTCTGTTAAATTGGCATGGTATGGTCTCCAAATGATCGTTGCATATTCTAAGTTAGAGCGTACAAAAGACGTATATAATAATTTAAGCGTGTAGGGATCAGAAAATTTCGTGCTATTACGCCTCACAAAACCTAACATCGCATAAGACTTTGCAACAATATGAGAAATTAAGAGATTCTAAGACTGACGAAGCACAGCCACGCTTTGATACACGACGGTTGAGTTTTTTTTATTAAATTTTTATTATTTACAATCATTTCTCTCCACAATTTTATTTAATACATAAATTTATTAATTACTCAAAAACAAAATACTATTTTAATACGTATTTTACAAAGTAATTTTCTACTACCTTTTGGCAAAAAGGGATAATATTCTTCCCTTTTTCTGCGTACTTCCAAAATACAACTATAGATTAAGGAGTGTCAGAATTTAGCTGTCAGTAAGTATAAAACCTTTTTTAATTGAAACATGCTCGAAGACTATTGTGTACAGGGGGCGTCGCACCGCCCACTTATGAGTTCATATGTATATCTTTGGAACCACTCCCCCGATTTTTATATTCAAATTCTCTTAGACTTCATTAATATTAATTATGGTAAGAGTTCAACTTTCCGAAAATAAATGAATATAATTAAACATTAAATAAAACGAAACTTTTCATTTAGTGACGGAGGTGTGAATTAAAATCACGCACTTTTGTGCTTTTAAGGTCGCGCCACACCTGTTTTCCAATAATACTAATTATATAATATATTAATATAATAACAAAATATATTAACACAAATTGCAACACTCTCGGAAATCTGCTTCCTTTGTACGTGCACTTTTAAAACAAGATTGGTACTTACCGTGCGCCATTGTTCCACAGACTTGTTTGCTCCTCCAATGGCGTTGAGCTTGTCTGCCATTTCCGCCCACTTCCTTTCGTTCTCCAATTTCCCATGGAGCCGCTGGAATTTGCCAGTGGCTAGCCCCTGGTGCTCCGTCATGAAGTCGAGCAACGCAAGGAGTCGACGCCCGACTCCGTTTGGCTGCAGCTGCACTCGTTGATGCCATTCTGAAATAAAGCTAAATATTTGTAAGCAGTATTTTGTTCAAATTCAATTATAAAAGGTTCTGTAATAAAGCAGCTTACTCATTCCCGAATAACATATCGGCTTCTTAACTCATGAAGAATGTTGCTTATTCTACAATTTCCACTTGAAATGGTAGTATATTGTAAACTTCTTCATACAAAAAAAAATGTTGGCATCACTGATTCGTTGGTCTAATTTATTTTTTTTTCATTAACTGACATTTGATTTTGTGATTGTGGAAATTTGGGTAAGTTTTTCAAAATATGTATGAATTTCATAGTAATATAACAATTCTTCATTTGAAACAAATAATATATCTTATTTGTAATTTACCACAACACATAGAAAGCAAACCCTTCTGTGCGATATTATTTTAATATTGGCACTTTCTGGCCGTGAAGCTGGTGAGTAAAAATCAGTTTTGTTTTTATTTGATCACATCAATGATAAATGCATTTATTTTCAGAATATCTTTCCCCAGACGGCGTAGCGGGGTGTACATATGTAATTGCATCTTCATATACATTTCCACCGACGATGGACTGGAGATTTTTTCCTGCAGCAGGGATGTGTGTAAACATAGGCACAACATACAAACGTAAGTAAAATGTAATATAGCAACTGCTTTTACGAGTATAAAGAGGTATTCTAATAATTGAACCTTCTTATTTATAGGCTCTTCGTACGTTTGGTGTTTCCCTGCCCAACTGCAAAGCCACCGTCTTCGCCTCAGACGCACACACTCACACGTAAGGTTTATCTTATAGCAACTGCAACTATAAGGATGAATTCTAATAATTGAACCTTTTAGTTTACATATTCCTTTAAATGTTTGGTGTATCCCTGCCTATTTAGTTTCCAATATAATCATACTGTTTTATTATTGTTTTTACTTAAAAGAAGGTCCGTGAGGTTCAGAGAAAATACTTTAAAATAAAAAGTAAAATCCTAGCCTTCGATGTATAGCAATGCCATTTATCCCGCTTTGTCAAAATCTAAATGCAGGCTGTTAAATCTGCAAAAAATATATATATATTTATATATATAAACGGCTCAACGAATTTGAATAAAATAAAGAATGACTTCAGCTCATAACCTGCATTGCAAGATGGCACATTTTTGATAATATATAAATGGGAATGGCACTTTCCTTGCATGCGATGGACCGATGGAAATTGGTACCGATGTACATATGTACATATGTATATAAAATCAGTTTCTCGTGCATGGTTATAAAAAGAGTGGGCCTTTAAATATTTGATACCACATATCTCGGAAAATATGTATGTATGTGCCATGAGTACTGTAATTATTTTTTTATTTATTTATTTATTTATTGAGTCTATTGAACAACAGTTTTCTTACAGACTATTAACAATATTATGCTTAACAACTAAGTGAAGAAAATTTCAAAATCTAAAAAGTTGAATCCAAAAGATTTTTAAAAACATTTTTTGCATAAGAAAAATCTAATAATACCTAGTTCGATATCATATTAAATTCACCAATGGCACGCGCATTAGGGGCATTACGAGCATATTCAGTTTTGTAATTAACACCATAAAACGGCAAAAAATTTCGTAAACTTCGCTGAGGAATGTTAAAATTAAGTTTTACTAATAGAATGGGGCAATCAATAGCGCCATTAACCAAATTAAAAATAAAAGACAAAGAGAGTATGGATCTTCTAGAATCCAACGATTTCAAATTTATTTAAAGTAGGCGTGAACTATAAGAAGGTACTGGTTCCGAAAAATTTAAAGAGCGTAAAGCAAACTTAAGGAATACTTTTTGGACACGTTCAATTCTGTTAAATTGGCATGGTATGGTCTCCAAATGATCGTTGCATATTCTAAGTTAGAGCGTACAAAAGACGTATATAATAATTTAAGCGTGTAGGGATCATAAAATTTCGTGCTATTACGCCTCACAAAACCTAACATCGCATAAGACTTTGCAACAATATGAGAAATTAAGAGATTCTAAGACTGACGAAGCACAGCCACGCTTTGATACACGACGGTTGAGTTTTTTTTATTAAATTTTTATTATTTACAATCATTTCTCTCCACAATTTTATTTAATACATAAATTTATTAATTACTCAAAAACAAAATACTATTTTAATACGTATTTTACAAAGTAATTTTCTACTACCTTTTGGCAAAAAGGGATAATATTCTTCCCTTTTTCTGCGTACTTCCAAAATACAACTATAGATTAAGGAGTGTCAGAATTTAGCTGTCAGTAAGTATAAAACCTTTTTTAATTGAAACATGCTCGAAGACTATTGTGTACAGGGGGCGTCGCCCCGCCCACTTATGAGTTCATATGTATATCTTTGGAACCACTCCCCCGATTTTTATATTCAAATTCTCTTAGACTTAATTAATATTAATTATGGTAAGAGTTCAACTTTCCGAAAATAAATGAATATAATTAAACATTAAATAAAACGAAACTTTTCATTTAGTGACGGAGGTGTGAATTAAAATCACGCACTTTTGTGCTTTTAAGGTCGCGCCACACCTGTTTTCCAATAATACTAATTATATAATATATTAATATAATAACAAAATATATTAACACAAATTGCAACACTCTCGGAAATCTGCTTCCTTTGTACGTGCACTTTTAAAACAAGATTGGTACTTACCGTGCGCCATTGTTCCACAGACTTGTTTGCTCCTCCAATGGCGTTGAGCTTGTCTGCCATTTCCGCCCACTTCCTTTCGTTCTCCAATTTCCCATGGAGCCGCTGGAATTTGCCAGTGGCTAGCCCCTGGTGCTCCGTCATGAAGTCGAGCAACGCAAGGAGTCGACGCCCGACTCCGTTTGGCTGCAGCTGCACTCGTTGATGCCATTCTGAAATAAAGCTAAATATTTGTAAGCAGTATTTTGTTCAAATTAAATTATAAAAGGTTCTGTAATAAAGCAGCTTACTCATTCCCGAATAACATATCGGCTTCTTAACTCATGAAGAATGTTGCTTATTCTACAATTTCCACTTGAAATGGTAGTATATTGTAATCTTCTTCATACAAAAAAAAATGTTGGCATCACTGATTCGTTGGTCTAATTTATTTTTTTTTCATTAACTGACATTTGATTTTGTGATTGTGGAAATTTGGGTAAGTTTTTCAAAATATGTATGAATTTCATAGTAATATAACAATTCTTCATTTGAAACAAATAATATATCTTATATGTAATTTACCACAACACATAGAAAGCAAACCCTTCTGTGCGATATTATTTTAATATTGGCACTTTCTGGCCGTGAAGCTGGTGAGTAAAAATCAGTTTTGTTTTTATTTGATCACATCAATGATAAATGCATTTATTTTCAGAATATCTTTCCCCAGACGGCGTAGCGGGGTGTACATATGTAATTGCATCTTCATATACATCTCCACCGACGATGGAAGAGCCAACATCGACTCGGACCACTATCTTGTCGCAGCCAAGATACGCACGCGCCTCTGTGCGTCAAAAAGCGTGCGGAAATAGACACAAAGAAAGCTCGACGTCGGAAAGCTGCAATCACAACAGACACACACGCACTTCGCTACTCGACTTGTACTCCTGCTCTCTGAGAGCACTAATCAACAGAACGATATTTCAGAGCAATGGAACCACATCTCTTGCTCTTTACGTACGGCCGCTGAACAATCTATTGGTTTTCAGTGAGCCCGGAAAAACGACTGGTAGGATGAGGAATGTCGCGTTGCCACGGAACGGAAAGATGCTGCCTACAGGGCCTTGCGGGAGAGATATCGTGAGTTGAAGAAGGAAGCGAGATGCATTTCTCGAGAGAAGAGGAGAAAGGCCGAAATGCGTGAGTGCGAAAAGCTTGAAATGCTAGCCGACAGGAAAAGCGCCCGAAAATTCTTTCAAGAAATACGACGGCTAACAGGAGGTTTTAAGACCGGGCTAATTCCTGTAAGAACGACAACGGCGGCCTGGTGTTTGACGTTCAGAATATACTTGGTTTATGGAGGGAGCACTTCTCCACACTACTTAGTGGTAGTGACAGAGACCACCTTGGAGAAGATGATGATCCCGAAACCCCAATCAATGACGACGGAATTCATATTCCGTTACCCGACTGCGAAGAAATATGTATAGCACTAGCACGGCTAAGGAATAACAAAGCGCCGGAGCTGATGGGCTGCCAGCTAAGTTATTCAAATACGGTTGAGAAGTGTTGGTAAAGCTCATGCACCAGCTTATCTACAAAGTATAGTCGGACAAATGCATGCCTACTGATTGGAATCTAAGTGTACTTTGCCCAAAACAACAAGAAGCGTGTTACTGCAATTCGCGCCAACTATCGTACTGAGTAGGCAACTGAGCAGCCTTCTTAAAATCGCATATAAGGTTCTGTCGAGCGTATTGTGTAAGAGAATAAAGCCCACCGTCAATGAAATGATTGGACCTTATCAGTGTGGCTTTAGACCTGGTAAATCTACTATCGACCAGATATTCACAGCGCGCCAGATCTTGGAGAAGACCCAAGAAAGAAGAATCGATACGCCCCATCGTTTTTTCGACTTCAAAGCCGCTTTCGACAGCACAAAAAGAAGTTGCCCTTATACCACAATGTCTGAATTTGATATCCCCGCAAAACTTATACGGCTATATAAAATGACGTTGAGCAACAGCACCAGCTCCGTCAGGATTGGGAAGGACCTCTCCGAGCCGTTTGATACCAAATGAGGTTTCAGACAAGGTGGTTTTTTGTCGTGTGACTTTTTTTAACCTATAAATGGAGAATATAATTCGAGCCGCAGAACTAAATCGGTCAGGCACCATCATTTATAAGAGTGTGCAGCTGCTGGCGTGTGCCGATGACATTGACATCATCGGCCTTAACAACCGCGGAGTTAGTTCTGCCCTTTCCAAACTGGATAGAGAAATTAAGCGGATGGTTCTGGAGTTGAACGAGGGCAAGACGAAGTATCTCCTGTCATCAAATAAACAGTCGGCACATTCACGACTGGGATCAAACATCACTGTTAACTGTCATAACTTTGAAAAAGTAGAAGACTTCGATTACTTAGGAACCAGCATTAACATCAATAATAATATCAACCTCGAAATGCAAAGGAGGATCACTCTTGCCAATAACTGCTATTTCGGACTGAGTAGGCAACTGAGCAATAAAATCTACTCTCGATGGACAAAAATCAGGCCTTATAAATCTCTCATGTCTGATGAGAAGGCTATAGGAGTGTTCGAAAGAAAGATTCTCCGAAAGATGTATGGGCCTTTACGCCTTTGCATTGTCGAATACCTTAGAAGATGGAACGATGAGCTGTACGAGCTTTATAACGACATAGATATAGTGCAGCGAATTAAGATCCAGCGGCTTCGCTGGCTAGGCCATGTCGTTCGAATGGAAGAAAGCGCTCCAGCTCTGAAAGTATTCGACGCGGTACCCGCCAGTGCGTTCGAAATACCAGGCCGTAAGGGTCTTGGCGTGCTATGCTAAGCTCGGCCAAAATTGCATAGTCGGTTATCGAGCCAATGAAAGAAGAAGAAGAATAACTGGTTGGCCTCAATTGTATTGGGAATGACTTTTAACTAGGGCGCTCCTTTTGGATGAATACAACATGCAGTATTCTAAGTCAGGAAGCTTGCTTGCCACTGCACCTGTCCAATATTTGTTCGACAATCCTACATACAAACATACATACATATATGGAAAAGAAGAATGGAACCTAGCCAACGGCATTATTTCATCAACGATGAAGACTCTTAGAAGATCGGAATCTAGGCCTTTCCGACTGCACTTAGCTTACTAAAAAGGTCCTAAGCATCTCAGCGGAATGGAACTTAGGCCGTTCCAACCGCCAAATTACGCTCTCAGATTGCTCGCCTGGCTCAACAAAATGGGCAGATCGGAATCTCGGACTTTCCGACTGCGTATGTGATATTAGAGCTGATTTTCTAGGCTCACGAACGGTGCCTAGGACATTCTAACCGCAAAATTACGCAACGAAAAGCTATAGTAATATGAATGTTGAATATTTTGCAGATATAAATGCAGTCAAAGAATCAAGAAACTAAAGCGTTGGGGCGGATTTGAACCCAGTTCGTTCCAACCGTCAAGAGCTACAGACGCAAAAAACTGGGCTATCTTTCCCTTTGACGGAATATGCTACAAAAATATGCAAAAAAAATATTGAAGACAGCTTCTGTTGCAAAAGCAGAAGAAAAAGAATAAAAAACATACATATGTACATATATGATATGTAATATGTGCATACAGATATCTACATTCGACGAAAAGAAAATGGGTATCAGTTCAAAGGTGTTGCTATTTAAAGACAACTGAAAAATATGGTTTTCTTTTCACAATGCCAGGGGTTGTTGAGATCAAACGATCTGAACGACCGATGCGATAAAAATTTGCTTCACGTATTTCCTCACACACAACAAGTGTAACTGTTTTGTGTTATAAAAATCGCAATGTATCAAACTTTCACTCCCTTCGCTCGATTTCTGCAAAAGAATGTAAAGCCTTCAATTGTAATTAAATCTTATAAATAACATAAGTATCACGCTATAACTTTATAGAAATTCTTTATGTAGTCAAAAGTTAATTTGGCATGGTATGACGCATTACGTCGATACCTAAATCTACGCATTTCGATTAAACATGCAATTGTTGCATGTATTGGAATACAAATATATAAATTTGTATGTATGGATGTGTGTTTATTTATCCATCGAAATTGAATCCGCGAGTGGATATTGAAAATTGTTTTTATATGTATGTATATTTGCACAAAACAAAATGACAAGCAAACAATTTTAAATTCACGGATGCATTTAATGACAATTATGCAATTTTATTCTAATTACTTAATTTTACACATATTATAAAAAATTAATAAATGGTATTCGGAAAAATTAATTTTACTAAAATTTTAATTATATATACATACATATGAATGCAAATACAATAGGTTAGGTAAGGTTAGGTTAAAGTGGCTACTAGCGATCGCCCCAGCCCACCTAGGCCTTTTTTAAGGCCCATTGTGGTACCACGGGGATTTGAAAAATCCCCCTACTCGAACCAACATGTGGAATCTGCGAATTTTACCAGCTTGCGGATCTCTACTTTGGCCAGATCGCTAAGGTCTCCGTAGAAGTCTAATCCCAAAAATTTTCTTCTTCTAGTCCATAGTGCAGGACATTCACATAGAAGGTGCCTCACGGTTTCAGGTTCTTCTTCATTTCTGCAGCTTCTGCAGAAGTCGTTTCAGGGAACACCTAGTCTCTCTGCGTGTCTGCCGATCAGTACATGACCTGTTATGATTCCTAAAACTAAGGACTGGTTTTCGCTGCTCAGCATGAGACTTGGACTTGATACAGGTGTTACCGTTTTTCAAACGGTCTGCTGCTTCCTTAAGGGTTGAGTCCCTTAGAAAGAGCTTGCAGGTGGCGAGCGGCCTAAACCCTTATAGCGTGATGAAAGCGGAGTGGATGTCGCCCTTCTTGCAGGCTCATCCGCTGTTTCATTGCCTGGCTTGTTGCTAAGCCCAGGCACCCATACCAAATGAAAAGCAAACTGGTCCGCCATCTCGTTTAGAGATTTGCGACAGGTTACTACCGTTTTAGAATTACAGTTGACCGAATCAAGTGCCTTTAGTGCTGCTTGGCTGTCGGAAAATATGAATACATATATCTTTGAATTCAACCTCTTCTGTTCTTAGGTAGTCTACCGTCTCCTGTATAGCAGCGACCTCAGCCTGAAAGTCACTGCGCTGGTTAGGAATACGGAACGATTTTTCTAATCCTACTTGAGCTGAGAAAACACCCCCTCCCACTCGGTTCTCAAGCTTTGAGCCATCAATGTAGAAGTGGAGTAAATTTTCCGATCAAGGGGGTACATCGGACCACCAGTCTCTTTCAGGAATTAGTATGTGGAACTTCTTTGTAAAGCTTTGAATGGGGGCGCAGTAATCTGTAACTTGCGAGCCAAATTTGTTTGCGATTGTTGCGTGTCCTTCTTGACGAGACTTCCATACGGGCAACTCCCGTAGTCTAAGAGCGGCACACGTCGCGAATTGTTTTCCCTGCGATATCAATCGGGAGGATATTTAGTATTGTGTATAATGCTTCCGAGGGGGTTGTACGCAGAGCGCCACCTATGCATATCAGCGCCGATCTTTACACCCTTTTCACACTTTGCAGTGCTGATTGTGTGGTTTTCTTATCGAGGCATGGCCTCCACACCAATGCCCCATACAGCAGGATTGGTCTGACTACGGCTGTGTATATCTAGTGAGTAATTTTGCGAGATAAGCCCCATTTTCTTCCGATGGCTCCATTGCAGCTGTAAAGGGCCACCGTAGCCTTCTTACTGCGCTCCTGGACGTTCTGTGTCCACAAAAGCTTTCTGTCTACTGAAGGCACCCTCAATGTCTAGAAGTGATACCAGTGTGTACTCCTTGACCTGGAGGGAGTTCTCTATATACGACACAACTTGATGAAGCGCCATTTCAGTAGACTTCCCTTTAATGTTAGCATGCTGTGAAGATATTAGTTTGTACGTTGTTGAATCTCTGATGTGACCATCAATTACTCGCTCTAGTACCTTCAGTTGAATGGAGCAGAGACTTATAGGCCTAAAGTCTTTGGGATTGACGTGAGATATTTACCTGCTTTAGGGATAAATACAGCCCTTGATTCCTTCAACATTTTAGGAATATAGTTGAGGTTTAACACCGCTATATACATCTCATGCAGCCAAGTTGCGCTTAGCTCCAAAGATTGCTGAAGCTGCACCGGTGAAACTTCATCTGAACACGGCGCCTTGGAGGGTTTAAATGTCTCAATTTCCCAGGTTACTTTCTCTAATGTGAGGAAGTCAGCAGCCGCTGATTGTTCCCTCAGTGCACCCGATCTGTTCGGGAACCCACCCGCCGCGTACGAAAGTGTGTCTTCAGGAGAGTTTTGAAAGTGTCCTCTGCCGACCCCGTCCACGTCCACGTCCCGTCCAACGTTAGCAAGGTTCTCGGAGCTATGCAGGGTAAGCCAGAGAGAACCCTTCTCAGCCTTGATCCCTCTAACACATATTCCATAGATCCGCAGTTATCCATCCAAGAAGATCTCTTCGACTGCCTTACGAGCTTTTTATAGTGCCCTAAGTGAGACCTGTTCATTTCCCATTGTGAGTCTTTTTGGGTTCTTTTGGCTAGGCTAAATAGTGTTCGACAGATTCTGCGAGCCTTGTCAATACCTACATTCCACCACGGTGGATTCTTTTTGCCTTTGGGCTTCTTAATTGGGCAGGCCTTATTAAGAGCCTTTCCACATGCCATGGTAATCTGGTTTCCCATGTATTCTAGCTTCCCTGGGCTACACGGTACTCTTACTCGTTTGCCTGGGAGTCGCTTATCTAGTTCTTTTCTGTACCTAGGCCAGTAGGCATTTTTAAGGTTTCTCATGGGTTTAGTCCTAGGCGAGACCCCTTCTAAGTAGAAAGAGATGTATCGATGGTCCAAAAAGGAATGCTCTTCAAACACTTTCCAGTTTCTGACCACGGCCTCTGCTTCCATCGACACGAGAGTCACGTCCAGGACTTCCCTTCTACTACTGGTTACAAAGGTGGGTTCACTACCTCTGTTACTTATAGCTAGGTTGGCTTTCAATATAAAATCGAAGAGTAACTCACTTCTTTCGTTGGTGTCGCTGCTGCTTCACGTGAAGTGGAGCGCATTCGCGTCACCGCCAAGGATCAGCGTTCCTCTGTATGCTGAGCGACCTTTTCCACCATCGGTGTCGGAATTGGTCTGTCGTGGGCCAGGTCCGACTTAAGCTCCTCCTCCGTATACTTGCGGAAGGTCACACTCTGAAAGGGGTCCACCAGTTGGCTCGCAGAACCGGTTCATAGCCATGATTTTCATCCACCACAGCAAGGATGATCTTCTTCTTTGCGACTTCCGCAAGAAGAATAACTGGTTTGCCTCAATTGTATTGGGAATGACTTTTAACTAGGGCGCTCCTTTTGGATGAATACAACGCGCAGTATTCTAAGTCAGGAAGGTTGCTTGCCACTGCACCTGTCCAATATTTGTTGGACAATCGTACATACATACATGCATGTTCACAAACATACATACATATATGGCAAAGATAATAATAATCCCAACGGTTTTATCCCTCCATACCCGCCCGACCGACGCGAGGGGCGCATCCGCATGACTCACGGATATATAAAAAAAAAATTTTGTTTTTTTTCATATATGTTGCGCCGAGTCATGAAAGGCAGAGGTTTGTTAAGTGTCGAGATCTAAAACTGTTCAGCTACAGAACAATGCTCATCAGCTGATCGAATAGTAATATATGTATAAGTATGTATGTATTAATTATTGAGAGGATTGAGTATAGTTTTCTTTATGTAAAAAAGTGAGTCTGAAATATCAAAAGAACCGGAGTGAGTGTTAAAATCCTGACACAAACTACGGAGTGGCTCATTTAACTCAAAATTACTTTTACATGGCTTCAGAAAGAGAGGCCGGAAATTTCTCGAAATTCTGGAGGGAACGTTCAGTTTTATTTCGCTAAGAAGAGATGGGCTAGAGATCAAGCTTGTCAGTAACTTGACCAAAAATACAATGCCTAGCATTTCCCTGCGACTAGCAAGTGTAGGAAGATTAATGAGTTTTAAACGACTTATATATGGCGGCAGGTTGTACTGAGAATCCCAACGAAAATTCCTTAAAGCAAAAAGTAGAAATTGTTTTTGAATTGACTCTATTCTGTCGGAATGAACTTGATAGCGCGGGTTCCAAACAACAGATCCATATTCCAGTATGGGCCTCACTAACGTTGTGAATAGAGCCTTCGTGATGTAAGGGTCATTGAATTCTTTTGACCACCGTTTTACAAATGCAAAAACACCCTTGGCTTTGTTAACTGTAACATTTATGTGAAGATTAAAATTAAATTTCGGGTCCATTGTAATTCCAAGATCAACAAACTTAAACACTTGTTCGAGGTTATGTTTACATATTTCATAAGAAGCTGGTTGAACTGCTCTGCGAGAAAAGCACATTACTTTACATTTTTTAAGGTTTAGTGGTATGTAATTTATTTCACACCAGTTAGTCATGCTATTTAAATCCGCTTGTAGTAAGGACCTTTCCTCAACAGAATGATACGATCTAAAAAGCTTTACATCATCAGCATACAATAAAATTTTTGAATCATTTATTACAGAAGGTAAGTCATTTATAAAAAGTAAAAACAGAATCGGACCAAGGTGACTTCCTTGCGGGACCCCTGAAGAAACATGAATAATGTTTGAGGAACTATTTTTAAAAAGAACTCGTTGTGTTATGTCAATGAGGTAAGAAGACATCCAACGAAGGAGATTAGGTTGAAAACCAAGGAGTTTATGGATCAGTAAAGAGTGACTTACTCATTCAGAGCATTTTGGTATATATATATGTCTATATCCGTCTTGTTTCCGTCATGCTGTTACAAGCAACCGTTATGCGAACAAAGTTGTAATACCCTTGTGCACAAGTGCGCGGGTATAAAAAAGGGGAAAGCGAAGAAAAGCAATAATATCTAGCTCATTTTGAGACTTGAGATGAGACTGAGTTACAGAATTCGGGCATTAGTATCCGGTTGCCAGTAGTGGGTTGCCAAGCGTAATGGAAATTGTATGACCCTATTATGTTTGGAGACTACCCTGCCAGCACACTGCCGGTTACATCGCCTACCAGCTGCCCGACAGTGCATCTTAAATATTCATCACGACGTAGTGTCGAGTTACTTTCACATTCTTCAAGACGAAATAAATTTTGGGACTGAAACTTTTATGTATGTACGTGTGATCGTCTATCTCTTTTCAACACATTTAATATCGTATTTAACGATTGTTCTAGCTGTTTCGCCTATAGGTGATTACTAAAAATTAATTCATAGCTGACAAAACAGCTGATTATCGAACTGGCACTTATGCATGTAATGTCTCAGAGCTAGGCTATATTTATTTTAATGAAATTGAAATAACAACTATTTATAAAATATTTAGTGAACATTAAATATGATATAGCCGATAGCCCTGGCAGCTAGTGCTTCATTAATTATTGTTTTAATCAATTATAGTTAATTTGTAATAAATAAATAAATAAATAAACTATGATATGTCATCCGGTTGTAAACTAAACGTTCCAAGATTGATTCAAATATCCTTTTACGCGTCCTTTAAAACTGTCTATTGATGGAAGGTTCATTAGGAGAATAAATTACTTGAAATTATATTTAACAAAATTTGTCATTTATATTCAGCTTTAATTTACGATTACATTAGTCGTCATCTTTTGTAAGCGACTAGCAAAAGAACGTCCAATTCGCTTATAATCAACTCTCTTATATTTTGAATACACTTTACTACACTAGTCTGTCAAAATTAATGGTCGTTTGTAAAATTTGCTATCAAAACTAAAACAAAATAAGTAACTCTTATTAGAGGCTTTTTTACTTACGTCTGCTCTATCTTGGTTTTTGGCGTAGAATACGTCTTACCTTACGGTATGGGCACCCATGTCAGATTGTTATTGTTGTAATCTCTATTTCTTTAATTATAAAGAAACGGCGCGATAAATTTTTTTAAAATTTTTTTTGTAGTCAAATGAAGATGTTAGCTTTCGTTTGACTTACATTTCATATTGGTTGATATCTTCCTAATATTTAAATTTCTCAAATGAAAATTTTATAAATACATCCAAACAAATATGTGTGTGGTGTTTGATTGAGTGTGTAGTAGTGGTCAATAGACGTTAATTTTATTGCATAATTTTAGGCGGGAAAATTTAAGTAGAGTAAAGGGAGAGAAAGCGCTGCCAACTACTGCTTATTGGTGGTGATTTTAACACAGAAATCACTTCAAATACTAGATTGGCGAAATTTATGGGCGATACGTTTAATTTGGATTATATTCGATATGATGCTCCCACAACTATTGATAGCACAACCATTGACTTAGTTTTAGCGAGAAATTTAAATGTTAATTTAAAAACATATTTATCCTATTTTTCCTATCATAAGCCTATATTCTCAAAAAGAAATTTTCAAATAAACAAATAGATTTGGGTCTGTTATTTATCATTTATCTTTACTATTGATAACTACCATTGACTTCGTTTTTGCGAGAAATTTAATTGATAATTTAAAAACATTTTTATCCTATTTTCCTATCATACGCTTATGTATATCATCAAAAGTAACTATCAAATAAAGAAATTCATTTGCTTGTATTATTTATCATTATAAATTATCATAATACATATGTTTTCTGTCTTATCGGATGGCGTATTCTACGTTAAACTTAATGGCCGTGTCTCTGACACAGCCTCCTTCTTTTTTTTACTTATTTTGATGTTTAGCGAAAATTCTCGAATTTTCATTGGTATTTTCCAATAATTATTCACAATAGCACCACTTTCTCACTTTCCAACACTTCCAATGAGTTGGGCTTTTTTTTAAGCGAGTTTATTTCAACCCGCATGTTTCAACTCAACTCACTTATTTTTGTTGTTGCCTTTCACGCTATACGATAAGCAACCTAGTGTTCTTTTGCAAGTCGCTTACAAAAGATGAGGCCTATTGGTAGTCGGTTAGAATTTTTGTTTCCTAGGGTGCAACTACAGCTGTATGATGTCATATCATACCAAAATATCGAGTCGAAAGGGAAAAGTCACATTCATGTGCAATACAATGAAACAATTAATTAAGGGGTTTTTAATAAATGAAGTGTGCAGTGACAAATTGTAGTAACAACAACATGTAACCGTTGCATTTTCACTATATTTTGATAATAAATAAAGTACTTAAACAAAAGGATTTTATAATTTATTCTTACTTATCCACTTTTTGAGGATTGTACAAATACAACATAAGCTGAATCAACAACACTGGAGTATCGGATATTCACATATTTTGATGTGCCAATTGTTTATATTCGCTAAATTACCGCTGTTTATGATCAAAAACAGCTTTTTTGGTTGTTGGCATGCAAGGTTTTCATGCAAGGTTTGTCTAGATCTTGGTTGGCATGCATAAAACACAGCACTTGTATAAATGCTTCACAATTGCACACTGTTGGTATTTTCATTTCGCTTCATACTCATATTCCGTACGCTATGACGTAGAAATGTCGCAACCTTCTAATTTATCATTAATGGACAATGGCCATCTGATGTTTTAGCTGTATCGTTTCCTCAGATACTGAACGGTTACATTCGCTTTTAAGCGTTTTCAAATCAAAAATTTTATAGAGAAATGTATATGTGTTAGTTGAAAATTGTGTTTGTTGTAGATTAAGTCAGTCGTGACCCGTAGGGTAGTGATAGTTGCAAGTCCACTAGCTACGGCTAATAAAACCGTTCTTCGTATTATGTATGGCGATTCTTCTCAGCATACAGAAAAGCTCAGACAACATCGCCGATTTTACTTTTTTGACAAGTACATTTTGAAGAAATAGTGAAAAAAATATAAAGATCGTTTCAAAAGGAAAACATTTACATACTTTCAGTAGCCGATAGCGGAAAGGCAGAAAGGCGTGAGTGCGAAGAGCTTGAGATGCTAGCAAGCAGGAATGCGGCCCGAAAATTCTATCAGAAAATAAGGCAGCAAACAAGTGGTTTCAAGACCGGGGCTGGTTCCTGCAAAGACGAGTATGGAAATCTGGTTACGGACGTACAGAGCACACTTGAGGTATGGAGGGACTACTTCTCAACGCTACTGAATGCGAACTCTGGTGAGGAGTTTGAAGAAGAGGAGCCCAGAACAATCTTTAGGGATGAACAACAAATCCCTCCACTCGACCAAGGCGAGGTGAGAACAGCACTTAGGCGGCTAAGTAATAACAAAGCGCCTGGGGCAGACGGTATAACGGCTGATCTTTTCAAAGCCGGCGGCGAAGAGCTGGTAGGAAGCATGTACCAGCTGTTAAGCACAATTTGGTCTGACGAGTACATGCCAGAAGATTGGAACCTTAGTGTTCTTTGCCTAATCCATAAGAAGGGTGATCCTGCTGTTTGCGCCAACTACAGTGGGATAAACCTTCTAAATATCGCATATAAGGTTCTATCGACGATACTGTGTGAAAGACTGAAGCCATATATGAACCAGCTGATTGGACCTTATCAGTGTGGTTTTAGACCTGGTAAATCCACCATCGACCAGATATTCACAGCACGTCCAATCCTGGAAAAGACCTTAGATAAGCAAATCGACACACACCACCTTTTTGTCGACTTCAAAGCCGCTTTTGATAGCACAAATAGAAGCTGCCTATACGACGCCATGTCTAAATTTGGTATCCCCGCAAAACTAATACGGCTATGTAGAGTGTCGTTGAGCACAACATTTAGCTCCGTCCGAGTTGGGAAGAACCTCTCCGAGCCGTTTGAGACCAAACGAGGTTCTAGACAAGGTGACTCACTTTCGTGCAATTTCTTCAACCTAATGCTGGAAACTGTAATAAGAGCTGCCAATCTGAATCGCAGTGGTACTATATACATATAGCAAAAGTACGATGCTGCTTGCGTGTGCCGATGATATTGACATCGTTGGCCTTAACAACAGGGCCGTCAGTGTAGCATTTTCCAGTCTAGAGAAGGAAACAAAAGAGGTTGGTCTAGTAGTGAATGAGGACAAAACAACGTACCTTGTGGCAACAAACAAAAAATCCTCGCGTGTTGGGACCCACGCCACTGTTGGCAGCTACAATTTTGAAGTAGTCAAGGATTTTGTATACCTTGGATACAGCATAAACACCACCAATAATGTCAGCCTTGAAATCAAACGAAGAATAACACTTGCCAACAGATGCTACTTTGGGCTCGGTAGGCAGTTGAAAAGCAGAGCCCTTTCTCGACGAACGAAAATCTCGCTCTACAAATCTGTCATCGTGCCCGTCCTTGCATATGGCGCAGAAACATGGACGATGGTGACCAGCGATGAGCAAGCTTTGGGGGCTTTCGAGAGAAATGTTCTTCGCAAGATTTATAGCCCTGTTCGCGAAAGCGACGGGTACCGAAGAAGATGGAATGACGAGCTGTATGAGCTGTATAATGATGTGGACATAGTCAAGCGCATAAAAATTCAACGATTGCGATGGCTTGGCCATGTCGTTCGCATGGATGATGATGATCCAGTGAAAAAGTCCTTCGAAACGGCACCCATGGGTGGGCAACGACGGCAAGGGCGCCCAAGAACACACTGGAAGGACCAATTGCAGAAGGACCTGTCTACGCTTGGTATGAGTAATTGGCGTAACCTCGCGAAGGAGAGAGGGAACTGGCGAAGCTTTTTGATCTCGGCCCAAACCGACAAACAATTGTAGCGCCATAGAAGAAGAAAAAGAAGTAGCCGATAGCCAGGAGCGGGTTACTTGCGTAATGGAAATTCTAGTATAGTTGTCTAGCGGATCGATATTTATATTTTTCCACATTTGCTTCAAAATTGACTTCTCAAAAAAGTAAAATCTGTATACTGAGATCAATCGCTGTACATAATACGAAGAATGATTTTAGTAGCCGTGGCTAGTAGACCGGCAACTATACTCTAGACTCCATACATAATAGGGGCTTAAGTATGTATGTATTTATGTAAATATGCATACATGGAAACAAACCAAAAATGCATTCCTTTGTCCAAAAAGTGCATGCCTACATATGCAGATATTATGTACATATGTTTATATGCATGCAGGCAAATCAAAACCTTACCTTGTCCAAAATGCACACTTAAATGTATAGGTATGTATGTATGTATAGATCTATGTATCCTTTTCTTTCACTCGCGCAACTATTTCACTTTTCTGCGCGTTTATTTGCAATTCGCCTTGAAAGTCAAATTACTACGTCACAGATCCCTAAATTTTGTGAGGAAAATAACGGACCTGCGCAATGCCTTGATCTTTTATACATAAAACTTGAGTCTCCATACATAATAGAGTTTAAAATGATAAATTGGGCATGCTAAACACAACAACGGAGTTTAGTGTAAATAACAGCAGATCAACTGCTCTTGATTATATTTGGTTGTAAAAGGAAGATGAAACGGCACAATAGTTTACTTAGGAAGCTTACCACTGCATGTATGGCTTAGCAATCCAGGGCTGCTTGGTTCGATGCTTGGAGTCAGTGAGAACGAAAAATTTAAAATCTTTCATTTTAAGGGTTCTTTTGTTTTTCGCATTTTATTACAGGTAATTTTTTTATAATCCAATCCTGCATATCCAAGAGTTGGCGGTTTTTAAGCTCATGCAGGGTATTATCTAGAGTTATGAAATTTCCTTTCACGCCAAGCTGTATAAGCTTATCATATGTTCCTCTCCCTGTGGCATTACCTTCCACGGCAGGTAACGCTCCTCCGGCGGAGCACCAGCCGGCCCGCCATTCCTTACACCTGCTCGTATCGGAAGCACGCTTGTGAGCAAGGTCACTCGCAGACCACTTGATTTACCCCACGTGCCTGCCATGCAGACAACGGTTTTAATTTAATTTAAAGAAACTGTAAACTTTACTATTTTTAATTTAAGTTTTTTATTAAAATTTTAATAGGAGCGAAACTTGCCCGTCCGCCGCGTTTAAAAGAGAAAAATTAATTGAATTGTTATATGGGGCGATAGCCGCTCATCACCATTGCCAACCTGCTAACAGTACGACAGTGGTTAATATTTAATTGGTGCTGCCGTACTATTAGTAGTGCCATTACACCATCCCTCTTTTAAAAAAGAAGGATGTAGCAAGGTGATGAGTCTTACTATATCCTTCTTGCACATAATTAAAGAAAAAGGAATTACATTGTTTAACAATATATTTGTCTTATTAACTAGGTGTTAGAATTTATTTTTAAATTATATATTATATATATAAATATATATTTTGAATATTTTTGATATACAAATTTGCTTTTCATTGTGTTATATTTTTAATATAATTTAAATTTTTGTAGAAAAGTTACTTATAAGACTTATAACATTTTTGAAATTTGTATTTGTTTATTTTTTTGTTTTGTACCGGTATGGTTTAATTTTGTTTTTTTTTTAAGTATATCAATAGTGAAGTATAGTATTAAACATTATATCTATGAAATTGTATTCAATTTATTTTGTGTATACGGTTTTCGTGTACTGTCCCTTCTTTGTTTTTCTCTTTAACAAAAATTGTTACGTTTACACCGTCAATTTTTGTTACGACGTACGGGCCTTGGTATATATTTTCATGTTTGTTGCGTGGGTCCTTTTGAATGAGAACCATATCGTTAACGCTTATTGATAAGGGACGAGCCGTTTTATCATACAACTCCTTATTTCGAATTTTATGTTTATTTATTAAATCTTTTGCATTCTATATTTGACTTTTTTAGCGTAATTTTCGATGTTATAGATCGGATCAACTTTTTCTTTTTGTAATTCATGAGGCACAATAGCCTTTTTGCCGAATAATAATTCAAATGGTGAAAATTTGTTATCAAAAACTGTATTGGTTGTTGTATTGTGTAAAAAAGTAAATTATTTTAAATATATGTATGTACATCCCAATCTGAGAATGTATTATCTAAATAAGCTCGCAAATATTCATTAAAAACTCTATGGTTTCTTTCAATAGTACCCACGGTCTCGTGGTGATATGCTGTTGAAAAATTGCGTTCAACTTTTAAAATTTTCGTTAATTCTGAAAAAATGTCGTTTTTGAATTCTGTACCTAAATCGGATTTAATTGAATTCATTATCCCGTATGTTTAGCACTTTTGGCGGGAATAGCAATCGTTACTAAATATTTGGTTAAATCGCATATAATGCTTAGTGCGAACTTATTACCATTATTCGACTCAGGCAAAGGTCCTATTGTATCAATAACTACAATGTCGAATGGTTTGCAAGGTGTTGGTGTAAGAACAAGATTTTCTTTAGTTTTAGGCTTAACTTTGTTTAATAAACATTTTTCGCAACTTTTTACAAATTTAGCAATGTTACGAGACATGTTTTTCCAATAGTATATTGGCATAAAGTTTTTTGTTTCCGCAATGTCCTCTTGAAAGCGGGTCAGTGTGGTAAATTTTCAATAGTTTTTGTTTCTGATCGTCGTTGTCTACAGTCTCTACCGGATCTGTTATGATAATTTGTAAATTCTTTAAAATTTTGTTTCCGCTGTTTTTTAATTCTGCTATAGAAAAATATTTGAAAAATGTATCGTTTTTTGGCCATTCAAAATGTTTAATGTTGCGATTGCCGGCTTCGCTTTCGAGCCTCGAAAGTAAGTCATCTAAATTCGTTATTTCGTTAACAATCTCGACATTAAGCAACTCGAGTTTTTTGTGTTTTATATATGCGTAAATTTGTAAATTTGAAATTTTGTTATTTTTATCGTGATTTATTGTGGGTCTAATACGCGGTATTTTTTTTGAATGCGCAAATTTCTATATTCGAAAAAAAAAATTAATTAGAAAAATTTCAAAGTCTGACTCACGACCAACACTACAAGGCACATAAGTTTTCATTGAGAAAAAAAATTTTTAATTGTTGCAAAAAATTGATTATTTGAAAAAGTAGTAGTAAGTGTTTGCACACTTCTGTATGTAGAGCTGAAATTCCGTTGAAAAAACAGTAACACAAATGTATATATGTATTAAAGCATGTATTGGTTGGTTTATGTAAATAATATAATCGTACTATCAGATCAAAAGTACAGTAAGCAAAGTGCAGAAAACAGGTATTGGTATGTATGTATGTATGTACATATATAATGGAAGGATATATGATCAAAAGTACAGTAGTTGAAAAAGTAAAATGTTACGGTATATAATGCAAATTGTACAGTTGTACGCCAAAGTGAAAAGTTTAGGTATATAATAAAAAATATGTACATATGTCGTTATTAATTTTCGCACAGTGTGCGCCATACCCTATGCTGCAAAACCGCTACTCGTTGCTTCTTAACTGCTGCGTTGTCCTCTCTTGGCTATTGATGTTATTGTTATTTCTGTTCACTGCTGTTGACGCTGCTTTGATGCTGTTGCTATGTGCCGCGTCACGGCTTGGCAAAAAGGGCCGTTATGTGGCGTGATTTCGCCTAACGGGTTTCTGCTGCTGCTAACATGTGCAGAACTGTACACCTTTGTTGTTTTTCAAAATTTGGTTTTCGCTTTTCCTTTCGATTTGGTTTGTTTAAAAAAAATTTGGTAACAATTTGGTTTTCTTATTTTCTTTCTGTATTTAATGTTCGAATGTTTATATTGTATAATATTTTAGTAGTTTTTGATGAAGAAACTGTTTTTTGTTTTTTTGCAGTGCATTTTGTAATTAATTTGTGAATTATTATTCAGTAAATTCAAAAATTTTAGTTTGTGTTTTTTTTTTAATTTCAGTTCACTTGAAAATGATTAAATTTTAGTTCCTTATAGAGTTGAACTGTGCGGAAGTGCTTTTACTATCGCTCCTCATACCTTGTATACCTTGTAAATTATTATTATCTAAGTTGTTTTAAATCCAAATTCTAATCAGAAGTAATCAAACCCATAAATCGCCCACTCATCAAATCATCAATCAAAAGACTAAATTATTAAATCAATAAAAATTAAATATAATAAAATAAAACATCATTCCAACCATAACTTGTGTGAACAATAAGTAAACAAAAACAACTACGCCGAGCCGTTTGTGTACTTTGCTCCCGCTGTTGCTGTCACTGCCGTTTATTGACAACGATTAGCTGGATATCTTCTCTTCTGTGTTAACAGCTGTGTGCGGTGGTGCTTTTGTTTTTGTCTCTATTTCATTTTCTTATCCGTCTATCACTGCATTTGCTCAGCATTCATTAAATAATGACTACTCGCACAAAATCTGCTCGCCTGGTAATCGCTTCACCGAATAAGATACTCGCAACTACGCCTAAGAGTGTCTTGCCCGACATTGCTTGGATCTCCCAGCTTTAAGCGAAGCTTATGAGTGCTATGACAGAAGTTGTTAGAGAGGTGGTAAAGGAATCAGCTGACGCTATTATGCAGAAACTGGGATAGGCGACTGCTGAGCTGGCCAACATGAAGAGAGACCTACAAACTTTTGAGCGTAAAATTGAACAAATTGAGGGCGACCACAAAGAAATGGCAGAGCTGCGCAATGATGTTTGCGCACTAAAGGAGGAAATGGAAAACAAAAGCCTTAAAACAGATGTTGTTATCAGCGGCATTCCGCAAGTGCCAGACGAAAAGGTAGGGGAAATTTTTAATAAAATCTGCAAAGCGAAAAATACACCACTGATTAATAAACTGGTATCCTCCAATGATCGCCCCCTGTTATTTGCTGCCGCTGCCAAGTTTTTTTAAATTAAACAAAAGAGGTATTAAGCTAAGTGATATTGGGCGCCAACCCGAAGGAACAATACATCTAAATGAATCTCTCACCAGGCGTACGCGAGCGGTGATGCAATTCGCGATTCAACTGAAAAGGCAAAAGTGTGTAACATCTGCCTTATCTTTTAAGGGACAGGTGTTTGTTCGTGTGCGGCCAAATGAAGCCGCGGCTCAAGTAGTCAGCATAGATGAAATTAAAGCGTTAACTGCTGACAGCAAATGACTAGTTTCTAAGATTTATTGCACTGGTGGCCTACTCTCTATTTCGATTCTAAAAACAAAATATTAATATTCGTACATTTGACACTCTGTCCTACGATTTTCGAATTTATTTTTTTCCCTTTCTTGCTTTTTCGCATTTATGGCACTCTGTTTCGCGAAGCGAAATGTCAAAAGTCTCCGAAAGTGGCAAATTTTATTCGACAACTATTGACCGCGCGCAAAGCATCAAAAATGTAAGTATTAAAATTGAATTACTTAATTTGTTGAAAAAATAATAAAAAGGTAAATTTGATTAAACAGGGAGTTAAATAGAAATGAAGAATACCAAACTAGCTCAATTCGATCTGCTAGTTGATTTTATGGAGGAACATCCGCAGCTTGCCAAAGGGCACTTGAAAGCGGCAAATGCTAAAGCAAGTGCCAACCATTTGTGGAAGAGGTTGATGGAGGACCTCAATAGTTGTGGACAACCTACGCGTGATGTAGCTGGGTGGAAAAAAGTAAGTAATATCTGAATATTAGTTCTAGTTTGGAAGTATAACTTACAAATATAGGTTTCGGCTGACTACAAAAATCACCTAAAAGCTAAAATGCGAAAAAACAAGTCAAGTATTGCAGGAACGGGTGGTGGACCATCTAGGTTTCAACACATTACTCCTTTAGAGGAAAGGGTTGTCCAGTTGATGAGCATTGATGAGGCGGTGAATGGCAGTAGTGGCTCAGAAAGATTTGGTTGTGGTGACATGTCAGTGGATGAATCTCCCGTATTGAGCACAACGACACCACGTCGTCAATCTGTACCAAGACAATTCCGTTCAAAAGCTAACAGCTATACACGATACGCTGAAAGATATAAATAGAAATTTGAGAAAAGCGAGAGAAACTGAGGAAAAAAATATGACTTACTGAAGCAAAGATTTGAACATGAAAAGAAAGTAAGTGTTGAAAACCTTAAACTCAAGTGTGCAAAGCTAAATATAAAAAAGGAAATGCTCCAAATTAATCGCGCTTGATTTTTTCTAACTTTTGAAATATACGGGCATGTGCTGCAAATCGTTTTCGCATGAAAGTGAACCCCCAACACGCATGTGTCGTATTGCTGCGGTGGACACTTTCATGCGAAAACGATTTGCAGCACATGCCCGATAAACACAAATTTTCGAAAGCTTTGCACAAAGTTTAAACCTTTGATTCATGTGGATTGTGTTATGAAATGAATTATATTCCAAAAAACCGAATGATCTTTAGAAGACAAACATCTAAGTTGTTTCGGGCACAGAGTTTTTTCGATGGCCTTGCAGACTTCGTTTAGAGAAGTTGACATAGCCTGTTGAGCCAAGCCTGTTTTCCCTAAGTTCGGGCGAGATCTCGTTTAACACGTATATAAACGCCTCTTTGCTAAGCCGGAAATTTCGCACAAAACTATGATTTTGTTTATTAGTTAACAGTAACACATTTTCAGCACAATTTGGTTTGCTTTGGTCTCTAAGAATTCTTCGCTAAATTTTTCATCCCTTATAGGTTCTTCTAACCACAACTCTACGGAATCCATTTTATTTATTAATTCGCTTGATTTATATTTTTTTATATGCCTGTGCTTATTGTTTATTTTTCAACAGCTGTTTATCTATTTTTGACGTTTTGTTACAGTGTTGCTTCTTTTTACAAAAATAGTTCGAACGGCAATGCGAATGCGATTCAGAGTTCCAATTTACTTTAGCATCGCATTTTGCGTGCTAATAGCATTATTTTTCGAATAAAAATAGAGAGTAGGCCCCCTGTTCTTTGTACTTTTTCTTTTCTTATATCTTGCTACGCTTTACTTTTTCTCTTTCCTCACCTTACCCTGAGTGCTATGTATGTATGTATATGTGGTTATTATTTGTCATCGCCCCCAGTGTGCAGCGTTTATTGCTCTGCATTGTTTATATGAACAGTAAAAAACATGGTGGTTCCATGGACGGCACCTATAATTTGATTCGGCTCATTGGCAATCAAAAACGCGGCCTAAGAGTATGCCATCTTAATTCTCAAAGCCTCCAACCTAAAATTGACGAATTTAGGTACATATTTGAATGCTCCAATGTTGATGTTGTATGTGTATCTGAGACTTGGTCCTTTTCGTGTCATATTGATAATTTAATATGTATTAGTGGCTATAAAGTGTTTCGTCTAGACAGAATCGGGAATGATGGTGGTGTCGCTATATATGTAAAATCTGGCATTTCGTGTAAACTTAAATTCAAATCTGAACCTTTAGAAAGTGTTGAGTATATTTTCGTCGAGCTGGCATCTGAAACCAATACAATTTTAGTTGGATGTGTATATAGACCTAATCGCCAGATTGCATATTCCAATTTCGTTGATTTTGTTGAAAATCTGAGTCTAAACTATAGTGACATTATTATAACTGGCGTATAATAAATGGTAACAATCCAAGTCGGAAAATAAATATTATGGCTACTAGATCCTAAGAAGAGAAGTTACCAAGGCCATTAAGATACAAAAATTTTAATTCTATAAACAAAAATTTAGCTCTGCCGTAGGTTCTAAGCAAACAAGGAATCATATTCGCGAAATCGGGGTTGGTAATAGAAACAATCCGGGCAATGAATCCGTTAATGTAAATGAGCTTAATGAACAATTTGTCCAAGTGCCCGCTGGTAGTAATAATAATAATATAATATTGAACTGTCTCTGTGCCTGGTTTCTGTTTTAAATGTATTGATGAATGTGATGTTGTCCAATCTATACTGAGTGTTAAATCTAATGCTGTTGGTCTTGATGATGTGCATCCAATATTTGTTAAGTGTTTACTGCCAAAAATTTTAACTTTTATCACCTATGCATTTAATACAATTCTGACTACGTCTTCATTTTCAAACTGCTGGAAAATGGCCAAAACCATTCCGGTTAAAAAGCCCAATGGTGAATATAGGCCCATTGCGATACTTCCTTATTTATCTAAGGTACTGGAAAAAATTATGAGCAAGCAAATCCTTGATGACCCCGCACCAATCAGGCTTTACTACAAATAGAAGTTGTATTACAGCGCTCATTAAAGTCTCGGACGATATTTGGCTAAATATTGACAAAAATCACGTAACATTTTTAACTCTTCTTGACCACTCAAAAGCTTTTGACACCGTTGACCACAAATTAATGTGCTCAAAACTTGACAGCTTTTTCAACATCGGCAGTAAACCTAGTAAAGTCTTATCTTTTTCACCGTTCGCAATCCGTAAGTGTACGTGACAGTGTGTCTAACCCGTTGCCTATTTCTAAAGGTGTTCCGCAAGGATCAATTCTTGGTCCTCTACTGTTCACGTTGTACATCCAACTGTTTTGAATTATAGTAATATTCACGTTTACGCAGATAACGTCCAACTGTATCTGTCAATGCATGTATTACCAACATAAACACAGACTTATATTGCTTGAATCAGTGGGCGTCTGACAATGGATTGGCGCTTAATCCAAGCAAGTCCCAGTGCATTGTTATCTATAAGAAATATTTAAACCTTGACGGCTATAACGAGGTAAAACTCAACAATTCTGTGATAAAATACGTGGACACAGCAAAAAACCTAGGAATAGTTTTCAATAGAACTTTGACGTGGAACAACCATATTCTTAGCACTATTGGCAAAGTATATGGCATGCTTTGGACTTTGTGGGGTATTCAGTACTTAACGCCGTTAAAAATACGACTTTTACTAGACAAAACGTATCTTTTACCGACGTTATTATATGGTTGTGAATTGTTTGCAAATTGTGATAGTATATGTAGTAGGAAACTTAATGTTCTGTACAATAATATCGCGCAATATATTTTTGGTATTAAATGTTATGAGCACATTTCTGAATTCGCGTTGAAAATCTTTTCTAAAACAAAGTCAGGTGCTTAACGTTATTGCATAAAGTCATGACAACTAAGGAGACGAGTTATCTGAAAGAACGACAGTCATGGACCAGATCTTCCCGGTTTCCGACTATTTCGTCTTTGAAATCGAGTTGCCTGACCTCTGAACGTCAATTCCTTGTGTACTCAGTCCGTCTTTGGAATTGTTTACCGCCAGCGATTAGGAATAATAAAACCACGCTGCGATTCAAAGGTGAACTCATGTGCCACTTTACTAAATAATTGATATGGATACCATTAACTCTTCTTTTTGAATCTATTGATCTCTTCTGTCCCTCTTTTCTTCTACTAAACTTTCTTACTAATCTTATTATATCTTCTATCTTAATATCTATTTAAATTCATATATTTGTATTTTTGGTTAAGTCTAAATTTAAGACAAATTTTATGTTATAAATAAATGTTTTAGTCGATTGCCTCGATTGTTCAAACATCTCGATGGTTCTCGATGTTTCTCTCGTAGACGAATTTGCGACGAATTTCCAGTCGATAATAATAATAACTAGTATGTAACCCCCGATATTCGTGTGAGTTTGAATCAACGGTTTTACTTTCTTGTTAATAAAAATTATTTTCTCAATTTTAAAATAAATAAGTGTGCTTTTTAATTAGATAACGTTCTTTTTTTATTGTATTACATAACAAAATTAATTACAATATATATAATAATATATCATTTTGGCGCGTACACTATATAGCTCAGTGTTTGGCCGAGCTTCTCCTACCATTTGTGGTGTGCATCTTTATATTATACCACATATGGAGGGACCTATAGTTTTATGCCGACTGCGAACGGCATATGTATGTAATGAGAAGCTTTTTTATGGCAGAAGTACCCTCGGAGGTTTGCCATTGCCTGCCGAGGGGTGACCGCTATTAGAGAAAACGTTTTCTATTATAAAGATTTTGCTTGCCCTGATTGAGATTCGAACCTCGAACTTACCGGCATATCAAGTTATAGCACGCACCGCTACCTACTCGACCACACCAATTACAATAGAACCTCGTTATATACTTTATTAAAAGTAGTCTTCATTGTGGTTCATTTGAACTCGTATACTTCCCCAGCATAGAACTCGGATTAACACTACATATAGCTGGCAATGAGCAAAGCAATCCTGCTTTAAATAAAGCCCAACCCTTGACAATTTCTGCCCTTGTGCCTTGTTTATTGTTATGGCGAAAGCAATCACAATGGGGAACTGGCGACGTTTCAATACAAAAGGAAGTGTGGATTCGCTTGGCTGCAAGGCAGTAGAAATCGTCTTCCTTGTGACTCTCCGCATACAATTTTGGCGTCCAAACAGTTTTGATGCGTTGCCTTAATGATAAGTCTGGTGCCATTTACCAATCCTTCTGCTGGATTTAGATTGCGGATCAACATTACAACGGTTTCAACCTTCAGCCGCATTTTATGCGGTGGAATTCCACTAAAGCTGAGAGAGCGCAAAAATTCCAAAGGGAATGCTACCTGACCTTGGGTATTTAAAGATACAATTGTATCAGCGCTGAGGTACGTTCTTTCCTGACCTGGTAGCATATCGACTATATTCGCATTTATGGCACATTGTTCACTTTTTGGACATAATATGGCTCGATCTTTAAAGTTATTGGGCTCTATTATTCCAAAATTCGGCTGAAATACCAAGTCAATAAGATTACCATTTTTTAATAACTTTTTCTACTGAATTTTTACTTTTGACCCAATTGCTTGCCTTTGCCGTACCCTAGGCGCAAAAGAAAATTGCAATAATCGAGATCTTCACTGCGCATATTAATTGTGAGCTTTAATTGCTTGAAAATTGTCCACAAAGAGCAACGCTTAAGGCAATTACCCACTATGGCAGAACGCGTGTCGAGTTACTATCACATTCTTGAAGACGAAATGAATTTTCTGACTGAAACTTTTATGTGTGTATGTAAGTATGTATATAATGTACAGATATATAATCAAAAGTACAGCAGTTGAAAAGGTAAAATGTTACGGTATATAATGCAAATTGTACATTTGTACGCAAAAGTGAAAAGGTATTGGTATATATGTATGTATATAATGTACAGACATATAATCAAAAGTACAGTAGTTGAAAAAGTAAAAAGTTACGGTATATAATGCAAATTGTACAGTTGTACGCAAATGTGAAAAGTTTAGGTATATAATAAAATATATTTACATATGTCGTTATTAATTTTCGCACAGTGTGCGCCATACCCTATGCTGCAAAACCGCTACTCGTTGCTTCTTAACTGCTGCGTTGTCCTCTCTTGGCTATTGATGTTGTTGTTGTTGCTGTTCACTGCTGTTGACGCTGCTTTGATGCTGTTGCTATGTGCCGCGTCTCGGCTTGGCAAAAATGGCCGTTATGTGGTGTGATTTCGCCTAGCGGGTTTCTGCTGCTGCTAACATGTGCAGAACAGTACACCTTTGTTGTTTTTCAAAATTTTTCACTTTCCTTTCGAATTGGTTTGTTTAAAAAAAAATGTGGTTTTCGTTTTTACTTTCTTACAGGTATTCGTAAAAATATGGTTTTTGTTTTTCCTTTCTTTTTGGTTTTCGTAAAAATTTGGTTTTCTTTTTTTCTTTCTGTATTTAATGTTCGAATGTTTATATTGTATTATATTTAAGTGGTTTTTGATGAAGAAACTGTTTTTTTTTTATGCAGTGCACTTTGTAATTAATTTGTGAATTATTATTCATAAAAATCAACAATTTTAGTTTGTGTTTTTTTTTTAATTTAAGTTCACTTGAAAATGACTACATTTTAGTTCCTTATATAACGTCGAAGTAACAACCGTTTCCATTCCAAAAGATTTGATCCGGTGTCACCTACGAAGAAAATTTAATACAATATTGATATGAAAAATACATTGTAAGCACCTGAGCCATGAAAAATATCACAGTTGCACTATGCGACTGGGTAGTTGGATGTGTGTTTCGCAAAACAAGGTTCATTTTCGCAGCTTTGATATATTAATATTGTGACGATATTCCACAACACGAATGACAAACGAAAGAGAAACCGAGAAAGAGATAGAGATAGAGACGTCGAGAAAATGCAAATAGAACAATCGCAATCGAGAACGATCGATAATGTTCTAGAGCTGCCACAGCGCACGCAGCTCGGAGTATGAAAAGGGGTTGCCACGTCCTTAGGTAATTAAACATTGAAGAGAAAAGTTGTAAAGTTGTAAGCTAAGAATTTTAACGTTGCGAGTGCGCAAGTACAAGTATCCGTGAATTAAATAGCGTTGTTAAGTGTTGTCAACTATTTGTAAAGAAATAAAGTTAGCATTAAGGAAATCCGAGCGTGTTTTATTTAACAATCCAGTGGTAGAACCTGAAGGATTTTGGAAATCAGCGGCGTTTCAGGGTAAAAACGTAACATTTGGTGTCAGAAGTGGGATTGTTAAATAAATCCTAAAGGATAATAGCGGAGAAAATGACAAAGATTCAGGATCTGAAGATTGAAGATTGAAGAGCTCAAGCAGGAGCTGGAAAAACGTAATTTAGCAACTTCTGGGAGAAAAGCTGAATTAGTATCACGCTGGTGGGAAGCTATGGCGTAGGAAGGAGTTGAGTTGGCAACCACGAATTCAAAGGTAAGCCTGAGGATACGGAAGACGAACGCAGGATGGTTGAAGAAACGGACAATGCTGCTAATGGATCAACAGCTTTAAACATAAACACAATCATTGCAACAGTCTGCGGAAATTTCAGCACTACGGGAGCATTTAAGCAACAATAATGAGGCCAAGTTAGATGAGATTGAGAGTCGTCTTCGTAATTTTTAGCTGAGTCGTACAACTATTTCGGCTCCTAAGGTAAAAACGCCATCTTTTGATGGTACAGTTCCTTTCAGGTTTTCAAGCTCCAATTTGAAAAAACGGCTTCGGCAAACAATTGTAGCACTAAAAGGACCGGCAGCTGAGATGCTACAAACTGTTCCCGAGCGTGAAAGGGATAACTACGATGTGTTAATGGATGCCGTAGAAAGACGTTACGGTAGCGAGCATAGGAGACAAATTTAACAGATGGAACTGGAGAATCGCTTTCAGAAATCGAACGAGACTTTACAAGAATTTGCTTCCGAAATTGAGAGGTTGGCTCATTTGGCTTTTGGAGATGCATCTGGAGAATACCTTGAAAGAGTAAAAATTCAGAAATTTGTAAATGGGATACGAGACACATATACGAAGCGAGCAACATATGCGAATCCGAGAACAACGTTTGCTGAAACTGTCTCATATGCCCAAACCCAGGAAACAGCAGCGCTCTTAAGTGGTCCAGCATATAAAGCACACCGAGTAGAAGTAGAATCAGCGGATGTAATGAATTAAATGCTTAAAACACTTAAGGCGATCGCAGGTAAAATCAGTCCTGATTCAACAGAAACAGAGATTGGCACTGGAAAATGCTTCAGATGCGGAGAAGCAGGCCATTTTGCACGCAAGTGTAAGACAGCTTATAACAGAAGTAAGAATTCAGTAGGCCATATGCGCAGAGCTGAAGAAGAACAGATTCCTAACCAGTCGTTAAACTAAAAGGAGCCATCCGAAGAGGGCGTAGGCTGGCTCCTGCAACTGAATGCCCAATAATCACCATCTCTCAAATTGGTAGGATAGCGAGGAACATTACTGTTTGTGGGTAAGTGGACGGACATAAGCGAGAACTACTTAAGGATACGGGAGCATCACATTCCATCACTCGGTCAGATCTGGTCACAAAGGAGGTAAGATTATTATCTGGAGCAAAGTTGAGGACAGTAACTGGTGAGGACACGTGAGTTATAGGAGAAGTAATCTGCAAAGTTGCGATTGGGAATGTGATAGTAGCACACAAGTTTATAGGAGCGGAGATTTTCGACGAAGTCATATTGGGTATTGACTTCCTAATGAGTCAGGGAATGAACATCGGGTTGGGCAAACGGATGATGACGAATAACAACGTGAAAGTACCACTTCGCTTTGGGCATGACAGCCTATTCAGCAGCAAACGAGTGGTCTTGGAAGGTAGTTCTGAGCGGGGTTTTAGCTATCGCAGATTGGAAGCGAAGCCTGCGGATAATTGGGAAGTAAACCAATTGAGAAAGTGCCAGCAAAAAGATCGGCATTTGAAAGTTGTAATGCATGGGTTGTACATGGGTACACGGCCAACCAAAAAGCAAATGGCAGCGGAAAGTTTAATCGCAAAGGCGTATTGGGCGCAATGGAACAGATTAAGGTTAATATCTGGATGTTTGTATAGGACTTGGGAGAGCGGGGATGGCCAATTTTCTCGAAATCTCATAGTTGTCCCAAGGGTAAGAATTCCTGATGTTCTCAAAGAATTCCACAATGGACCGAGTGGAGGACACTTGGGAATCACGAAGACTATGGAGAGAATCAAACAGAAGTTCTATTGGGTTAGATGTCGACGATCGGTAGCAGAGTGGATCGGCAAATGCACGGGGTGTATTGCAGCTAAGGCACCAAAATTACGAAGTCATGGTCAGACAAAGTTTAAGCGTATTACGACGAATGTGTCCAAACCATTTCCTATGAGTAAATTAGGGATTAGGTCAGCAGTACACGAAACAACGGGCAAAAGTCCAGCAAAGGTAATTTTTGGCAGTGAACTTCGGTTACCAAGCGATCTAAAGTTTGGAGTTACAGGTGATGCGCGCAAGAATGGTAGGGTAACGTCCAACACCCTGGAGGAGGAGTTGCGAGAAGTGCATGATCTTGTTAGGCAGCGTACACAATAATGATGAAGGCCAGGTATGACAAGGCGATGAATTCTGAAGGATTCCAAGAAGGAGATTTGGTACTGTTGTATAATCCACAACGAAAGAAAGGTTTGTCCTCGAAATTGCAGTGCAACTGGGAAGGTCCGTACAAGGTCATAAAATTATGATGAAGGCCAGGTATGACAGGCCGATGAATTCTGAAGGATTCCAAGAAGGAGATTTGGTACTGTTGTATAATCCACAACGAAAGAAAGGTTTGTTCCCGAAATTGCAGTGCAACTGGGAAGGTCCGTACAAGGTCATAAAACGGCTAAATGACGTGGTTTATCGAATCCAAACAGTTGGGAGACCTAGGAACAAAATGAAGTTAGTTCATTTGGAAAGGCTTGCATCATTTGGAACAGTTAGTGTGTCTGATCGGGACGATCAGACTTAGGTGGAGGGCAGTGTGGCGATATTCCAAAACACGAATGACATACGAAAGAGAAACCGAAAAAGAGATAGAGACGTCGAGAAAATGCAAATAGAACAATCGCAATCGAGAACTTTCGATAACGATCGATAATGTTCTAGAGCTACCACAGTGCACGCAGCTCGGAGTATAAAAAGGCGTTGCCACGTCGTTAGGTAAATCAGTTTGTAATTAAACATTGAAGAGAAAAGTTGTAAAATTGTAATCTAAGAGTTTTAAAATTGCGAGTGCACAAGTACAAGTATCCGTGAATTAAATAGCGTTGTTAAGTGTTGTCAATTATTTGTAAACAAATAAAGTTAGCATTAAGGAAATTCGAGCGTGTTTTATTTTACAATCCAGTGGTCGAACCTGAAGGATTTTGGAAATCATCGGCGTTTCTGGGTTAAAGCGTAACAATATGTAAAAAGTTATATGTTACAATGTGTGCACGTTCCGATACGAGTAGTAATGGGCGATTCCTAAATGCTTTAGTCGATTGTCTCGATTAATCAAACATCTCGATGGTTCTCGATGTTTTCTCTCGTAGACGAATTTGCGACGAATTGCCAGTCGATAATAATAATAACAAGTATGTAACCCCCGATATTCGTGTGTGTTTGAATCAACGGTTTTACGTTATTCTTAATAAGAATTATTTTCTCAATTTTTAAATAAATAAGAGTGCTTTTTAATTAGGTAACGTTCTTTTTTTATTGTATTACATAACAAAAGTAAATTACAATAGTACCTCGTTATATACTTCATTAAAAGTAGTCTTCATTGTGGCTCATTTGAACTCGTATACTTCCCCAGCGTCGAACTCGGCTTAACGCTACATATATCTGGCCATGAGCAAAGCAATCCTGCTTTAAATAAAGCCCAACCCTTTACAATTTCTGCCCTTGTGCCTTGTTTATTGTTATGGCGAAAGCTAACACAATGGGGAACTTGCGACGTTTCAATACAAAAGGATGTGTGGATTCGCTTGGCTGCAAATTTATTCGAGGCAGTAGAAATCGTCTTCCTTGTGACTCTCCGCATACAATTTTGGCGTCCAAACAGTTTTGATGCATTGCCTTAATGATAAGTCTGGTGCCATTTACCAATACTTCTGCTAGATTTAGATTGCGGATCAACGTTACAACGGTTCCAACCTTCAGCCGCAGGTTATGCGGTGGAATTCCATTAAAGCTGAGAGAGCGCAAAAATTCCAAAGGGAATGCTACCTGACATTGGATATCTAAAGATACAATTGTATCAGCGCTGAGGTACGTTCTTTCCTGACCTGGTAGCATATCGACTATATTCGCATTTATGGCACATTGTTCATTTTTTGGACATAATATGGCTCGATCTTTTAAGTTATTGGGCTCTATTATTCCAAAATTCGGCTGAAATACCCAGTCAATAAGATCACCATTTTTTAATAAAATTTTCTCCGGAATTTTTACTTTTGACCCAATGGCTTGACCTTTGCCGTGCCCTAGGTGCAAAAGAAAATTGCAATAATCGGGAAGACGCGAACTATCAGCTGCCCGACAGTGCAACTTTAACATTCTGTCACGACGTAGTGTCGAGTTACTATCACATTCTTGAAGACGAAATGAATTTTTTGACTGAAACTTTTATGTATGTACGTGTGATCGTCTATCTCTTTTCAACACATTTAATATCGTAGTTTACGATTATTCTAGTTCTTTCGCCTATAAGTGATGACTAAAAATTAATTCATAGCTGACAAAACAGCTGATTATCAGAGCTGACTGGTCAGTCTTCAGTCATCGCTGTTGTAAGCTTTTTGAGGAATGCCGATAGAACCCATAGAAGATGACATAAACAAAAAATTTAATTAAAAATGCTTTATTGATTTTAATGAAATTGAAATAACAACTATTTATAAAATATTTAGTGAACATTAAATCAATATAAACTATGATATGTCATCCGGTTGTAAACTAAACGTTCCAAGATTGATTCAAATATCCTTTTGTACCTGATCATGCAATTCTGAAAATATCTTCTGTTCATTCTAATTTTTAAAATCTTCGCTCTAATACTTATCTTCCTTATTGTTTTCCTCAGATTCTTTTTCTGGACTAGATTCCTTTTGCTGTTTTCCTTATTTTTATAATAAAATATATTTACATATGTCGTTATTAATTTTCGCACAGTGTGCGCCATACCCTATGCTGCAAAACCGCTACTCGTTGCTTCTTAACTGCTGCGTTGTCCTCTCTTGGCTATTGATGTTGTTGTTGTTGCTGTTCACTGCTGTTGACGCTGCTTTGATGCTGTTGCTATGTGCCGCGTCTCGGCTTGGCAAAAATGGCCGTTATGTGGTGTGATTTCGCCTAGCGGGTTTCTGCTGCTGCTAACATGTGCAGAACAGTACACCTTTGTTGTTTTTCAAAATTTTTCACTTTCCTTTCGAATTGGTTTGTTTAAAAAAAAATGTGGTTTTCGTTTTTACTTTCTTACAGGTATTCGTAAAAATATGGTTTTTGTTTTTCCTTTCTTTTTGGTTTTCGTAAAAATTTGGTTTTCTTTTTTTCTTTCTGTATTTAATGTTCGAATGTTTATATTGTATTATATTTAAGTAGTTTTTGATGAAGAAACTGTTTTTTTTTTATGCAGTGCACTTTGTAATTAATTTGTGAATTATTATTCATAAAAATCAACAATTTTAGTTTGTGTTTTTTTTTTAATTTAAGTTCACTTGAAAATGACTACATTTTAGTTCCTTATATAACGTCGAAGTAACAACCGTTTCCATTCCAAAAGATTTGATCCGGTGTCACCTACGAAGAAAATTTAATACAATATTGATATGAAAAATACATTGTAAGCACCTGAGCCATGAAAAATATCACAGTTGCACTATGCGACTGGGTAGTTGGATGTGTGTTTCGCAAAACAAGGTTCATTTTCGCAGCTTTGATATATTAATATTGTGACGATATTCCACAACACGAATGACAAACGAAAGAGAAACCGAGAAAGAGATAGAGATAGAGACGTCGAGAAAATGCAAATAGAACAATCGCAATCGAGAACGATCGATAATGTTCTAGAGCTGCCACAGCGCACGCAGCTCGGAGTATGAAAAGGGGTTGCCACGTCCTTAGGTAATTAAACATTGAAGAGAAAAGTTGTAAAGTTGTAAGCTAAGAATTTTAACGTTGCGAGTGCGCAAGTACAAGTATCCGTGAATTAAATAGCGTTGTTAAGTGTTGTCAACTATTTGTAAAGAAATAAAGTTAGCATTAAGGAAATCCGAGCGTGTTTTATTTAACAATCCAGTGGTAGAACCTGAAGGATTTTGGAAATCAGCGGCGTTTCAGGGTAAAAACGTAACATTTGGTGTCAGAAGTGGGATTGTTAAATAAATCCTAAAGGATAATAGCGGAGAAAATGACAAAGATTCAGGATCTGAAGATTGAAGATTGAAGAGCTCAAGCAGGAGCTGGAAAAACGTAATTTAGCAACTTCTGGGAGAAAAGCTGAAATAGTATCACGCTGGTGGGAAGCTATGGCGTAGGAAGGAGTTGAGTTGGCAACCACGAATTCAAAGGTAAGCCTGAGGATACGGAAGACGAACGCAGGATGGTTGAAGAAACGGACAATGCTGCTAATGGATCAACAGCTTTAAACATAAACACAATCATTGCAACAGTCTGCGGAAATTTCAGCACTACGGGAGCATTTAGGCAACAATAATGAGGCCAAGTTAGATGAGATTGAGAGTCGTCTTCGTAATTTTTAGCTGAGTCGTACAACTATTTCGGCTCCTAAGGTAAAAACGCCATCTTTTGATGGTACAGTTCCTTTCAGGTTTTCAAGCTCCAATTTGAAAAAACGGCTTCGGCAAACAATTGTAGCACTAAAAGGACCGGCAGCTGAGATGCTACAAACTGTTCCCGAGCGTGAAAGGGATAACTACGATGTGTTAATGGATGCCGTAGAAAGACGTTACGGTAGCGAGCATAGGAGACAAATTTAACAGATGGAACTGGAGAATCGCTTTCAGAAATCGAACGAGACTTTACAAGAATTTGCTTCCGAAATTGAGAGGTTGGCTCATTTGGCTTTTGGAGATGCATCTGGAGAATACCTTGAAAGAGTAAAAATTCAGAAATTTGTAAATGGGATACGAGACACATATACGAAGCGAGCAACATATGCGAATCCGAGAACAACGTTTGCTGAAACTGTCTCATATGCCCAAACCCAGGAAACAGCAGCGCTCTTAAGTGGTCCAGCATATAAAGCACACCGAGTAGAAGTAGAATCAGCGGATGTAATGAATTAAATGCTTAAAACACTTAAGGCGATCGCAGGTAAAATCAGTCCTGATTCAACAGAAACAGAGATTGGCACTGGAAAATGCTTCAGATGCGGAGAAGCAGGCCATTTTGCACGCAAGTGTAAGACAGCTTATAACAGAAGTAGGAATTCAGTAGGCCATATGCGCAGAGCTGAAGAAGAACAGATTCCTAACCAGTCGTTAAACTAAAAGGAGCCATCCGAAGAGGGCGTAGGCTGGCTCCTGCAACTGAATGCCCAATAATCACCATCTCTCAAATTGGTAGGATAGCGAGGAACATTACTGTTTGTGGGTAAGTGGACGGACATAAGCGAGAACTACTTAAGGATACGGGAGCATCACATTCCATCACTCGGTCAGATCTGGTCACAAAGGAGGTAAGATTATTATCTGGAGCAAAGTTGAGGACAGTAACTGGTGAGGACACGTGAGTTATAGGAGAAGTAATCTGCAAAGTTGCGATTGGGAATGTGATAGTAGCACACAAGTTTATAGGAGCGGAGATTTTCGACGAAGTCATATTGGGTATTGACTTCCTAATGAGTCAGGGAATGAACATCGGGTTTTAGCTATCGCAGATTGGAAGCGAAGCCTGCGGATAATTGGGAAGTAAACCAATTGAGAAAGTGCCAGCAAAAAGATCGGCATTTGAAAGTTGTAATGCATGGGTTGTACATGGGTACACGGCCAACCAAAAAGCAAATGGCAGCGGAAAGTTTAATCGCAAAGGCGTATTGGGCGCAATGGAACAGATTAAGGTTAATATCTGGATGTTTGTATAGGACTTGGGAGAGCGGGGATGGCCAATTTTCTCGAAATCTCATAGTTGTCCCAAGGGTAAGAATTCCTGATGTTCTCAAAGAATTCCACAATGGACCGAGTGGAGGACACTTGGGAATCACGAAGACTATGGAGAGAATCAAACAGAAGTTCTATTGGGTTAGATGTCGACGATCGGTAGCAGAGTGGATCGGCAAATGCACGGGGTGTATTGCAGCTAAGGCACCAAAATTACGAAGTCATGGTCAGACAAAGTTTAAGCGTATTACGACGAATGTGTCCAAACCATTTCCTATGAGTAAATTAGGGATTAGGTCAGCAGTACACGAAACAACGGGCAAAAGTCCAGCAAAGGTAATTTTTGGCAGTGAACTTCGGTTACCAAGCGATCTAAAGTTTGGAGTTACAGGTGATGCGCGCAAGAATGGTAGGGTAACGTCCAACACCCTGGAGGAGGAGTTGCGAGAAGTGCATGATCTTGTTAGGCAGCGTACACAATAATGATGAAGGCCAGGTATGACAAGGCGATGAATTCTGAAGGATTCCAAGAAGGAGATTTGGTACTGTTGTATAATCCACAACGAAAGAAAGGTTTGTTCCCGAAATTGCAGTGCAACTGGGAAGGTCCGTACAAGGTCATAAAACGGCTAAATGACGTGGTTTATCGAATCTAAACAGTTGGGAGACCTAGGAACAAAATGAAGTTAGTTCATTTGGAAAGGCTTGCATCATTTGGAACAGTTAGTGTGTCTGATCGGGACGATCAGACTTAGGTGGAGGGCAGTGTGGCGATATTCCAAAACACGAATGACATACGAAAGAGAAACCGAAAAAGAGATAGAGACGTCGAGAAAATGCAAATAGAACAATCGCAATCGAGAACTTTCGATAACGATCGATAATGTTCTAGAGCTACCACAGTGCACGCAGCTCGGAGTATAAAAAGGCGTTGCCACGTCGTTAGGTAAATCAGTTTGTAATTAAACATTGAAGAGAAAAGTTGTAAAATTGTAATCTAAGAGTTTTAAAATTGCGAGTGCACAAGTACAAGTATCCGTGAATTAAATAGCGTTGTTAAGTGTTGTCAATTATTTGTAAACAAATAAAGTTAGCATTAAGGAAATTCGAGCGTGTTTTATTTTACAATCCAGTGGTCGAACCTGAAGGATTTTGGAAATCATCGGCGTTTCTGGGTTAAAGCGTAACAATATGTAAAAAGTTATATGTTACAATGTGTGCATGTTCCGATACGAGTAGTAATGGGCGATTCCTAAATGCTTTAGTCGATTGTCTCGATTAATCAAACATCTCGATGGTTCTCGATGTTTTCTCTCGTAGACGAATTTGCGACGAATTGCCAGTCGATAATAATAATAACAAGTATGTAACCCCCGATATTCGTGTGTGTTTGAATCAACGGTTTTACGTTATTCTTAATAAGAATTATTTTCTCAATTTTTAAATAAATAAGAGTGCTTTTTAATTAGGTAACGTTCTTTTTTTATTGTATTACATAACAAAAGTAAATTACAATAGTACCTCGTTATATACTTCATTAAAAGTAGTCTTCATTGTGGCTCATTTGAACTCGTATACTTCCCCAGCGTCGAACTCGGCTTAACGCTACATATATCTGGCCATGAGCAAAGCAATCCTGCTTTAAATAAAGCCCAACCCTTTACAATTTCTGCCCTTGTGCCTTGTTTATTGTTATGGCGAAAGCTAACACAATGGGGAACTTGCGACGTTTCAATACAAAAGGATGTGTGGATTCGCTTGGCTGCAAATTTATTCGAGGCAGTAGAAATCGTCTTCCTTGTGACTCTCCGCATACAATTTTGGCGTCCAAACAGTTTTGATGCATTGCCTTAATGATAAGTCTGGTGCCATTTACCAATACTTCTGCTGGATTTAGATTGCGGATCAACGTTACAACGGTTCCAACCTTCAGCCGCAGGTTATGCGGTGGAATTCCATTAAAGCTGAGAGAGCGCAAAAATTCCAAAGGGAATGCTACCTGACATTGGATATCTAAAGATACAATTGTATCAGCGCTGAGGTACGTTCTTTCCTGACCTGGTAGCATATCGACTATATTCGCATTTATGGCACATTGTTCATTTTTTGGACATAATATGGCTCGATCTTTTAAGTTATTGGGCTCTATTATTCCAAAATTCGGCTGAAATACCCAGTCAATAAGATCACCATTTTTTAATAAAATTTTCTCCGGAATTTTTACTTTTGACCCAATGGCTTGACCTTTGCCGTGCCCTAGGTGCAAAAGAAAATTGCAATAATCGGGAAGACGCGAACTATCAGCTGCCCGACAGTGCAACTTTAACATTCTGTCACGACGTAGTGTCGAGTTACTATCACATTCTTGAAGACGAAATGAATTTTTTGACTGAAACTTTTATGTATGTACGTGTGATCGTCTATCTCTTTTCAACACATTTAATATCGTAGTTTACGATTATTCTAGTTCTTTCGCCTATAAGTGATGACTAAAAATTAATTCATAGCTGACAAAACAGCTGATTATCAGAGCTGACTGGTCAGTCTTCAGTCATCGCTGTTGTAAGCTTTTTGAGGAATGCCGATAGAACCCATAGAAGATGACATAAATAAAAAATTTAATTAAAAATGCTTTATTGATTTTAATGAAATTGAAATAACAACTATTTATAAAATATTTAGTGAACATTAAATCAATATAAACTATGATATGTCATCCGGTTGTAAACTAAACGTTCCAAGATTGATTCAAATATCCTTTTGTACCTGATCATGCAATTCTGAAAATATCTTCTGTTCATTCTAATTTTTAAAATCTTCGCTCTAATACTTATCTTCCTTATTGTTTTCCTCAGATTCTTTTTCTGGACTAGATTCCTTTTGCTGTTTTCCTTAGATTAATTTTCTTGTTATGGCTAAATTTAAAGTATGGTTTTTCTGCTGCCGTTTGTAGCTTGCTGGAAAATTTTACGCGTCCTTTAAAAGTGTCTATTGATGGAAGGTTTATTAGAATAATAAATTACTTGTAATTATATTTAACAAAATTTGTCATTTATATTCAGCTATAATTTATGATTACATTAGTCTTCATCTTTTGTAAGCGACTAGCAAAAGAACGTCCAATTCGCTTATAATCAACTCTCTTATATTTTGAATACACTTTACTACACTAGTCTGTCAAAATTAATGGTTGTTTGTAAAATTCTCGAATTTTCATTGGTATTTTCCAATGATTATTCACAATAGCACCACTTTCTCACTTTCCAACACTTCCAATGAGTTGGGCTTTTTTTTAAGCGAGTTTATTTCAACCCGCTTATTTCAACTCAACTCGCTTATTTTTGTTGTTGCCTTTCACGCTATACGATAAGCAACCTAGTGTTCTTTTGCAAGTCGCTTACAAAAGCTGAGGCCTATTGGTATTCGGTTAGAATTTTTGTTTCCTAGGTAGCAACTACAGCTGTATGATGTCATATCATACCAGAATATCGAGTCGAAAGGGAAAATTCACATTCATGTGCAATACAATGAAACAATTAATTAAGGGTTTTTTAATAAATGAAGTGTGCAGTGGCAAATTGTAGTAACAACAACATATAACCGTTGCATTTTCACTATATTTTGATAATAAAATACTTAAGCAAAAGGATTTTATAATTTATTCTTACTTATCCACTTTTTGAGGATTGTACAAATACAACATAAGCTGAATCAACAACACTGGAGTATCGGATATTCACATATTTTGATGTGCCAATTGTTTATATTCGCTAAATTACCGCTGTTTATGATCAAAAACAGCTTTTTTGGTTGTTGGCATGCAAGGTTTTCATGCAAGGTTTGTCTAGATCTTGGTTGGCATGCATAAAACACAGCACTTGTATAAATGCTTCACAATTGCACACTGTTGGTATTTTCATTTCGCTTCATACTCATATTCTGTACGCTATGACGTAGAAATGTCGCAATCTTCTAATTTATCATTCATGGACAATGGCCATCTGATGTTTTAGCTGTATCGTTTCCTCAGATACTGAACGGTTACATTCGCTCTTAAGCGTTTTCAATTCAAAAATTTTATAGAGAAATGTATATGTGTTAGTTGAAAATTGTGTTTGTAGTAGATTAAGTGAGTCGTGACCCGTAGGGTAGTGATAGTTGCAAGTCCACTAGCTACGGCTAATAAAACCGTTCTTCGTATTATGTATGGCGATTCTTCTCAGCATACAGAAAAGCTCAGACAACATCGCCGATTTTGCTTTTTTGACAAGTACATTTTGAAGAAATTATGAAAAAATATAAAGATCGTTTTAAAAGGAAAACATTTACATACTTTCAGTAGCCGATAGCCAGTAGCGGGTTGCTTGCGTAATGGAAATTCTAGTATAGTTGTCTAGCGGTCCGATATTTATATTTTTCCACATTTTCTTCAAAATTGACTTCTCAAAAACGTAAAATATGTATACTGAGATCAAGCGCTGTATATAATACGAAGCTAGTGGCCAGTAGACCGGCAACTATACTGTAGACTCCATACATAATAGGGGCTTAAGTATGTATGTATTTATGTAAATATGCATACATAGAAACAAACCAAAAATACATTCCGTTGTCCAAAAAGTGCATGCCTACATATGCAGATATTACGTACATATGTTTATATGCATGCAGGCAAATCAAAACCTTACCTTATCCAAAATGCACACATAAATGTATAGGTATGTATGTATTCCTAAATTTTGTGAGGAGAATAACGGAGCTGCGCAATGCCTTGATCTTTTATACATAAAACTTGAGTCTCCATACATAATAGGGGTTTAAAATGATAAATTGGGCATGCTAAACACAACAACGGAGTTTAGTGTAAATAACAGCAGATCAACTGCTCTTGATTATATTTGGTTGTAAAAGGAAGATGAAACGGCACAATAGTTTACTTAGGAAGCTTACCACTGCATGTATGGCTTAGCAATCCAGGGCTGCTTGGTTCGATGCTTGGAGTCAGTGATAACGAAAAATTGAAAATCTTTAATTTTAAGGGTTCTTTTGTTTTTCGCATTTAATTACAGGTAATTTTTTTTATAATCCAATCCTGCATATCCAAGAGTTGACGTTTTTTAAGCTCATGTAGGGTATTATCTAGAGTTATTAAATTTCCTTTCACGCCAAGTTGTATAAGCTTAGCATATGTTCCTCTCCCCCAATCTAATCGCACCACCGTATCCCTATCACCATGGTAAATTCGCAGTTCCGGCAATGAACACTGTATGTAGAGCAAGTGCACCACCCATGGAAAACCCACCAACAATAATTATATTTGGTAAGATCCCAAGGTCTTCTTCTGTCTTTGTAAGATTTTTGATGTTTTCCTACATTTGCGACACACTTTTCCGATTTTCTGGTGCTTGCACTGGAATAGAATGTCGGTAAAACCACACATTTGAAAATTCACCACTTAATGGAGTATAAGCTTGCGCTGATGCTGTGGGGTATATTATTTTTATATGTTCAAAGTCCATATAACGCCGATGTAACAACCGTATACATTCCAAAAGATTTGATCCGGTGTCACCTACGAAAAAAATTTAATACAATATTGATATGAAAAATACATTGTAAGCACCTGAGCCATGAAAAATATCACAGTTGCACTATGCGACTGGGTAGTTGGATGTGTGTTTCGCAAAACAAGGTTCATTTTCGCAGCTTTGATATATTAATATTGTGACGATATTCCAAAACACGAATGACAAACGAAAGAGAAACCGAGAAAGAGATAGAGATAGAGACGTCGAGAAAATGCAAATAGAACAATCGCAATCGAGAACGATCGATAATGTTCTAGAGCTGCCACAGTGCACGCAGCTCGGAGTATGAAAAGGGGTTGCCACGTCGTTAGGTAATTAAACATTGAAGAGAAAAGTTGTAAAGATGTAAGCTAAGAATTTTAACGTTGCGAGTGCGCAAGTACAAGTATCCGTGAATTAAATAGCGTTGTTAAGTGTTGTCAACTATTTGTAAACAAATAAAGTTAGCATTAAGGAAATCCGAGCGTGTTTTATTTAACAATCCAGTGGTAGAACCTGAAGGATTTTTGAAATCAGCGGCGTTTCAGGGTAAAAACGTAACAATTGGTGTCAGAAGTGGGATTGTTAAATAAATCCTAAAGGATAATAGCGGAGAAAATGACAAAGATTCAGGATCTGAAGATTGAAGATTGAAGAGCTCAAGCAGGAGCTGGAAAAACGTAATTTAGCAACTTCTGGGAGAAAAGCTGAATTAGTATCACGCTGGTGGGAAGCTATGGCGTAGGAAGGAGTTGAGTTGGCAACCACGAATTCAAAGGTAAGCCTGAGGATACGGAAGACGAACACAGGATGGTTGAAGAAACGGACAATGCTGCTAATGGATCAACAGCTTTAAACATAAACATGTTATTAGCCAGCATTTCACAGATATCATCGCAGATATCCGCACAATCATTGCAACAGTCTGCGGAAATTTCAGCACTACGGGAGCATTTAAGCAACAATAATGAGGCCAAGTTAGATGAGATTGAGAGTCGTCTTCGTAATTTTTAGCTGAGTCGTACAACTATTTCGGCTCCTAAGGTAAAAACGCCATCTTTTGATGGTACAGTTCCTTTCAGGTTTTCAAGCTCCAATTTGAAAAAAACGGCTTCGGCAAACAATTGTAGCACTAAAAGGACCGGCAGCTGAGATGCTACAAACTGTTCCCGAGCGTGAAAGGGATAACTACGATGTGTTAATGGATGCCGTAGAAAGACGTTACGGTAGCGAGCATAGGAGACAAATTTAACAGATGGAACTGGAGAATCGCTTTCAGAAATCGAACGAGACTTTACAAGAATTTGCTTCCGAAATTGAGAGGTTGGCTCATTTGGCTTTTGGAGATGCATCTGGAGAATACCTTGAAAGAGTAAAAATTCAGAAATTTGTAAATGGGATACGAGACACATATACGAAGCGAGCAACATATGCGAATCCGAGAACAACGTTTGCTGAAACTGTCTCATATGCCCAAACCCAGGAAACAGCAGCGCTCTTAAGTGGTCCAGCATATAAAGCACACCGAGTAGAAGTAGAATCAGCGGATGTAATGAATTAAATGCTTAAAACACTTAAGGCGATCGCAGGTAAAATCAGTCCTGATTCAACAGAAACAGAGATTGGCACTGGAAAATGCTTCAGATGCGGAGAAGCAGGCCATTTTGCACGCAAGTGTAAGACAGCTTATAACAGAAGTAAGAATTCAGTAGGCCATATGCGCAGAGCTGAAGAAGAACAGATTCCTAACCAGTCGTTAAACTAAAAGGAGCCATCCGAAGAGGGCGTAGGCTGGCTCCTGCAACTGAATGCCCCATAATCACCATCTCTCAAATTGGTAGGATAGCGAGGAACATTACTGTTTGTGGGTATGTGGACGGACATAAGCGAGAACTACTTGGAGATACGGGAGCATCACATTCCATCACTCGGTCAGATCTGGTCACAAAGGAGGTAAGATTATTATCTAGAGCAAAGTTGAGGACAGTAACTGGGGAGGACACGTGAGTTATAGGAGAAGTAATCTGCAAAGTTGCGATTGGGAATGTGATAGTAGCACACAAGTTTATAGGAGCGGAGATTTTCGACGAAGTCATATTGGGTATTGACTTCCTAATGAGTCAGGGAATGAACATCGGGTTGGGCAAACGGATGATGACGAATAACAACGTGAAAGTACCACTTCGCTTTGGGCATGACAGCCTATTCAGCAGCAAACGAGTGGTCTTGGAAGGTAGTTCTGAGCGGGGTTTTAGCTATCGCAGATTGGAAGCGAAGCCTGCGGATAATTGGAAAGTAAACCAATTGAGAAAGTGCCAGCAAAAAGATCGGCATTTGAAAGTTGTAATGCATGGGTTGTACATGGGTACACGGCCAACCAAAAAGCAAATGGCAGCGGAAAGTTTAATCGCAAAGGCGTATTGGGCGCAATGGAACAGATTAAGGTTAATATCTGGATGTTTGTATAGGACTTGGGAGAGCGGGGATGGCCAATTTTCTCGAAATCTCATAGTTGTCCCAAGGGTAAGAATTCCTGATGTTCTCAAAGAATTCCACAATGGACCGAGTGGAGGACACTTGGGAATCACGAAGACTATGGAGAGAATCAAACAGAAGTTCTATTGGGTTAGATGTCGACGATCGGTAGCAGAGTGGATCGGCAAATGCACGGGGTGTATTGCAGCTAAGGCACCGAAATTACGAAGTCATGGTCAGACAAAGTTTAAGCGTATTACGACGAATGTGTCCAAACCATTTCCTATGAGTAAATTAGGGATTAGGTCAGCAGTACACGAAACAACGGGCAAAAGTCCAGCAAAGGTAATTTTTGGCAGTGAACTTCGGTTACCAAGCGATCTAAAGTTTGGAGTTACAGGTGATGCGCGCAAGAATGGTAGGGTAACGTCCAACACCCTGGAGGAGGAGTTGCGAGAAGTGCATGATCTTGTTAGGCAGCGTACACAATAATGATGAAGGCCAGGTATGACAAGGCGATGAATTCTGAAGGATTCCAAGAAGGAGATTTGGTACTGTTGTATAATCCACAACGAAAGAAAGGTTTGTCCTCGAAATTGCAGTGCAACTGGGAAGGTCCGTACAAGGTCATAAAATTATGATGAAGGCCAGGTATGACAGGCCGATGAATTCTGAAGGATTCCAAGAAGGAGATTTGGTACTGTTGTATAATCCACAACGAAAGAAAGGTTTGTCCCCGAAATTGCAGTGCAACTGGGAAGGTCCGTACAAGGTCATAAAACGGCTAAATGACGTGGTTTATCGAATCCAGACAGTTGGGAGACCTAGGAACTAAATGAAGTTTGTTCATTAGGAACAGTTAGTGTGTCTGATCGGGACGATCAGACTTAGGTGGAGGGCAGTGTGGCAATATTCCAAAACACGAATGACATACGAAAGAGAAACCGAAAAAGAGATAGAGACGTCGAGAAAATGCAAATAGAACAATCGCAATCGAGAACTTTCAATAACGATCGATAATGTTTTAGAGCTGCCACAGTACACGCAGCTCGGAGTATAAAAAGGCGTTTCCACGTCTTTAGGTAATTCACTTTGTTATTAAACCTTGAAGAGAAAAGTTGTAAAGTTGTTAGCTAAGAGTTTTAAAGTTGCGAGTGCGCAAGTACAAGTATCCGTGAATTAAATAGCGTTGTTAACTGTTGTCAATTATTTGTAAACAAATAAAGTTAGCATTAAGGAAATCCGAGCGTGTTTTATTTAAAAATCAAGTGGTCGAACCTGATGGATTTTTGAAATCGTTGGCGTTTCAGGTAAAAACGTAACAATATGCAACAAGTTATATGTTACAATGTGTGCATGTAGCGATACGTGTAGTGATGGGCGATTCCTTAATGTTTTAGTCGATTGTCTCGATTGTTCAAACATCTCGGTGGTTCTCGATGTTTTCTCTCGTAGACGAATTTGCGTCGAATTGCCAGTCGATAATAATAATAACTAGTATGTTATTCCTACTAAGAATTATTTTCTCAATTTTTAAATAAATAAGAGTGCTTTTTAATTAGATAACGTTCTATTTTTATTGTATTACATAACAAAAGTAAATTACAATAGTACCTCGTTATATACTTCATTAAAAGTAGTCTTCATTGTGGTTCATTTGAACTCGTATACTTCCCCAGCATCGAACTCGGCTTAACGCTACATACATCTGGCCATGAGCAAAGCAATCCTGCTTTAAATAAAGCCCAACCCTTTACAATTTCTGCCCTTGTGCCTTGTTTATTGTTATGGCGAAAGCTAACACAATGGGGAACTGGCGACGTTTCAATACAAAAGGAAGTGTAGATTTGCTTGGCTGCAAATTTATGCGAGGCAGTAGAAATCGCCTTCCTTGTGACTCTCCGCATAAAATTTCGGCGTCCAAACAATTTTGATGCATTGCCTTAATGCTAAGTCTGGTGCCATTTACCAATCCTTCTGCTGGATTTAGATTGCGGATCAACATTACACCGGTTTCAACCTTCAGCCGCATTTTATACGGTGGAATTCCACTAAAGTTGAGAGAGCGCAAAAATTCCAAAGGGAATGCTACCTGACCTTGGGTATCTAAAGATACAATTGTATCAGCGCTGAGGTACGTTCTTTCCTGACCTGGTAGCATATCGACTATATTCGCATTTATCATGGCACATTGTTAATTTTTTGGACATAATATGGCTCGATCTTTTAAGTTATTGGGCTCTATTGTTCCAAAATTCGGCTGAAATACCCACTCAATAAGATTACCATTTTTTAATAAAATTTTCTCCGGAATTTTTACTTTTGACCCAATGGCTTGACCTTTGCCGTGTCCTAGGTGCAAAAGAAAATTGCAATAATCGAGATCTTCACTGCGCATATTAATTGTGAGCTTTAATTGCTTGAACATTTTCCACAAAGAGCAACGCCCACTATGGCAGAACGCGAACTATCAGCTGCCCGACAGTGCAACTTAAATATTCGGTCACGACGTAGTGTCGAGTTACTATCACATTCATCAAGACGAAATGCATTTTCTGACTGAAACGTAGATAACGATTATTCTAGCTGTTTCGCCTATAAGTGATGACTAAAAACTAATTCATAGCTGACAAACCAGCTGATTATCGAACTGGCAGTTATGCATGTAATGTCTCAGATCTGACTGTAAACTTTGGGAGGAATGACGATAGAACCCATACAAGATGACATAAATAAAAATTGCATTAAAAATGCTATATTAATTTTAATGAAATTGAAATAACAACTATTTATAAAATATTTAGTGAACATTAAATCAATATAAACTATGATATGTCATCCGGTTGTAAACTAAACGTTCCAAGATTGATTCAAATATCCTTTTGTACCTGATCATGCAATTATGAAAATATCTTCTGTTCATTCTAATTTTTAAAATCTTCATTCTAATACTTATATTCCTTATTGTTTTCCTCAGATTCTTTTTCTGGACTAGATTCCTTTTGCTGTTTTCCTTAGATTATTTTTGGTTGTTATGGCTAAATTTAAAGTATGGTTTTTCTGGAGCCGTTTTTAACTCGCTAGAAAATTTTACGCGTCCTTTAAAACTGTCTATTGATGGAAGGTTTATTAGGAGAATAAATTACTTGAAATTATCCTGCTCTAAATAAAGCCCAACCCTGACTATTTCGGCCCTTGTGCCTTGTTTATTGTTATGGCGAAAGCTAACACAATGGGGAACTGGCGACGTTTCAATACAAAAGAAAGTGTAGATTTGCTTGGCTGCAAATTTATGCGAGGCAGTAGAAATCGCCTTCCTTGTGACTCTCCGCATAAAATTTCGGCGTCCAAACAATTTTGATGCATTGCCTTAATGCTAAGTCTGGTGCCATTTACCAATCCTTCTGCTGGATTTAGATTGCGGATCAACATTACAACGGTTTCAACCTTCAGCCGCATTTTATGCGGTGGAATTCCACTAAAGTTGAGAGAGCGCAAAAATTCCAAAGGGAATGCTACCTGACCTTGGGTATCTAAAGATACAATTGTATCAGCGCTGAGGTACGTTCTTTCCTGACCTGGTAGCATATCGACTATATTCGCATTTATCATGGCACATTGTTAATTTTTTGGACATAATATGGCTCGATCTTTTAAGTTATTGGGCTCTATTGTTCCAAAATTCGGCTGAAATACCCAGTCAATAAGATTACCATTTTTTAATAAAATTTTCTCCGGAATTTTTACTTTTGACCCAATGGCTTGACCTTTGCCGTGTCCTAGGTGCAAAAGAAAATTGCAAAAATCGAGATCTTCACTGCGCATATTAATTGTGAGCTTTAATTGCTTGAACATTTTCCACAAAGAGCAACGCCCACTATGGCAGAACGCGAACTATCAGCTGCCCGACAGTGCAACTTAAATATTCGGTCACGACGTAGTGTCGAGTTACTATCACATTCATTAAGACGAAATGAATTTTCTGACTGAAACGTAGTTAACGATTATTCTAGCTGTTTCGCCTATAAGTGATGACTAAAAATTAATTCATAGCTGACAATGTAATGTCTCAGATCTGACTGTAAACTTTGGGAGGAATGACGATAGATGACATAAATAAAAATTGCATTAAAAATGATATATTTATTTTAATGAAATTGAAATAACAACTATTTATAAAATATTTAGTGAACATTAAATCAAAATAAACTATGATATGTCATCCGGTTGTAAACTAAACGTTCCAAGATTGATTCAAATATCCTTTTGTACCTGATCATGCAATTCTGAAAATATATTCTGTTCATTCTAATTTTTAAAATCTTCACTCTAATACTTATCTTCCTTATTGTTTTCCTCAGATTCTTTTTCTGGACTAGATTCCTTTTGCTGTTTTTTTATTTTTCTTGTTATATCTAAATTTAAAGTATGGTTTTTCTGGAGCCGTTTTTAACTCGCTAGAAAATTTTACGCGCCCTTTAAAACTGTCTATTGATGGAAGGTTTATTAGGAGAATAAATTACTTGAAATTATCCTGCTTTAAATAAAGTCCAACCCTTGACAATTTCTGCCCTTGTGCCTTGTTTATTGTTATGGCGAAAGCTAACACAATGGGGAACTGGCGACGTTTCAATACAAAAGGAAGTGTAGATTTGCTTGGCTGCAAATTTATGCGAGGCAGTAGAAATCGCCTTCCTTGTGACTCTCCGCATAAAATTTCGGCGTCCAAACAATTTTGATGCATTGCCTTAATGCTAAGTCTGGTGCCATTTACCAATCCTTCTGCTGGATTTAGATTGCGGATCAATATCACAACGGTTTCAACCTTCAGCCGCATTTTATGCGGTGGAATTCCACTAAAGTTGAGAGAGCGCAAAAATTCCAAAGGGAATGCTACCTGACCTTGGGTATCTAAAGATACAATTGTATCAGCGCTGAGGTACGTTCTTTCCTGACCTGGTAGCATATCGACTATATTCGCATTTATCATGGCACATTGTTAATTTTTTGGACATAATATGGCTCGATCTTTTAAGTTATTGGGCTCTATTGTTCCAAAATTCGGCTGAAATACCCAGTCAATAAGATCACCATTTTTTAATAAAATTTTCTCCGGAATTTTTACTTTTGACCCAATGGCTTGACCTTTGCCGTGTCCTAGGTGCAAAAGAAAATTACAATAATCGAGATCTTCACTGCGCATATTAATTGTGAGCTTTAATTGCTTGAACATTTTCCACAAAGAGCAACGCCCACTATGGCAGAACGCGAACTATCAGCTGCCCGACAGTGCAACTTAAATATTCGGTCACGACGTAGTGTCGAGTTACTATCACATTCATCAAGACGAAATAAATTTTCTGACTGAAACGTAGTTAACGATTATTGTAGCTGTTTCGCCTATAAGTGATGACTAAAAATTAATTCATAGCTGACACACCAGCTGATTATCGAACTGGCAGTTATGCATGTAAAATCTCAGATCTGACTGTAAACTTTGGGAGGAATGACGATAGAACCCATACAAGATGACATAAATAAAAATTTCATTAAAAATGCTATATTTATTTTAATGAAATTGAAATAACTATTTATAAAATATTTAGTGAACATTAAATCAATATAAACTATGATATGTCATCCGGTTGTAAACTAAACGTTCCAAGATTGATTCAAATATCCTTTTACGCGTCCTTTAAAACTGTCTATTGATGGAAGGTTTATTAGGAGAATAAATTACTTGAAATTATATTTAACAAAATTTGTCATTTATATTCAGCTTTAATTTACGATTACATTAGTCGTCATCTTTTGTAAGCGACTAGCAAAAGAACGTCCAATTCGCTTATAATCAACTCTCTTATATTTTGAATACACTTTACTACACTAGTCTGTCAAAATTAATGGTCGTTTGTAAAATTTGCTATCAAAACTAAAACAAAATAAGTAACTCTTATTAGAGGCTTTTTTACTTACGTCTGCTCTATCTTGGTTTTTGGCGTAGAATACGTCTTACCTTACGGTATGGGCACCCATGTCAGATTGTTATTGTTGTAATCTCTATTTCTTTAATTATAAGGAAACGGCGCGATAAATTTTTTTAAAATTTTTTTTGTAGTCAAATGAAGATGTTAGCTTTCGTTTGACTTACATTTCATATTGGTTGATATCTTCCTAATATTTAAATTTCTCAAATGAAAATTTTATAAATACATCCAAACAAATATGTGTGTGGTGTTTGATTGAGTGTGTAGTAGTGGTCAATAGACGTTAATTTTATTGCATAATTTTAGGCGGGAAAATTTAAGCAGAGTAAAGGGAGAGAAAGCGCTGCCAACTACTGCTTATTGGTGGTGATTTTAACACAGAAATCACTTCAAATACTAGATTGGCGAAATTTATGGGCGATACGTTTAATTTGGATTATATTCGATATGATGCTCCCACAACTATTGATAACACAACCATTGACTTAGTTTTAGCGAGAAATTTAAATGTTAATTTAAAAACATATTTATCCTATTTTTCCTATCATAAGCCTATATTCTCAAAAAGAAATTTTCAAATAAACAAATAGATTTGGGTCTGTTATTTATCATTTATCTTTACTATTGATAACTACCATTGACTTCGTTTTTGCGAGAAATTTAATTGATAATTTAAAAACATTTTTATCCTATTTTCCTATCATACGCTTATGTATATCATCAAAAGTAACTATCAAATAAAGAAATTCATTTGCTTGTATTATTTATCATTATAAATTATCATAATACATATGTTTTCTGTCTTATCGGATGGCGTATTCTACGTTAAACTTAATGGCCGTGTCTCTGACACAGCCTCCTTCTTTTTTTTACTTATTTTGATGTTTAGCGAAAATTCTCGAATTTTCATTGGTATTTTCCAATAATTATTCACAATAGCACCACTTTCTCACTTTCCAACACTTCCAATGAGTTGGGCTTTTTTTTAAGCGAGTTTATTTCAACCCGCTTGTTTCAACTCAACTCACTTATTTTTGTTGTTGCCTTTCACGCTATACGATAAGCAACCTAGTGTTCTTTTGCAAGTCGCTTACAAAAGATGAGGCCTATTGGTAGTCGGTTAGAATTTTTGTTTCCTAGGGTGCAACTACAGCTGTATGATGTCATATCATACCAAAATATCGAGTCGAAAGGGAAAAGTCACATTCATGTGCAATACAATGAAACAATTAATTAAGGGGTTTTTAATAAATGAAGTGTGCAGTGGCAAATTGTAGTAACAACAACATGTAACCGTTGCATTTTCACTATATTTTGATAATAAAATACTTAAACAAAAGGATTTTATAATTTATTCTTACTTATCCACTTTTTGAGGATTGTACAAATACAACATAAGCTGAATCAACAACACTGGAGTATCGGATATTCACATATTTTGATGTGCCAATTGTTTATATTCGCTAAATTACCGCTGTTTATGATCAAAAACAGCTTTTTTGGTTGTTGGCATGCAAGGTTTTCATGCAAGGTTTGTCTAGATCTTGGTTGGCATGCATAAAACACAGCACTTGTATAAATGCTTCACAATTGCACACTGTTGGTATTTTCATTTCGCTTCATACTCATATTCCGTACGCTATGACGTAGAAATGTCGCAACATTCTAATTTATCATTAATGGACAATGGCCATCTGATGTTTTAGCTGTATCGTTTCCTCAGATACTGAACGGTTACATTCGCTCTTAAGCGTTTTCAATTCAAAAATTTTATAGAGAAATGTATATGTGTTAGTTGAAAATTGTGTTTGTTGTAGATTAAGTCAGTCGTGACCCGTAGGGTAGTGATAGTTGCAAGCCCACTAGCTACGGCTAATAAAACCGTTCTTCGTATTATGTATGGCGATTCTTCTCAGCATACAGAAAAGCTCAGACAACATCGCCGATTTTACTTTTTTGACAAGTACATTTTGAAGAAATAGTGAAAAAAATATAAAGATCGTTTCAAAAGGAAAACATTTACATACTTTCAGTAGCCGATAGCGGAAAGGCGGAAAGGCGTGAGTGCGAAGAGCTTGAGATGCTAGCAAGCAGGAATGCGGCCCGAAAATTCTATCAGAAAATAAGGCAGCAAACAAGTGGTTTCAAGACCGGGGCTGGTTCCTGCAAAGACGAGTATGGAAATCTGGTTACGGACGTACAGAGCACACTTGAGGTATGGAGGGACTACTTCTCAACGCTACTGAATGCGAACTCTGGTGAGGAGTTTGAAGAAGAGGAGCCCAGAACAATCTTTAGGGATGAACAACAAATCCCTCCACTCGACCAAGGCGAGGTGAGAACAGCACTTAGGCGGCTAAGTAATAACAAAGCGCCTGGGGCAGACGGTATAACGGCTGATCTTTTCAAAGCCGGCGGCGAAGAGCTGGTAGGAAGCATGTACCAGCTGTTAAGCACAATTTGGTCTGACGAGTACATGCCAGAAGATTGGAACCTTAGTGTTCTTTGCCTAATCCATAAGAAGGGTGATCCTGCTGTTTGCGCCAACTACAGTGGGATAAACCTTCTAAATATCGCATATAAGGTTCTATCGACGATACTGTGTGAAAGACTGAAGCCATATATGAACCAGCTGATTGGACCTTATCAGTGTGGTTTTAGACCTGGTAAATCCACCATCGACCAGATATTCACAGCACGTCCAATCCTGGAAAAGACCTTAGATAAGCAAATCGACACACACCACCTTTTTGTCGACTTCAAAGCCGCTTTTGATAGCACAAATAGAAGCTGCCTATACGACGCCATGTCTAAATTTGGTATCCCCGCAAAACTAATACGGCTATGTAGAGTGTCGTTGAGCACAACATTTAGCTCCGTCCGAGTTGGGAAGAACCTCTCCGAGCCGTTTGAGACCAAACGAGGTTCTAGACAAGGTGACTCACTTTCGTGCAATTTCTTCAACCTAATGCTGGAAACTGTAATAAGAGCTGCCAATCTGAATCGCAGTGGTACTATATACATATAGCAAAAGTACGATGCTGCTTGCGTGTGCCGATGATATTGACATCGTTGGCCTTAACAACAGGGCCGTCAGTGTAGCATTTTCCAGTCTAGAGAAGGAAACAAAAGAGGTTGGTCTAGTAGTGAATGAGGACAAAACAACGTACCTTGTGGCAACAAACAAAAAATCCTCGCGTGTTGGGACCCACGCCACTGTTGGCAGCTACAATTTTGAAGTAGTCAAGGATTTTGTATACCTTGGATACAGCATAAACACCACCAATAATGTCAGCCTTGAAATCAAACGAAGAATAACACTTGCCAACAGATGCTACTTTGGGCTCGGTAGGCAGTTGAAAAGCAGAGCCCTTTCTCGACGAACGAAAATCTCGCTCTACAAATCTCTCATCGTGCCCGTCCTTGCATATGGCGCAGAAACATGGACGATGGTGACCAGCGATGAGCAAGCTTTGGGGGCTTTCGAGAGAAATGTTCTTCGCAAGATTTATAGCCCTGTTCGCGAAAGCGACGGGTACCGAAGAAGATGGAATGACGAGCTGTATGAGCTGTATAATGATGTGGACATAGTCAAGCGCATAAAAATTCAACGATTGCGATGGCTTGGCCATGTCGTTCGCATGGATGATGATGATCCAGTGAAAAAGTCCTTCGAAACGGCACCCATGGGTGGGCAACGACGGCAAGGGCGCCCAAGAACACACTGGAAGGACCAATTGCAGAAGGACCTGTCTACGCTTGGTATGAGTAATTGGCGTAACCTCGCGAAGGAGAGAGGGAACTGGCGAAGCTTTTTGATCTCGGCCTAAACCGACAAACAATTGTAGCGCCATAGAAGAAGAAAAAGAAGTAGCCGATAGCCAGGAGCGGGTTACTTGCGTAATGGAAATTCTAGTATAGTTGTCTAGCGGATCGATATTTATATTTTTCCACATTTGCTTCAAAATTGACTTCTCAAAAAAGTAAAATCTGTATACTGAGATCAATCGCTGTACATAATACGAAGAATGATTTTAGTAGCCGTGGCTAGTAGACCGGCAACTATACTCTAGACTCCATACATAATAGGGGCTTAAGTATGTATGTATTTATGTAAATATGCATACATGGAAACAAACCAAAAATGCATTCCTTTGTCCAAAAAGTGCATGCCTACATATGCAGATATTATGTACATATGTTTATATGCATGCAGGCAAATCAAAACCTTACCTTGTCCAAAATGCACACTTAAATGTATAGGTATGTATGTATGTATAGATCTATGTATCCTTTTCTTTCACTCGCGCAACTATTTCACTTTTCTGCGCGTTTATTTGCAATTCGCCTTGAAAGTCAAATTACTACGTCACAGATCCCTAAATTTTGTGAGGAAAATAACGGACCTGCGCAATGCCTTGATCTTTTATACATAAAACTTGAGTCTCCATACATAATAGAGTTTAAAATGATAAATTGGGCATGCTAAACACAACAACGGAGTTTAGTGTAAATAACAGCAGATCAACTGCTCTTGATTATATTTGGTTGTAAAAGGAAGATGAAACGGCACAATAGTTTACTTAGGAAGCTTACCACTGCATGTATGGCTTAGCAATCCAGGGCTGCTTGGTTCGATGCTTGGAGTCAGTGAGAACGAAAAATTGAAAATCTTTCATTTTAAGGGTTCTTTTGTTTTTCGCATTTTATTACAGGTAATTTTTTTATAATCCAATCCTGCATATCCAAGAGTTGGCGGTTTTTAAGCTCATGCAGGGTATTATCTAGAGTTATGAAATTTCCTTTCACGCCAAGCTGTATAAGCTTATCATATGTTCCTCTCCCTGTGGCATTACCTTCCACGGCAGGTAACGCTCCTCCGGCGGAGCACCAGCCGGCCCGCCATTCCTTACACCTGCTCGTATCGGAAGCACGCTTGTGAGCAAGGTCACTCGCAGACCACTTGATTTACCCCACGTGCCTGCCATGCAGACAACGGTTTTAATTTAATTTAAAGAAACTGTAAACTTTACTATTTTTAATTTAAGTTTTTTATTAAAATTTTAATAGGAGCGAAACTTGCCCGTCCGCCGCGTTTAAAAGAGAAAAATTAATTGAATTGTTATATGGGGCGATAGCCGCTCATCACCATTGCCAACCTGCTAACAGTACGACAGTGGTTAATATTTAATTGGTGCTGCCGTACTATTAGTAGTGCCATTACACCATCCCTCTTTTAAAAAAGAAGGATGTAGCAAGGTGATGAGTCTTACTATATCCTTCTTGCACATAATTAAAGAAAAAGGAATTACATTGTTTAACAATATATTTGTCTTATTAACTAGGTGTTAGAATTTATTTTTAAATTATATATTATATATATATGTAAATATATATTTTGAATATTTTTGATATACAAATTTGCTTTTCATTGTGTTATATTTTTAATATAATTTAAATTTTTGTAGAAAAGTTACTTATAAGACTTATAACATTTTTGAAATTTGTATTTGTTTATTTTTTTGTTTTGTACCGGTATGGTTTAATTTTGTTTTTTTTTTAAGTATATCAATAGTGAAGTATAGTATTAAACATTATATCTATGAAATTGTATTCAATTTATTTTGTGTATACGGTTTTCGTGTACTGTCCCTTCTTTGTTTTTCTCTTTAACAAAAATTGTTACGTTTACACCGTCAATTTTTGTTATGACGTACGGGCCTTGGTATATATTTTCATGTTTGTTGCGTGGGTCCTTTTGAATGAGAACCATATCGTTAACGCTTATTGATAAGGGACGAGCCGTTTTATCATACAACTCCTTATTTCGAATTTTATGTTTATTTATTAAATCTTTTGCATTCTATATTTGACTTTTTTAGCGTAATTTTCGATGTTATAGATCGGATCAACTTTTTCTTTTTGTAATTCATGAGGCACAATAGCCTTTTTCCCGAATAATAATTCAAATGGTGAAAATTTGTTATCAAAAACTGTATTGGTTGTTGTATTGTGTAAAAAAGTAAATTATTTTAAATATATGTATGTACATCCCAATCTGAGAATGTATTATCTAAATAAGCTCGCAAATATTCATTAAAAACTCTATGGTTTCTTTCAATAGTACCCACGGTCTCGTGGTGATATGCTGTTGAAAAATTGCGTTCAACTTTTAAAATTTTCGTTAATTCTGAAAAAATGTCGTTTTTGAATTCTGTACCTAAATCGGATTTAATTGAATTCATTATCCCGTATGTTTAGCACTTTTGGCGGGAATAGCAATCGTTACTAAATATTTGGTTAAATCGCATATAATGCTTAGTGCGAACTTATTACCATTATTCGACTCAGGCAAAGGTCCTATTGTATCAATAACTACAATGTCGAATGGTTTGCAAGGTGTTGGTGTAAGAACAAGATTTTCTTTAGTTTTAGGCTTAACTTTGTTTAATAAACATTTTTCGCAACTTTTTACAAATTTAGCAATGTTACGAGACATGTTTTTCCAATAGTATATTGGCATAAAGTTTTTTGTTTCCGCAATGTCCTCTTGAAAGCGGGTCAGTGTGGTAAATTGTCATTAGTTTCTTTTTCTTATCGTCGTTGTCTACAGTCTCTACTGGATCTGTTAGGATAATTTGTAAATTCTTTTAAATTTTGTTTCCGCTGTTTTTTATTTCTGCTATAGAAAAATATTTGAAAAATGTATTGTTTTTTGGCCATTCAAAATGTTTAATGTTGCGATTGCCGACTTCGTTTTCGAGCCTCGAAAGTAAGTCATCTAAATTCGTTATTTCGATAACAATCTCGACATTAAGCAACTCGAGTTTTTTGTGTTTTATATGTACGCAAATTTGTAAATTTGAAATTTTGTTATATTTATCGTGATTCATTGTGGATCTAATACGCGGTATTTTTTTGAATGCGCAAATTTGTATTTTCGAAAAAAAAATTTAATTAGAAAAACTCTAAAGTCTGACTCACGACCAACACTGCAAGGCACCAAAGAAAGTTTTCATTGAGAAAAAAATTTTAAATTGTGGCAAAAAAATGATTATTTGAAAAAGTAGTGGTAAGTGTTTGCACACTTCTGTATGTAGAGCGGAAATTCCGTTGAAAAAACAGTAACACAAATGTATATACATATGTATTAAAGCATGTATTGGTTGGTATATGTAAATAATATAAACGTATTATCAGATCAAAAGTACAGTAAGCAAAGTGCAGAAAACAGGTATTGGTATGTATGTATGTATGTATGTACATATATAATGTATGGATATATGATCAAAAGTGCAGTAGTTGAAAAAGTAAAATGTTACGGTATATAATGCAAATTGTACAGTTGTACGCAAAAGTGAAAAGTTTAGGTTTATAATAAAAAATATTTACATACATATGTCGTTATTAATTTTCGCACAGTGTGCGCCATACCCTATGCTGCAAAACCGCTACTCGTTGCTTCTTAACTGCTGCGTTGTCCTCTCTTGGCTATTGATGTTGTTGTTGTTGCTGTTCACTGCTGTTGACTCTGCTTCGATGCTGTTGCTATGTGCCGCGTCACGGCTTGGCAAAAATGGCCGTTATGTGGCGTGATTTCGACTAGCGGGTTTATCAGCAGCAGAAATGTAAACCTTTGTTGTTTTTTAAAAACTTGGTTTTCGCTTTTCCTTTCGATTTGGTTTGTTTTAAAAAAAATGTGGTTTTCGTTTTTCCTTTCTTATTGGTTACTGATGATGCACGCAAGAATGGTAGGGAAACGTCCAACACCCTGGAGGAGGAGTTGCGAGAAGTGCATGATCTTGTTAGGCAGCGTACACAATAATGATGAAGGCCAGGTATGACAAGGCGATGAATTCTGAAGGATTCCAAGAAGGAGATTTGGTACTGTTGTATAATCCACAACGAAAGAAAGGTTTGTCCCCGAAATTGCAGTGCAACTGGGAAAGTCCGTACAAGGTCATAAAACGGCTAAATGGCGTGGTTTATCGAATCCAAACAGTTGGGAGACCTAGGAACAAAATGAAGTTAGTTCATTTGGAAAGGCTTGCATCAATTGGAACAGTTAGTGTGTCTGATCGGGACGATCAGACTTAGGTGGAGGGCAGTGTGGCGATATTCCAAAACACGAATAACATACGAAAGAGAAACCGAAAAAGAGATAGAGATAGAGACGTCGAGAAAAAGCAAAGAAGTGGTTATGAAAAATTTAATTAAAAATAATTTAATTTAGTAATCAAAAAGAAGTCTGATGAGGAAATGTGGTGATTTCCGAAATAGTACTATAACTTCAACCATTAAAAACTGTTGTTGTTTTTTCACAAACAAATCTTCCATAAACTGGCCTTGAGCTCAATAAAATTATAAAATATTAATATTTAGTAAACATTAAATCAATATAAACTATGATATGTCATCCGGTTGTAAACTAAACGTTCCAAGATTGATTCAAATATCCTTTTGTACCTGATCATGCAATTCTGAAAATATCTTCTGTTCATTGTAATTTTTAAAATCTTCACTCTAATACTTATCTTCTTTATTGTTTTCCTCAGATTCTTTTTCTAGTCTAGATTCCTTTTGCTGTTTTCCTTAGATTATTTTTCTTGTTATGGCTAAATTTAAAGTATGGTTTTTCTGCTGCCGTTTTTAACTCGCTAGAACATTTTACGCGTCCTTTAAAACTGTCTATTATTATATTATTATTATAACCCAACGGAAACCCACTTTCCCGCCCAACCGGCACGAGGGGCTCAATCCGCATAACGTACGGATGTTTTATAAATATACAAATCTTAGGTGCCGAGTCGTGACAGAAGAAAGTTTGTTAAGCGTCGAGATCCCAAGCTGCTCAGCTACAGAATAAGAATTCATCAGCCGAATACAAAGTTAGAGAAATGCAAAGTAAGAAAATTGGATCGTTAGCTGTTATTAAGAGAGGATAGAATAGTTCTTTTAATTATAAAAAGTGAGTCCGATACATCAAAGGTGCTGGAATGATTGTTAAAGTCTTAGCATAAACCCCGAAACGGTTCATTCAACTCAAAGTTAGTTCTGCATAGTTTCAAGAAAAGTGGTTTAAAGTTTCTCGTTGCCCGGGAGGGTACATTAAAATTAATTTGCTCTAGAAGAAATGGACTTGAGATCCATCCATTGACTAATTTTACCAGAAATATTATACCTAACATTTCTCTGCGACTCGAAAGAGTAGGAAGATTAATAAGTTTTAAACGACTAGTGTAAGGGGGAAGATTGTATGGCGAATCCCATCGAAGATTTCTCAAAGCAAAAAGTAAGAATTGTTTTTGTATTGACTCTAGTTGGTCTGAGTGGACCTGATAACGAGGATTCCAAACTATGGAACCATACTCCAGTATTGGTCTTACTAATGAAGTAAAAAGTGTTTTAGTTATATACGGGTCGCGGAATTCCTTTGACCAACGCTTTACAAAAGCCAGTACACCCCTTGCTTTATTAACTTTGGAACTAATATGAAAATTAAAATTGAGTTTACAATCCATACCAACACCCAGGTCAACAAAACTGTTTACATGTTCTAGGACGTAGTTATTTATTTTGTAGGAGGCCGGCTGAATGGTTCGTCGAGAAAAGCACATGAATTTACATTTGTTAAGGTTAAGCGGCATATAATTAATGCCGCACCAATTGACTATGCTGTCCAAATCTTGCTGTAGCAAGGATCTTTCTTCAGCCGAGGCATAAGTCTTAAAAATTCAACATCATCCGCGTACATCAATATTTTAGAATACTTTACTACTGTAGAAATGTCGTTTATGAATAGCAGGAACAGAATCGGTCCGAGGTGGCTGCCCTGAGGAACTCCCGAGGAAACATCGATGATCCCAGAATGAAAATTTTTAAAAACTACCTTTTGCGTCCTACCGGAGAGATAAGAAGACATCCAACAGAGGATGCCAGGTTGAAAACCAAGCAGATCTAGTTTACGGATGAGTAAAGAGTGACATACTTTGTCAAATGCTTTACTAAAATCGGTATATATAACATCAGTATCAATGCATTCCCTAAACCCATTTGAAACATGGGTGGTAAATTCAAGTAAATTTGTAATGGTCGATTTGCCCTTACAGAAGCCATGTTGGCAATTTGCTATTATTGAGGAAATCGGATAAGTCATTTGATTGGTAACAATAGCTTCAAACAACTTCGGGATAGAAGAGAGTTTAGCTATACCACGATAGTTTTCAATAGAAGACCTGCTTCCAGATTTATGAAGGGGGATTATGTAAGACTGTTTCCATATTGACGGAAAAACTCCTTGCTGGAGGGACAAATTAAACAAGTTCGATAATGGCAGGTACAGGTGCTTTGCACATTTTTTTAGGAAACATGTCGGGATCATATCAGGGCCGTACTTGAATGATTCTTTTAAAGATATTAAATAATGAAAAACATCATCTGATGATATGACTGGAATATTAATAGAGTTATTGGGGCTCAGCTTGTATGGATAGGAAATACAGTTATATTTAAATTGAGTGGTGTAGTTAGATTTAAAGAACTGGGCAAATAGATTGGCAATAATCTCGTTATCACATGACACAGTACTTTGATATTTCATTGCGGAAGGGAATGCATTTACTCTGCGCTTAGAATTAACGAAACCATAGAAAGCTTTCGGGTCGTGGATAATGGTCATTTTCATTTTATTCAAGTATTTTTCATAACAGTTTTTATTTAATTCTAGATATTTATGTCGCAAGACTGAATAATTAAGATAATCCACATGACGACCAGTACTTTTATATAATTTAAAAGAACGCGATTTTTTATTTTTTAAAGTTCTCAAGTCTTTAGTGAACCATAAAGGGGCTGATTCATCACGAATACAAGAACCTTTAGGTACATGTTTAAGAAATAAGTTGTATAAAGTATTGTTGAAGTCCAAAACATTACGCTCAATATCGCCATTGTAGTAAGGCCAAGTTATTTTAGATAAGTCATAGTTTAATTTTTTTAAATTAGCTTTTCTAAAATCGAAGCTGTCATTAGAATTAAAAGCTTTCGATCCAGAAACCCGCTCTCCGTCTATGATCTCGTATGACAATTCAATTGCAGGATGGTATACATCCTCAGGCAAAACCAATGGATCACATCGATTTAAGGAGGCCCTGTACATGTTGTCAACAAAAACCAAATCCATGACCCTCCCCAACTTGTTTTGTAGGGTATTAACCTGGTTCAGACAAAGTTCAGTCATCCTCTCCAGAAAGGCGTTGTTAATGGAAGGCACGATATGACCATCAATTATATTCCAAGAAATGTTTGGGAGATTAAAACCACCCAACACAACCAATGAGTCGGGAGGCCTAAGCATTGAGTCCACAGTCCCAAGTAAAGAAATATGATCACTATATACCGACAAGTCAGACTGAGGAGGTATATAGCAGAGGGCTAAATAAATATAAGACTTGCTTAATTGCACTCGTATGCACTTAAATTCAGTAGACTCAATGATAGGGACGTTAACCACTTCAGATGGTAATGAAGAATGGACAGCAAAAAGAACACCTCCACCGATCCTGCACTCTCGATCATTTCTGTAAATATGATATTCACTGCAAAGAATCTCCGAATCAAAAACGTGAGGTTTAAGCCAAGTTTCAGTGAAAGCTATAATGTTAAAATTAGAGTGATAACTCTTCAAAAGCAAGTCAGTTAGTTTTGTATTCAAGCCTCTAACATTTTGGTAATATATATCAAGTTTAGTTTTTATCAGTTTTTTGACTCCGGATTAGGATTAGAGATTTTTGCTAAGTTTTTATTATTTATGTTGGGTTTAAACTCGAATTCGCGAACAAAAGCCCCAGTCGGCCAAAAAGAGCTATTTAAAAGTATATTAAAGTTTTCGGAAGATACATCGATTTTAAATGAAGAAATGTTTCTCTTGTAATTAAAGTTGAATTTCCTGATAGTTATGTCATCAGTCTTAACCTTAGATGAAATGTGAAACTTGATATCCTCAACTGTGGTATCACTGGAAAATCTTGATATAAAAATAGATTTTCTCTGAGGAACCACAACCAGCCCCCTAGCAGGCGCCACAGAAACCCCAGCAGAATTTTTGCTTTCGCTGCTTTCCTTTTGAACTGATCTCTGTGCAGCAGCTTTTGATGTAGAAGGTTCAACAGCCTGAGGACAAGGTGAGGAGAAACTAATCAACTCCCCTGAGGGAGAAGAAATAATTGTCGTCGGAATAGGATTTGGCTCAGCTTCGTCAGACGGACTCTCAATACGTTTCCGTTTACTATTACGGCTATTAGGAATACTCGTATTCTCTAAGCATTTAAAAGAATTAAATACGTTTTCGTAGTGTTTGAATTTTTCGGTTTATTAGGAGAATAAATTACTTGAAATTATATTTAACAAAATTTGTCATTTATATTCAGCTTTAATTTACGATTACGTTAGTCGTCATCTTTTGTAAGCGACTAGCAAAAGAACGTCCAATTCGCTTATAATCAACTCTCTTATATTTTGAATACACTTTACTACACTAGTCTGTCAAAATTAATGGTCGTTTGTAAAATTTTCTATCAAAACTAAAACAAAATAAGTAACTCTTATAAGAGGCTATTTTACTTACATACGTCTGCTCTATCTTGGTTTTTTACTTATTTTGATGTTTAGCGAAAATTCACGAATTTTCATTGGTATTTTCCAATGATTATTCACAATAGCACCACTTTCTCACTTTCCAACACTTCCAATGAGTTGGGCTTTTTTTTAAGCGAGTTTATTTCAACCCGCTTAGTTCAACTCATCTCGCCTATTTTTGTTGTTGCCTTTCACGCTATACGATAAGCAACCTAGTGTTCTTTTGCAAGTCGCTTACAAAAGATGAGGCCTATTGGTATTCGGTTAGAATTTTTGTTTCCTAGGTGGCAACTACAGCTGTAAGATGTCATATCATACCAGAATATCGAGTCGAAAGGGAAAAGTCACATTCATGTGCAATACAAGGAAACAATTAATTAAGGGTTTTTTAATAAATGAAGTGTGCAGTGGCAAATTGTAGTAACAACAAAATGAAACCGTTGCATTTTCACTATATTTTGATAACAAAATACTTAAACAAAAGGATTTTATAATTTATTCTTACTTATCCACTTTTTGAGGATTGTACAAATACACCATAAGCTGAATCAACAACACTGGAGTATCGGATATTCACATATTTTGATGTGCCAATTGTTTATATTCGCTAAATTACCGCTGTTTATGATCAAAAACAGCTTTTTTGGTTGTTGGCATGCAAGGTTTTCATGCAAGGTTTGTCTAGATCTTGGTTGGCATGCATAAAACACAGCACTTGTATAAATGCTTCACAATTGCACACTGTTGGTATTTTCATTTCGCTTCATACTCATATTCCGTACGCTATGACGTAGAAATGTCGCAATCTTCTAATTTATCATTCATGGACAATGGCCATCTGATGTTTTAGCTGTATCGTTTCCTCAGATACTGAACGGTTACATTCGCTCTTAAGCGTTTTCAATTCAAAAATTTTATAGAGAAATGTATATGTGTTAGTTGAAAATTGTGTTTGTTGTAGATTAAGTCAGTCGTGACCCGTAGGGTAGTGATAGTTGCAAGTCCACTAGCTACGGCTAATAAAACCGTTCTTCGTATTATGTATGGCGATTCTTCTCAGCATACAGAAAAGCTCAGACAACATCGCCGATTTTACTTTTTTGACAAGTACATTTTGAAGAAATAGTGAAAAAAATATAAAGATCGTTTCAAAAGGAAAACATTTACATACTTTCAGTAGCCGATAGCGGAAAGGCGGAAAGGCGTGAGTGCGAAGAGCTTGAGATGCTAGCAAGCAGGAATGTGGCCCGAAAATTCTATCAGAAAATAAGGCAGCAAACAAGTGGTTTCAAGACCGGGGCTGGTTCCTGCAAAGACGAGTATGGAAATCTGGTTACGGACGTACAGAGCACACTTGAGGTATGGAGGGACTACTTCTCAACGCTACTGAATGCGAACTCTGGTGAGGAGTTTGAAGAAGAGGAGCCCAGAACAATCTTTAGGGATGAACAACAAATCCCTCCACTCGACCAAGGCGAGGTGAGAACAGCACTTAGGCGGCTAAATAATAACAAAGCGCCTGGGGCAGACGGTATAACGGCTGATCTTTTCAAAGCCGGCGGCGAAGAGCTGGTAGGAAGCATGTACCAGCTGTTAAGCACAATTTGGTCTGACAAGTACATGCCAGAAGATTGGAACCTTAGTGTTCTTTGCCTAATCCATAAGAAGGGTGATCCTGCTGTTTGCGCCAACTACAGTGGGATAAACCTTCTAAATATCGCATATAAGGTTCTATCGACGATACTGTGTGAAAGACTGAAGCCATATATGAACCAGCTGATTGGACCTTATCAGTGTGGTTTTAGACCTGGTAAATCCACCATCGACCAGATATTCACAGCACGTCCAATCCTGGAAAAGACCTTAGATAAGCAAATCGACACACACCACCTTTTTGTCGACTTCAAAGCCGCTTTTGATAGCACAAATAGAAGCTGCCTATACGACGCCATGTCTAAATTTGGTATCCCCGCAAAACTAATACGGCTATGTAGAGTGTCGTTGAGCACAACATTTAGCTCCGTCCGAGTTGGGAAGAACCTCTCCGAGCCGTTTGAGACCAAACGAGGTTCTAGACAAGGTGACTCACTTTCGTGCAATTTCTTCAACCTAATGCTGGAAACTGTAATAAGAGCTGCCAATCTGAATCGCAGTGGTACTATATACATATAGCAAAAGTACGATGCTGCTTGCGTGTGCCGATGATATTGACATCGTTGGCTTTAACAACAGGGCCGTCAGTGTAGCATTTTCCAGTCTAGAGAAGGAAACAAAAGAGGTTGGTCTAGTAGTGAATGAGGACAAAACAACGTACCTTGTGGCAACAAACAAAAAATCCTCGCGTGTTGGGACCCACGCCACTGTTGGCAGCTACAATTTTGAAGTAGTCAAGGATTTTGTATACCTTGGATCCAGCATAAACACCACCAATAATGTCAGCCTTGAAATCAAACGAAGAATTACACTTGCCAACAGATGCTACTTTGGGCTCGGTAGGCAGTTGAAAAGCAGAGCCCTTTCTCGACGAACGAAAATCTCGCTCTACAAATCTCTCATCGTGCCCGTCCTTGCATATGGCGCAGAAACATGGACGATGGTGACCAGCGATGAGCAAGCTTTGGGGGCTTTCGAGAGAAATGTTCTTCGCAAGATTTATAGCCCTGTTCGCGAAAGCGACGGGTACCGAAGAAGATGGAATGACGAGCTGTATGAGCTGTATAATGATGTGGACATAGTCAAGCGCATAAAAATTCAACGATTGCGATGGCTTGGCCATGTCGTTCGCATGGATGATGATGATCCAGTGAAAAAGTCCTTCGAAACGGCACCCATGGGTGGGCAACGACGGCAAGGGCGCCCAAGAACACACTGGAAGGACCAATTGCAGAAGGACCTGTCTACGCTTGGTATGAGTAATTGGCGTAACCTCGCGAAGGAGAGAGGGAACTGGCGAAGCTTTTTGATCTCGGCCCAAACCGACAAACAATTGTAGCGCCATAGAAGAAGAAAAAGAAGTAGCCGATAGCCAGGAGCGGGTTACTTGCGTAATGGAAATTCTAGTATAGTTGTCTAGCGGATCGATATTTATATTTTTCCACATTTGCTTCAAAATTGACTTCTCAAAAAAGTAAAATCTGTATACTGAGATCAATCGCTGTACATAATACGAAGAATGATTTTAGTAGCCGTGGCTAGTAGACCGGCAACTATACTCTAGACTCCATACATAATAGGGGCTTAAGTATGTATGTATTTATGTAAATATGCATACATGGAAACAAACCAAAAATGCATTCCTTTGTCCAAAAAGTGCATGCCTACATATGCAGATATTATGTACATATGTTTATATGCATGCAGGCAAATCAAAACCTTACCTTGTCCAAAATGCACACTTAAATGTATAGGTATGTATGTATGTATAGATCTATGTATCCTTTTCTTTCACTCGCGCAACTATTTCACTTTTCTGCGCGTTTATTTGCAATTCGCCTTGAAAGTCAAATTACTACGTCACAGATCCCTAAATTTTGTGAGGAAAATAACGGACCTGCGCAATGCCTTGATCTTTTATACATAAAACTTGAGTCTCCATACATAATAGAGTTTAAAATGATAAATTGGGCATGCTAAACACAACAACGGAGTTTAGTGTAAATAACAGCAGATCAACTGCTCTTGATTATATTTGGTTGTAAAAGGAAGATGAAACGGCACAATAGTTTACTTAGGAAGCTTACCACTGCATGTATGGCTTAGCAATCCAGGGCTGCTTGGTTCGATGCTTGGGGTCAGTGAGAACGAAAAATTGAAAATCTTTCATTTTAAGGGTTCTTTTGTTTTTCGCATTTTATTACAGGTAATTTTTTTATAATCCAATCCTGCATATCCAAGAGTTGGCGGTTTTTAAGCTCATGCAGGGTATTTCACGCCAAGCTGTATAAGCTTATCATATGTTCCTCTCCCTGTGGCATTACCTTCCACGGCAGGTAACGCTCCTCCGGCGGAGCACCAGCCGGCCCGCCATTCCTTACACCTGCTCGTATCGGAAGCACGCTTGTGAGCAAGGTCACTCGCAGACCACTTGATTTACCCCACGTGCCTGCCATGCAGACAACGGTTTTAATTTAATTTAAAGAAACTGTAAACTTTACTATTTTTAATTTAAGTTTTTTATTAAAATTTTAATAGGAGCGAAACTTGCCCGTCCGCCGCGTTTAAAAGAGAAAAATTAATTGAATTGTTATATGGGGCGATAGCCGCTCATCACCATTGCCAACCTGCTAACAGTACGACAGTGGTTAATAGCAACAGTACGACTGTGGATGTAGCAAGGTGATGAGTCTTACTATATCCTTCTTGCACATAATTAAAGAAAAAGGAATTACATTGTTTAACAATATATTTGTCTTATTAACTAGGTGTTAGAATTTATTTTTAAATTATATATTATATATATAAATATACATGGGTGTTTCCATGAAATGGTCCACCGTGACTTAAAAAATCAAAACGCTCGCAGAATTTTTTTAGACACAGAAAATGGAAGAAAACTATTGATATTTTACTATGCAAAAAAAATTTCAGCTCATTATAATTTTAAAATAAAAAAAATTGTATGCAAAACTTATGATTCTTTTATTCACTTTAAAAGCTGTAAAATGTATTACTTTTAATCGCTGCTGACGAAAGAAATATATATGTAATATCGCAATTTGGTATATAAGTAATTGATACAACTACAAATGAATATAAAAATGAGAGAAAAGATCAAACTGTACATCGATAATTTCGGCAACATTCGTATGTCACGTGCGTAATGCAATAGGACCACATGGTGCCATTATTCGCGCATTATCAGTTTAAGTGTTTTTTTATTTAGTTTGTAAAGCAAGTTTAGTATTTGCTAAAAAAATTTATTAATACAAATAGCGTTCTACAAAAATTAATTTTTTTTCTTAACTTTTGAAATTTGTCACGTGCGTAATGGTAAGTACGAAAAATTTAATGCTCTTAATTAAAGTCCATTTGATAAATATTATTTTACTTTTACAATACATATTACACCTAGATGTCACGTAATGCTAAAAATCAAAATCGGTGGAGGGAGAGGCTTAAGCAAGATGAAAATAAGCTTAAGGAACATAAAGAAAAACAAGCTGAAAGAATGCGTGAATATCGGAAGAGAAAGGCATGCGAGGCCAAAAATAATTCAAAAATATTGAAAGAAAAAAGAAATAGAGATCGCGTTCGACAACAAAAGTGTAGAGCAATGAAAAAAAATTCAAATACCCAATTCAAAAGTGGTTACAAGTGTAAACAAACACTAGCCAAAGCTATAAAGAAGGTAGAGAGGGCGTTACCAATGAACGCAATAAAGAGAGATGAAGTTCTACAAGCTTTATATAAAAAGTATCCCAAGCTCTTGAATAATGAAACTGAGACACCAGAAATACAAAAAATGCATTGCTTTTCCTACCAAGATAACAAATATATATAAATGTTGCTCGAACAGGATACTCACTTAAGGAAAAAATGAAGTTAGAATAATTTTATAGTATTCTTATTTTGCTTTTTATTTTTCATTTTTGAATAAAAGTTTAAGTTTTTTGTCAAAATTTCTGAAAATATATGTAAAATTACTAAAATATGTATGAAGGTAAAAAGTGTCACGTACGTAATGTCACGTGAGTAATAAATTTTTTTTTGTCTTATCCAAACCATGCTCAGTTGTTTTAGAAGCACGCATGAATTATGAAGCTCCATTATTAATCTTTATAAAAAAAAATTTTCCTGGATAAAAATCTCCTACAATTCGCTTACTTTCGCATTTTTTCTTACGGCTCTGAAAGCGATTTCCATTTTTGTCACGTGCGTAAGTCAACTTTGATTGTCTGGAACTTGGATACCCATTGCTCAATTTTCCAATAATAATACTTTTTGGAAAGAACTCATCACATACAATGCAGCGATCCTAAAATATATGACTTTTTCCCATTATATTTCTATTTTTACAACATTCAAACGCAATTAAACGTGTACAAATGTCGCGTGCGTAACCATGGAAACACCCATATTTTGAATATTTTTGATATACAAATTTGCTTTTCATTGTGTTATATTTTTAATATAATTTAAATTTTTGTAGAAAAGTTACTTATAAGACTTATAACATTTTTGATATTTGTATTTGTTTATTTTTTTGTTTTGTACCGGTATGGTTTAATTTTTTTTTTTTTAAGTATATCAATAGTGAAGTATAGTATTAAACATTATATCTATGAAATTGTATTCAATTTATTTTGTGTATACGGTTTTTTTGTACTGTCCCTTCTTTGTTTTTCTCTTTAACAAAAATTGTTACGTTTACACCGTCAATTTTTGTTATGACGTACGGGCCTTGGTATATATTTCCATGTTTGTTGCGTGGGTCCTTTTCAACGAGAACCATATCGTTAACGCTTATTGATAAGGGACGAGCCGTTTTATCATACAACTCCTTATTTCGAATTTTATGTTTATTTATTAAATCTTTTGCATTCTATATTTAACTTTTTTAGCGTAATTTTCGATGTTATAGATCGGATCAACTTTTTCTTTTTGTAATTCATGAGGCACAATAGCCTTTTTCCCGAATAATAATTCAAATGGTGAAAATTTGTTATCAAAAACCGTACTGGTTTTTGTATTGTGTAAAAAAGTAAATTATTTTAAATATATGTATGTACATCCCAATCTGAGAATGTATTATCTAAATAAGCTCGCAAATATTCATTAAAAACTCTATGGTTTCTTTCAATAGTACCCACGGTCTCGTGGTGATATGCTGTTGAAAAATTGCGTTCAACTTTTAAAATTTTCGTTAATTCTGAAAAATGTCGTTTTGGAATTCTGTACCTAAATCGGATTTAATTGAATTCATTATCCCGTATGTTTAGCACTTTTGGCGGGAATAGCAATCGTTACTAAATATTTGGTTAAATCGCATATAATGCTAAGTGCGAACTTATTACCATTATTCGACTCAGGTAAAGGTCCTATTGTATCAATAACTACAATGTCGAATGGTTTGCAAGGTGTTGGTGTAAGAAAAAGATTTTCTTTAGTTTAAGGCTTAACTTTGTTTAATAAACATTTTTTCGCAACTTTTTACAAATTTAGCAATGTTACGAGTCATGTTTTTCCAATAGTATATTGGCATAAAGTTTTTTGTTTCCGCAATGTCCTCCTGAAAGCGGGTCAGTGTGGTAAATTGTCATTAGTTTTGGTTTCTGATCGTCGTTGTCTACAGTCTCTACTGGATCTGTTAGTATAATTTGTAAATTCTTTTAAATTTTGTTTCCGCTGTTTTTTATTTCTGCTATAGAAAAATATTTGAAAAATGTATTGTTTTTTGGCCATTCAAAATGTTTAATGTTGCGATTGCCGACTTCGTTTTCGAGCCTCGAAAGTAAGTCATCTAAATACGTTATTTCGATAACAATCTCGACATTAAGCAACTCGAGTTTTTTGTGTTTTATATGTGCGCAAATTTGTAAATTTGAAATTTTGTTATATTTATCGTGATTCATTGTGGATCTAATACGCGGTAATTTTTTGAATGCGCAAATTTGTATATTCGAAAAAAAAATTTAATTAGAAAAACTCTAAAGTTACGGTAAATAATGCAAATTGTACAGTTGTACGCAAAAGTGGAAAGTTTAGGTATATAATAAAAAATATTTACATATGTCTTTATTAATTTTCTACATACCCTATGCTGCAAAACCGCTACTCGTTGCTTCTTAGCTGCTACGTTGTCCTCTCTTGGCTATTGATGTTGTTGTTGTTGCTGTTCATGCTGTTGACGCTGCTTCGATGCTATTGATATGTGCCGCGTCACGGCTTGGCAAAAATGGCCGTTATGTGGCGTGATTTCGACTAGCGGGTTTAGCAGCAGCAGAACTGTAAACCTTTGTTGTTTTTTAAAAACTTGGTTTTCGCTTTTCCTTTCGATTTGGTTTGTTTTAAAAAAAATGTGGTTTTCGTTTTTCCTTTCTTTTTGGTATTCGTAAAAATTTGGTTTTCGTTTTTCCTTTCTTATTGGTTTTCTTTTTTCCCTTCTTATTGGTTTTCGTAAAAATTTGGTTTTCTTTTTTTCTTTCTGTATTTAATATTCGAATGTTTATGTATATTGTATTATATTTCAGTAGTTGCACTATGCGACTGGGTAGTTGGATGTGTGTTTCGCAAAACAAGGTCCATTTTCGCAGCTTTGGTATATTAATATGCACCAAGTTATATGTTACAATGTGTGCATGTTCCGATACGAGTAGTGATGGGCGATTCCTAAATGTTTTAGTCAATTGTCTCGATTGTTCAAACATCTCGATGGTTCTCGATGTTTTCTCTCGTAGACGAATTTGCGACGAATTGCCAGTCGAGAATAATAATAACTAGTATGTAACCCCCGATATTCGGGTGTGTTTGAATAAACGGTTTTACATTATTCTTATTAAGAAATATTTTCTCTATTTTAAAATAAATTTGAGTGCTTTTTAATTAGGTAACGTTCTTTTTTTATTGTATTACATAACAAAAGTAAATTACAATAGTACCTCGTTATATACTTTATTAAAAGTAGTCTTCATTGTGGTTCATTTGAACTCGTATACTTCCCCAGCATCGAACTCGGCTTAACGCTACATATATCTGTCCATGAGCAAAGCAATCCGGCATTAAATAAAGACCAACCCTTGACAATTTCTGCCCTTGTGCCTTGTTTATTGTTATGGCGAAAGCTAACACAATGGGGAACTGGCGACGTTTCAATACAAAAGGAAGTGTAGATTTGCTTGGCTGCAAATTTATTCGAGGCAGTAGAAATCGCCTTCCTTGTGACTCTCCGCATAAAATTTCGGCGTCCAAGAAATTTTGATGCATTGCCTTAATGATAAGTCTGGTGCCATTTACCAATCCTTCTGCTGGATTTAGATTGCGGATCAACATTACAACGGTTTCAACCTTCAGCCGCATTTTATGCGGTGGAATTTCACTAAAGTTGAGAGAGCGCAAAAATTCCAAAGGGAATGCTACCTGACCTTGGGTATCTAAAGATACAATTGTATCAGCGCTGAGGTACGTTCTTTCCTGACCTGGTAGCATTTCGACTATATTCGCATTTATGGCACATTGTTCATTTTTTGGACATAATATGGCTCGATCTTTTAAGTTATTGGGCTCTATTATTCCAAAATTCGGCTGAAATACCCAGTCAATAAGATTACCATTTTCTAATAAAATTTTCTCCAGAATTTTTACTTTTGACCAAGCGACTTGACCTTTGCCGTGTCCAAGGCGCAAAACAAAATTGCAATAATCGAGATTTTTACTGCGCATATTAATTGTGAGCTTTAATTGCTTGAACATTTTCCACAAAGAGCAACGCTTAAGGCAATTACCCAGGATTGAAGCTATCCCTGTCCAGGCCACTGTAATCACTGTATGGCCAATACCGCGAATATAGCGCGTAAGCGTATTATAAAGAAATGTTTTTCCAGAACCACCAGGTGCGTCAATAAATAGAGCTTTAATAGCTGCATCTTCAGCATTCAACATTATCAGGGCCAACCAAAAATGCACGAAAAATGCAGTTTTAAGCGCTTAGATATGCACTAAAAAAGGCTGAAATATGCTCGCAAATATGCACGATAAAAAAAATATTCAATTAATCAAAAAATTTTGTTTTATTTGTTTTAATTTTCATTGTTGTTAAAAAGAGAAAAATTGCAATGCACAATTAAATGTTGCTTCAAATTTTCAAATAAAAGCGATCGTCGTTTTTCATTTAACAATGTGGTGTAAACGGAAAAAGATTTTTCAACGTCCACTGAAGTCACTGGACAGTATTTAAAATTAGCAACTTCCAACGGTGTTAAGGAATCGATGAAGTTATCATTTTCCTTCGAGTTATTGAAATAAATTCTTTTAATTTTGCATAAAGACGTGTAGCCTTCGTTTCTTTTTAGAACTGCATTTAATTTTTGCAAAAAGCGTTTATCCTCGATTTGTGTTAATGATTTTTTTACAACTTCCATGACGTCAATACCTTCTTGCAAAGATAGGCCTTTTGTTTGTAGCTTTTCAATCCCTGCACAAAGGCAAGCAAAGTTTGATTTGATAAAAATAAGTTCATTTTTCAGGTTCTTATTTTTTAATATATCTTTAGTTCGACGAACAACGTCTGAGTCGTCATTGCTGAGTTTATTAATTGCTGAATCTACGTCGTATAAATGATCGCAATAATATTCAGCCGCATCAATCCATGTACCCCACCTAGTTATACAAGGTTGTGGGGGTAGTTTCAACTCTGGAAAGTCTGCCCTGAATTGACGGCGTCGAGACGGTGACTTAAAACAAAAAATATTATTGGTAAATATTTACTTAATTTGTTCAAATTGAGGTGATACCTTGCAATAGATTGATTTCACATTCGAAATAAGTGCGTTGACATCTGTAAATTCGAGTCGTACGAACTCCGCTATTCTATGCACGCCATGGGCGAAGCATGTGCAATGCAACATCTTTGGGTACAACGTCTTCATAGCCTTCATAGTTGCTAACATGTACGCCGCCGCATCCGTAACCGCAAATAATACTCTGTTGTACTGAATACCTTTAAAAAAGTAAAATTAGCATATTAAAGGAATATATAAAAAAAATATCTACCGTCCGGCCACAAAATATGCAGCGAATCATTCAGGAATGCTGCCATCGTATTGGCATTAGCGGCTTCTACAACGCCAGCGTTCAAAAGGTAAGACTTTTCCGCACTTTCTTTGGTGCCATCCAAAATTCCAAAAACAAAATTCGCAATCAATCTTTGCTCAACGTCAGTCGTTTCGTCAATGGATATCCAAATGTTTTTGTCACCAACTGCGGCCCGCATTTTTTCTATACTTTTTTCGTATAACGCAGGAACATACTTTAGGCGCAAATTTGTAACACTCGGCACTGTCTTGTTAGTATATTTTTCAAGGAACTCTATAACAGCTGGATGACGTGCTTTTTCCAATGGTATATTTGCGCTCAAAAACATTTTGCAAAAGTCCATGCTGAACGTATTGTATTTATTCTCAACACTTTCTTTCAGCAGCAATTGACTTTCGGTTTTTTCTGAGCGCCTCTCTACACACAGTTTGTGTTTGTGTGTTTCAAAATGTTGTTTCACATTGAAAGTTTTACCACCAGTTATAGAGCAATTACAATAAATGCAAAACAAAACAGACTTATCTGTTCGCAGTATGCCTTTGTACTGACTCGCCATACGCGAGCAGAATTCTGTTTTCGTTTCCTTTTCTTTAGGCATTTGAAATAATAGTACACCACTCAAAACTGGTTTCACACGCTCATAACAAGAAAAGATAAAAATGTAGTTCACAGCTGTCAGCGCGGAAAAAATAGCGGTTGAGTTGCCACATTTCGTCAAATAAAGTAAAGGCTTAAATACATTCGATGCCTCTGCGAGTGCGAGAGAAACATGAATGTGTTGAATCGCGTCGAATGTGTTTAAGGTTTAACAAATATACAAAATAAGCATGATCATCAAAAATAAGCTTGGAAACTCTAAATATGCAAAATAAGCAATTATAAACACAAGCTTAAAATAGTTGGCCCTGAACATTATGCATACTTCGTCTAAAACGTGATTTTGTTCAGCAGTGAACTGCTCTTTTAATGCTTGCGCGCATATTAACTCGATTTCACAGTCAATTGTTAAAGTTGTATGTTCATCATCAAAGGAAACTTCCGGCAAGCCAAAATCTTTTAAGGTAGTATTATGGGACAGTAAAATTTGATTGATTTCCCGCAATGCCAACATTTTACTCTCGGTCATTATATTATCTTTTGCAAAGTCTTCAATAAAGTATTCTTTGAATTTTATCCAAAGGTCGGATGAAAAAGGAGCGGTGAAGTAGGTTCTCCAAAAACGCAAATCATGGCAAAAATTCGCCTTATTAGTGAAGACATTTTAAAATGAGAAACTTCTGACAAAACAGAAATCCATTCGGTACCATTCAAAAATAATGATTGTTTAACAGCCGCTTCCTAAAAAGAAGGCAGGAGTTCATCACCAACTGTCAATAAATCGTTGTACGACTGTGGGCCTTTTATAGAAACTAAGAGCAAAAGCAGTGCAAACCGTTCGCGATCCTTTGGATTGACCGTATAAACCCTTCCTACTGCGTTGCATACAATTTTTCTCCTCTGCCACGAACGTGAACCTTCTTGCCACGTATAATGTTCAGGAATTTCTTTGTAAGTCAGTGTGTTTGCAAACGTATCCATTGAGTTCAATTTAAAGTACGCAGTAAGTGTAGTGTATCGATATTGGGCAATTGCATTTGCTTTAACAGCATTGTCTTCTCGGAAGTAAATATTTTGTAAACTTTCCTGCATCGGAAATTCTAAAAGCCTCCAACATGATTCAGGGGCACTTACATACCTGGTATCTAGAAAAGTAGATATCTCGTCAAAATTTACGCAATTGTTAATAGGGTGTTCTATGATTTGAATATTCGCACAGTTATATCCCTTATAGATATATTTGTGTAGGTATTTGACACTTTTGATAGAAGAACATATCTCAACATTGTAAGGTACTATCCATCGGTTATCTAACTCAGTTTGGTTTTGCTTGACCCGAACTACAATTTTTTTTCCATCATCGCGGCGACGGTATTGGGGGTATCCATTAACATCCTGCAAGGTAGCTTCGTTGAATGATTTTGGGTATTTTTTGTGCATTCTCCAGTTTGCGACATGCAAGGTGACTCAGGATTATATGGTCCACATGAGCCATATACCGTAAGTTTTTGCTTAAAAACACGTGCTATCAATTCAGGACGCATTTGTAGCCTTTGATATCGGTCAATATTTTGACCATTTTCCATTACCGCTTGGCTCATGACATAATCGTGTAAACCGGCATATGTTTCAACTCGAAGCTGATTTTGATGACTGCGTATAAACGCCAGTCGTGAACCTTCTACTCGCACGTATTGATCAACTAAATATTGTTGCCAAGGTTTTCCTGACGCATGAAGTGGGCTGAAAACATCTCGAATCGTCTTTCGATATGCAACAACTTGCAACTGTGTGACTCTGAATCTATGATTTGTTCGATGCTCTTGTCCATGGAAAAGTGCTTCGTCGTATCCGGTTTCGCCATAGGGAAACAAAAGAGGATATATCAAAGGGTCACATAATATGTGTAAAGTTATAGGTTAAATGATGTATTCCTGAGCCGCGTGCGAATACTCGTAATTTACGGCATGCTGGTGGCTCACCATCCTCCGTGATAAAAACAGCTGCGGTTTTAGGGCTGCTGTAGAAAACCATGCTCACTTGGTGGGGCGCTCGATTTTCTTGTCGTGCTCTCTGTTCCTCCTTGCGTTCAACTTGCGCCATGAATTTGTACTGATGGGCTAAAGGGCTTACACTTAAAATCATCTCATAAATGCACTTCATCAAAGAGCTACTGCAATTTGAATTACTTTGTAATCGGATGTCAGTGGCTTGATCCGTATCAAGTATGTAAAGTTGAGCATAGGATGAATTTGCAGCATTATCCGCATGAAGCTGCCCCACTCGATGGTGAATTGAGCCATGTATACGGAAACAATAAGAACCGAGTCCTGTCGGCTCTTCTATCTTAGTTCCGAAAGATGCAAAAGCAAATGAGATGTTCAACTGGCGAATATTTTCAAGTTAGTGCGGCCGAAATTAATTTAAATTATTTTTAAATACCTTTTCTAAAAACTCTGGTACGCGAAGTGCATGTAGTTCCACTTTTCCACCAAGGCAACAGGAAATAAAATGGTTATTCGTCTAAATAAAATGCTTTTGTTATTGCTAAAGACATCTTCGCAAGTTAAATAAAAGCCTATTACCTTTTCACAAAAAAAATGTGCGTAAAAATACTTGTTAATCCACCAAGGGTGCTATAATCTGGAACAAATGATGAATCCAGCGCTATTTTATAAAAACTTGTGTTTGCATGAACACGGTTCTAGAAAATAGCAATAAAGTTAGAGGCACATAAATTCATACGTATGTATGCTTTTACTTGTTCTCTTCGTCCATTTAAAGTACGATCCCTGCGGGCCCTTATTGGTCTTCCTCCCGGCATACTTAGAAAACGTATTTAAATACACTTATTCATATGTAACCTAATAATTAAACGTATAACATCCGACGTTAACACAACCTCAGGTTTAATTTTTATACAAATTGCTATAAAAGTACATGCGTTTAATACGACTCCGCGTAAATTGACAAACTGATTTAAGCGACGTAATTTTTTAATAGATTGTCCGGTTAGAACGACGGAAGTCTTAAAAATTCCCAGAAAATTATAAGCTTCGCACAACATGTTGTTACATTTTGTGCAGTGACTGAACATCGAAGGCTCATATGGCGCCTGGTGTGGATAACGGTTAGTCCACATCAGCAGTTGTCTTTTTGATTCGAATTTTTGCCACAGACGTAAATTTTCGATTCACTTGAAATAAACTTCCATGAATACATATCTATGTATATTTATTTATTTATGTATATATTCTGCAATATGTTTATTATTTATTTATTTATTTAGTCTATGAACAGAAAGTTTCTTACAGACTATTTACAAAGTAATTAATAATTAAGATTTAAAAACCTAGATAGCTAAATTTAGAATATGAGAAAAAACATTTTTTGGAATTGAAAAATCAAGATGGATGGAACTCGAGAGTGAATTAAGTTCAATTAGCGCTCGAACAAGGGGAGCATTACGCGAATATTCTGTTTTAAATTTAACACCATAGAAAGGTAAAGAAATACGAAGATTACGTTGAGGGATGTTGAAACTAATTCTTTCCAAAAGAAAAGAGCAGTCCATGTCACCATTGATGATATTACGAACAAAAGAAAGTGAGAGTACCGACCTTCTTGATTCCAAACACTTAAGGTCAATCAAAAGCAAACGAGATTTATAAGAGGGAATTGGCTCATCAAAACACAATGAACGTAAGGCATATTTAAGAAAAACTTTTTTGACCCGTTCAATCCTAGTTATGTAACTTTTTTGACTAGGCCTCCAGATGAAGGTAGCATATTCCAAGTTGGAACGAACAAAAGCCGTATATAATAACTTCAGAGTATACGGGTCAGAAAATTTGGAACTATTTCGCCTAACAAACCCTAAAACCGAGTAAGCTTTCGAAATAATAGGGCAAATATGCCTATTAAAAGAAAAGTTACTGGAAAAAATTACGCCAAGATCTTTAATTTCGTCCAAACTTTGTAAAAAAGAATGAGAAATCATATAAGACGTCGGCAAGATGTTATGAGCTTTCGCATACGTGACTTTAAAGCACTTTTTTATATTTAAAGAGAGCTGAGAGTTAACACACCACTGATGTAAGCTGTCAATGTCATTTTGAAGCTGAAGCGCATCATCGCGTTGTTTAATTATCGAAAAAACGTTTAAGTCGTCAGCATAGAGCAAAAATTTAGCAAATCTAAAGCAGCTACTTATGTCATTAATAAACAAAACGAACAATAAGGGACCTAGTATACTCCCCTGGGGAACCCCAGAGGATGCAAAAAAAACTCAGAAGAAACGCCGTCAATTGACACTACGCAAATTCTTTTGAATAAATAGGATTCAATCCATTTTAAAAAAACCGAATGAAAACCTATATGCGCCAACTTATAAATCAATAAAGAATGTGAAACTTTATCAAAAGCTTTTGAATAGTCTGTATATACACAGTCAACCTGCAGGCCGGCAGAAAAAGACGAAATGCAATATTCACTAAATACTGCTAGATTCGAAACGGTAGATCCGTGAGGGACAAAACCGTGCTGGTTAGGCGAGATCAGACTCTTAGACGCAAAATACATTTACTCTTTAATGATGCTCTCAAAAAGTTTCGAAATAGTTGATAACTTTGATATGGGCCTATAATTACAAACGTTATTATTGCTACCACTTTTGTGAATAGGGCTAATGGAAGTAAATTTCCAGTCATCAATGAAAACTCCAGACGACAATGACAGATTAAAAATTATTTTTAAAGGTGAAATTAAAGCGGGGCAATTTTTTAACAAATGAACTGAAAGTCCATCAATATCCGTTTTTGTAGATGGTTTTAGATTAGCAATGCCAGTAGTAACATCATCCGAAGAGAGGCTAAGAGAACCAAAGCTTAAGGTGGAGCTGCAGTTAGAGGTAAAGCAAGAGAATGGATTCTCATCATCAGCAACAAAATTTGAGCTGAAATATTCCGCGAACAAATTGGCCACGCCATTTGGAGTGTTAGCAAACTTTTCCTCATAAAATACTGCTGAGGGAATAGCAGAGTTTGACTTTTTAGATTTAATAAATTGCCAGAAAGACTTTGGATTTGATTTAATATTCTCCTCCATTCGTAGGATGTAGTTCTGTAAAGAAATGTATCTAAACAGTTGAAATCTTTGGAATAACTCTGATATTTAGCGAAAAAAATTAGACTTCCAGTTAATTTAAACTTTTTAAAGAATTTATTCCGGAGGTTCTTTAACTTTTTTAACTGAAAGTTATACCACGGTAGCTTATAAGGCTTTTTCTTTATAATCGGAACGTTAGTTAAACAGAAATCAAACATTAAAGTTTTAAAAATATAATAGCATCTGGAAACATCGGAGCAGGACAATAGGTCAATCCATTTGTATTCCAATAGTAAAGTATTAATCAAATCAAAATCACAGGCTGCAAATATATATTATCATCAGGCACGGATGAAGAAAACTCATAAAATTTAAAATTCGAAATCAGAGGCACATGATGCTTATCACACGGCGTAATAGGAGAAATGCATTCCGAAATATTATAGATCAAATTATCACTAATAAAAATGAGATCGAGTAATCTATCCAACTTGTTAACAAAACTATTAACTTGTATTAAATTAAGACTTAAAATACTATCAATAAAATAGGATTCATGAGCTGAAATAACATACAAAGGAGTGAGACCCGAGTTAGAAAAACTACCGGACCAACTCACATTACTTAGATTAAAGTCGCCCAAAATGCATACTTGGTTATCACTTAACTTATTTATGACTACAGAGGTAATATTGTCAGCATGCAAGCGATAAAGAAATTCTTCACTATTTGGGGGAATATATGAAACCACAAAAAACAGTGAGCTTTGTGCTGTCGTACTGCTAACACAAACGCACAGTTGATCTATTAGAGAGTCATCGTTCTCAAGTGAAACTAAATAAGCATTAAATTTACGTTGTACCGCAATGAGTACACCACCACCTCTTGCGAAACCAGTTGTAGTTACATCTCTATCCTTGCGAAAAACATTATATAAATTAGAGTCAAAATATTCCTCATCAAAAAAGTTAGAATTGAGCCACGTCTCAACTATTACAAATACATCATAATCAAGTTGCGAGCTAACCGCGCGAAAATGTTCACATTTAGTACGTAGGCCAGATACATTCTGAAAATACACATTCAGGCCGCTAAAATTATCAGAAGTTATGTTTGCTTTTGTTGTTTCTCTTCTTTTCGAAAAAAAACGAAAAGGGCAGGCCAAAGATCAGCTGAAAGGAGCTTATCATAAAAAGCAACAGAAACACCTCGCTTAAAATTAACTTTTTTTAGGCTACTAAGTGAAATTTCACTTTTAACTAGTGCATAGCACACAATGTTTCTTATCAATAGCTGCATGCTTGACAATGAACTCAATAATATTGTCAGCAGAAACAGAAGGCAGAAATGACGATAAATGTAACCATTTCATACGGCCAGCCACCTCCAAATCCGTATTTGTGTTTATACCAACAATTCTTAATTCATTTCGACGTTTAGATTTTTGTACTTTTGTCCACTCAGTGTTCACTGGCACCGAAGAAACACACGAAGTTCGATCAATAGCTGGCACAGCTAAACGCGCAGTCGAACGACCAGCAACAGCAGCAGTAGTACTAGACGAACGCAAAGAAAATCCAGCATCATCACCAGCTTTGTCAGGTACAACAGCAGCGAACTTCGGCAAAACTTTCTCAGCTAGCACCGAAGTGCAAGTAGGCGACAGATCAACAACAGCAGCAGAAGCAACAGAAGTAGAAGTGCGCACAGAAGAAACAAAATTATCACCAACAACTGCACGCGAATATGATAAATCCGAGAGAGCATTCGTATTGTTACTGACACCAGTACAAGAAACAGCAACTAGAGCCGAACTGGTGGGCACGGACGAGTCATCATTAGCAGCAACAATTGATGTTTTAGTAGTTGAAATTTTATCATTTACTGCAGCACTAATCAGCTTCGAGACTAAGCCTTTTAGGTCATTAACCTCCTTAGTCAGATATGCAATTGATGACACCAAGTTTGATGAGTTATGTAGGCAATTATCGCAATTAAACACAATGTTCGTATAATTAGCAAGCAGTTCACATATTTCTCTGCTATCAATCTTAGCACAAATTTTATGATACTTATTATTACAAGCATGGCAAGAGATTTCATAGCCAACACGCAAAGATTTAAAGCATTTAGCACAGGTTGAATTATCCATAGCGAGAGCGAACAAAAACACGACCGTTCACTTCAAGCGTTCCGCACTTATATATTACCAACCCATAGAAATTTAAAATAAAATCGGCAGTAGTTTATGTAACCTAGCGTCTTTTGTCATCAGAATATACACATATTTAAATAGCTACAGATAGAAGATCTATATACAGATAGATAAGATCTTCATATGCATGTACATACATGTATGTATGTATGTGTATGTGTATAAAACATTTGTAGCAAATAATAAAAAGATCATCATGTAACCGTTATATTGTGATAATCAAGTTGTCGAAACATAACCACATAATGTGAACAAAGTATACTACCTGTATATATTGGCCCGTGCAATGCTTCGGCCAATATCAGAATTCCAAATATTTCGGGAACTAAGCGACCGATTTTCAATGTGATAGTTTTATTCACATCAATACCTTTAATTTGACATATATCTCGCTGTTGTAGTTTAGCTCAGCCAAACGCCGCATTTCCTTATAAATATATAGATAACGCTCGAATATCTACACTTTCAATATTATCAGTTTTAAAAAACCATCAATACACACCTGCACAAGTCTACGAAGGCTATTATGTAGGTCCGTACTCGTAGTTTTCCAGTAAGAATTATTTCATTTAATTTTTCATTTTTTTTATTGAATTTTTATGCAAGTGAGACTAGTGTCTTTTACAGCACATAGACTTATGGTTAAATTATGATTTTCACAATATTATTTTATTTTATAATTAAAGCTAGACATACTATGTAAATATGTATAACATATAAAATATGATATAGATAGAAGGTAAAAGAAGATAGTCGAGTGAAAAGTATTTTCAGCAGCAAACCAACATATGTAAATAAGCTTGTACTGCTTGCTTAAAGCAACTTACATACATACTATGTACATCTTTAATAATTTTTATTGCGTGCGGAAGAGAGTTCCATACCCTGCAAAAAATGCGGTTAGTCTAGGATGAGTCCGGGAATAGTCGCAAGGGAACATGCGACTAATACAACTTCTGATCTCTTTATATGGAATGAACTGTTACCTTTTGTTCGAGCATGCCTATGAAGAGACTAATTGGCCCCTTCTGTATTCGAATGGGTATAAGTGAGGACCAGTCTATTTATAAAAATAAAAATAAAAATCTTTGCTTCGACTTAGAATCGAACCAGCGTACCGAGGGATCCTAAGCGAATGCTCTCCTTACATGCCAACGACGAAAGAGATGAATACAGGACTAATCTACAATTATACCCGTTTGAGACTTGTTGCGACTAATTAATGCCCAGTTGTACCCGATAGGGACTAATCCCGGAATACTGTTTTTAGAGATTAGTCGCTAAATTTTTTGCAGGGTAGTTATGCAGCATTAACAAAGAACTTGCGAGAAGTAAACATGTAAGTATGTGATTTTGGTTATTATAATATTTAGCTCTTAGTGCCCAAATTTTAGGTTTCTAAATAAGACTTCTGGTTTGCTGTATAAATGAACTTGTGCAAAAAAACATTTCTTATTCATTGTATTGTCGAGAATCTGCATACAGCTGAGATGTGGTCATACTTTCAACTTCACTGAATGTGATTTGAGGAACAATAAGGGCCGTTTGCAACATCTCAATCGTTGTACGACTGTGGGCCTTTTATAGAAACTAAGAGCAAAAGCAGTGCAAACCGTTCGCGATCCTTTGGATCGACCGTATAAACCCTTCCTACTGCGTTTGCACACAATTTTTCTCCTCTGCCACGAACGTGAACCTTCTTGCCACGTATAATGTTCAGGAATTTCTTTGTAAGTCAGTGTGTTTGCAAACGTATCCATTGAGTTCAATTTAAAGTACGCATTATGTGTAGTGTCTCGATATTGGGCAATTGCATTTGCTTTAACAGCATTGTCTTCTCGGAAGTAAATATTTTGTAAATTTGGAAGGTGTACAGCAAGAGGTTTTACGGTGTGGGATTTTTCCTGTATCAGAAATTCTAAAAGCCTCCAACATGATTCAGACCACTTACATACATACCTGGTATCTAGAAAAGTAGATATCTCGTCAAAATTTACGCAATTGTTAATAGGGTGTTCTATGATTTGAATATTCGCACAGTTATATCCCTTATAGATATATTTGTGTAGGTATTTGACACTTTTGATAGAAGAACATATCTCAACATTGTAAGGTACTATCCATCGGTTATCTAACTCAGTTTGGTTTTGCTTGACCCGAACTACAATTTTTTTTCCATCATCGCGGCGACGGTATTGGGGGTATCCATTAACATCCTGCAAGGTAGCTTCGTTGAATGATTTTGGGTATTTTTTGTGCATTCTCCAGTTTGCGACATGCAAGGTGACTCAGGATTATATGGTCCACATGAGCCATATACCGTAAGTTTTTGCTTAAAAACACGTGCTATCAATTCAGGACGCATTTGTAGCCTTTGATATCGGTCAATATTTTGACCATTTTCCATTACCGCTTGGCTCATGACATAATCGTGTAAACCGGCATATGTTTCAACTCGAAGCTGATTTTGATGACTGCGTATAAACGCCAGTCGTGAACCTTCTACTCGCACGTATTGATCAACTAAATATTGTTGCCAAGGTTTTCCTGACGCATGAAGTGGGCTGAAAACATCTCGAATCGTCTTTCGATATGCAACAACTTGCAACTGTGTGACTCTGAATCTATGATTTGTTCGATGCTCTTGTCCATGGAAAAGTGCTTCGTCGTATCCGGTTTCGCCATAGGGAAACAAAAGAGGATATATCAAAGGGTCACATAATATGTGTAAAGTTATAGGTTAAATGATGTATTCCTGAGCCGCGTGCGAATACTCGTAATTTACGGCATGCTGGTGGCTCACCATCCTCCGTGATAAAAACAGCTGCGGTTTTTGAGCAGTTCGGAAAATTATAACGTTGATTGTTATGGCTGCTGTAGAAAACCATGCTCACTTGGTGGGGCGCTCGATTTTCTTGTCGTGCTCTCTGTTCCTCCTTGCGTTCAACTTGCGCCATGAATTTGTACTGATGGGCTAAAGGGCTTACACTTAAAATCATCTCATAAATGCACTTCATCAAAGAGCTACTGCAATTTGAATTACTTTGTAATCGGATGTCAGTGGCTTGATCCGTATCAAGTATGTAAAGTTGAGCATAGGATGAATTTGCAGCATTATCCGCATGAAGCTGCCCCACTCGATGGTGAATTGAGCCATGTATACGGAAACAATAAGAACCGAGTCCTGTCGGCTCTTCTATCTTAGTTCCGAAAGATGCAAAAGCAAATGAGATGTTCAACTGGCGAATATTTTCAAGTTAGTGCGGCCGAAATTAATTTAAATTATTTTTAAATACCTTTTCTAAAAACTCTGGTACGCGAAGTGCATGTAGTTCCACTTTTCCACCAAGGCAACAGGAAATAAAATGGTTATTCGTCTAAATAAAATGCTTTTGTTATTGCTAAAGACATCTTCGCAAGTTAAATAAAAGCCTATTACCTTTTCACAAAAAAAATGTGCGTAAAAATACTTGTTAATCCACCAAGGGTGCTATAATCTGGAACAAATGATGAATCCAGCGCTATTTTATAAAAACTTGTGTTTGCATGAACACGGTTCTAGAAAATAGCAATAAAGTTAGAGGCACATAAATTCATACGTATGTATGCTTTTACTTGTTCTCTTCGTCCATTTAAAGTACGATCCCTGCGGGCCCTTATTGGTCTTCCTCCCGGCATACTTAGAAAACGTATTTAAATACACTTATTCATATGTAACCTAATAATTAAACGTATAACATCCGACGTTAACACAACCTCAGGTTTAATTTTTATACAAATTGCTATAAAAGTACATGCGTTTAATACGACTCCGCGTAAATTGACAAACTGATTTAAGCGACGTAATTTTTTAATAGATTGTCCGGTTAGAACGACGGAAGTCTTAAAAATTCCCAGAAAATTATAAGCTTCGCACAACATGTTGTTACATTTTGTCCAGTGACTGAACATCGAAGGCTCATATGGCGCCTGGTGTGGATAACGGTTAGTCCACATCAGCAGTTGTCTTTTTGATTCGAATTTTTGCCACAGACGTAAATTTTCGATTCACTTGAAATAAACTTCCATGAATACATATCTATGTATATTTATTTATTTATGTATATATTCTGCAATATGTATATTATTTATTTATTTATTTAGTCTATGAACAGAAAGTTTCTTACAGACTATTTACAAAGTAATTAATAATTAAGATTTAAAAACCTAGATAGCTAAATTTAGAATATGAGAAAAAACATTTTTTGGAATTGAAAAATCAAGATGGATGGAACTCGAGAGTGAATTAAGTTCAATTAGCGCTCGAACAAGGGGAGCATTACGCGAATATTCTGTTTTAAATTTAACACCATAGAAAGGTAAAGAAATACGAAGATTACGTTGAGGGATGTTGAAACTAATTCTTTCCAAAAGAAAAGAGCAGTCCATGTCACCATTGATGATATTACGAACAAAAGAAAGTGAGAGTACCGACCTTCTTGATTCCAAACACTTAAGGTCAATCAAAAGCAAACGAGATTTATAAGAGGGAATTGGCTCATCAAAACACAATGAACGTAAGGCATATTTAAGAAAAACTTTTTTGACCCGTTCAATCCTAGTTATGTAACTTTTTTGACTAGGCCTCCAGATGAAGGTAGCATATTCCAAGTTGGAACGAACAAAAGCCGTATATAATAACTTCAGAGTATACGGGTCAGAAAATTTGGAACTATTTCGCCTAACAAACCCTAAAACCGAGTAAGCTTTCGAAATAATAGGGCAAATATGCCTATTAAAAGAAAAGTTACTGGAAAAAATTACGCCAAGATCTTTAATTTCGTCCAAACTTTGTAAAAAAGAATGAGAAATCATATAAGACGTCGGCAAGATGTTATGAGCTTTCGCATACGTGACTTTAAAGCACTTTTTTATATTTAAAGAGAGCTGAGAGTTAACACACCACTGATGTAAGCTGTCAATGTCATTTTGAAGCTGAAGCGCATCATCGCGTTGTTTAATTATCGAAAAAACGTTTAAGTCGTCAGCATAGAGCAAAAATTTAGCAAATCTAAAGCAGCTACTTATGTCATTAATAAACAAAACGAACAATAAGGGACCTAGTATACTCCCCTGGGGAACCCCAGTGGATGCAAAAAAAACTCAGAAGAAACGCCGTCAATTGACACTACGCAAATTCTTTTGAATAAATAGGATTCAATCCATTTTAAAAAAACCGAATGAAAACCTATATGCGCCAACTTATAAATCAATAAAGAATGTGAAACTTTATCAAAAGCTTTTGAATAGTCTGTATATACACAGTCAACCTGCAGGCCGGCAGAAAAAGACGAAATGCAATATTCACTAAATACTGCTAGATTCGAAACGGTAGATCCGTGAGGGACAAAACCGTGCTGGTTAGGCGAGATCAGACTCTTAGACGCAAAATACATTTTCTCTTTAATGATGCTCTCAAAAAGTTTCGAAATAGTTGATAACTTTGATATGGGCCTATAATTACAAACGTTATTCTTGCTACCACTTTTGTGAATAGGGCTAATGGAAGTAAATTTCCAGTCATCAATGAAAACTCCAGACGACAATGACAGATTAAAAATTATTTTTAAAGGTGAAATTAAAGCGGGGCAATTTTTTAACAAATGAACTGAAAGTCCATCAATATCCGTGTTTGTAGATGGTTTTAGATTAGCAATGCCAGTAGTAACATCATCCGAAGAGAGGCTAAGAGAACCAAAGCTTAAGGTGGAGCTGCAGTTAGAGGTAAAGCAAGAGAATGGATTCTCATCATCAGCAACAAAATTTGAGCTGAAATATTCCGCGAACAAATTGGCCACGCCATTTGGAGTGTTAGCAAACTTTTCCTCATAAAATACTGCTGAGGGAATAGCAGAGTTTGACTTTTTAGATTTAATAAATTGCCAGAAAGACTTTGGATTTGATTTAATATTCTCCTCCATTCGTAGGATGTAGTTCTGTAAAGAAATGTATCTAAACAGTTGAAATCTTTGGAATAACTCTGATATTTAGCGAAAAAAATTAGACTTCCAGTTAATTTAAACTTTTTAAAGAATTTATTCCGGAGGTTCTTTAACTTTTTTAACTGAAAGTTATACCACGGTAGCTTATAAGGCTTTTTCTTTATAATCGGAACGTTAGTTAAACAGAAATCAAACATTAAAGTTTTAAAAATATAATAGCATCTGGAAACATCGGAGCAGGACAATAGGTCAATCCATTTGTATTCCAATAGTAAAGTATTAATCAAATCAAAATCACAGGCTGCAAATATATATTATCATCAGGCACGGATGAAGAAAACTCATAAAATTTAAAATTCGAAATCAGAGGCACATGATGCTTATCACACGGCGTAATAGGAGAAATGCATTCCGAAATATTATAGATCAAATTATCACTAATAAAAATGAGATCGAGTAATCTATCCAACTTGTTAACAAAACTATTAACTTGTATTAAATTAAGACTTAAAATACTATCAATAAAATAGGATTCATGAGCTGAAATAACATACAAAGGAGTGAGACCCGAGTTAGAAAAACTACCGGACCAACTCACATTACTTAGATTAAAGTCGCCCAAAATGCATACTTGGTTATCACTTAACTTATTTATGACTACAGAGGTAATATTGTCAGCATGCAAGCGATAAAGAAATTCTTCACTATTTGGGGGAATATATGAAACCACAAAAAACAGTGAGCTTTGTGCTGTCGTACTGCTAACACAAACGCACAGTTGATCTATTAGAGAGTCATCGTTCTCAAGTGAAACTAAATAAGCATTAAATTTACGTTGTACCGCGATGAGTACACCACCACCTCTTGCGAAACCAGTTGTAGTTACATCTCTATCCTTGCGAAAAACATTATATAAATTAGAGTCAAAATATTCCTCATCAAAAAAGTTAGAATTGAGCCACGTCTCAACTATTACAAATACATCATAATCAAGTTGCGAGCTAACCGCGCGAAAATGTTCACATTTAGTACGTAGGCCAGATACATTCTGAAAATACACATTCAGGCCGCTAAAATTATCAGAAGTTATGTTTGCTTTCGTTGTTTCTCTTCTTTTCGAAAAAAAACGAAAAGGGCAGGCCAAGATCAGCTGAAAGGAGCTTATCATAAAAAGCAACAGAAACACCTCGCTTAAAATTAACTTTTTTTAGGCTACTAAGTGAAATTTCACTTTTAACTAGTGCATAGCACACAATGTTTCTTATCAATAGCTGCATGCTTGACAATGAACTCAATAATATTGTCACCAGAAACAGAAGGCAGAAATGACGATAAATGTAACCATTTCATACGGCCAGCCACCTCCAAATCCGTATTTGTGTTTATACCAACAATTCTTAATTCATTTCGACGTTTAGATTTTTGTACTTTTGTCCACTCAGTGTTCACTGGCACCGAAGAAACACACGAAGTTCGATCAATAGCTGGCACAGCTAAACGCGCAGTCGAACGACCAGCAACAGCAGCAGTAGTACTAGACGAACGCAAAGAAAATCCAGCATCATCACCAGCTTTGTCAGGTACAACAGCAGCGAACTTCGGCAAAACTTTCTCAGCTAGCACCGAAGTGCAAGTAGGCGACAGATCAACAACAGCAGCAGAAGCAACAGAAGTAGAAGTGCGCACAGAAGAAACAAAATTATCACCAACAACTGCACGCGAATATGATAAATCCGAGAGAGCATTCGTATTGTTACTGACACCAGTACAAGAAACAGCAACTAGAGCCGAACTGGTGGGCACGGACGAGTCATCATTAGCAGCAACAATTGATGTTTTAGTAGTTGAAATTTTATCATTTACTGCAGCACTAATCAGCTTCGAGACTAAGCCTTTTAGGTCATTAACCTCCTTAGTCAGATATGCAATTGATGACACCAAGTTTGATGAGTTATGTAGGCAATTATCGCAATTAAACACAATGTTCGTATAATTAGCAAGCAGTTCACATATTTCTCTGCTATCAATCTTAGCACAAATTTTATGATACTTATTATTACAAGCATGGCAAGAGATTTCATAGCCAACACGCAAAGATTTAAAGCATTTAGCACAGGTTGAATTATCCATAGCGAGAGCGAACAAAAACACGACCGTTCACTTCAAGCGTTCCGCACTTATATATTACCAACCCATAGAAATTTAAAATAAAATCGGCAGTAGTTTATGTAACCTAGCGTCTTTTGTCATCAGAATATACACATATTTAAATAGCTACAGATAGAAGATCTATATACAGATAGATAAGATCTTCATATGCATGTACATACATGTATGTATGTATGTGTATGTGTATAAAACATTTGTAGCAAATAATAAAAAGATCATCATGTAACCGTTATATTGTGATAATCAAGTTGTCGAAACATAACCACATAATGTGAACAAAGTATACTACCTGTATATATTGGCCCGTGCAATGCTTCGGCCAATATCAGAATTCCAAATATTTCGGGAACTAAGCGACCGATTTTCAATGTGATAGTTTTATTCACATCAATACCTTTAATTTGACATATATCTCGCTGTTGTAGTTTAGCTCAGCCAAACGCCGCATTTCCTTATAAATATATAGATAACGCTCGAATATCTACACTTTCAATATTATCAGTTTTAAAAAACCATCAATACACACCTGCACAAGTCTACGAAGGCTATTATGTAGGTCCGTACTCGTAGTTTTCCAGTAAGAATTATTTCATTTAATTTTTCATTTTTTTTATTGAATTTTTATGCAAGTGAGACTAGTGTCTTTTACAGCACATAGACTTATGGTTAAATTATGATTTTCACAATATTATTTTATTTTATAATTAAAGCTAGACATACTATGTAAATATGTATAACATATAAAATATGATATAGATAGAAGGTAAAAGAAGATAGTCGAGTGAAAAGTATTTTCAGCAGCAAACCAACATATGTAAATAAGCTTGTACTGCTTGCTTAAAGCAACTTACATACATACTATGTACATCTTTAATAATTTTTATTGCGTGCGGAAGAGAGTTCCATACCCTGCAAAAAATGCGGTTAGTCTAGGATGAGTCCGGGAATAGTCGCAAGGGAACATGCGACTAATACAACTTCTGATCTCTTTATATGGAATGAACTGTTACCTTTTGTTCGAGCATGCCTATGAAGAGACTAATTGGCCCCTTCTGTATTCGAATGGGTATAAGTGAGGACCAGTCTATTTATAAAAATAAAAATAAAAATCTTTGCTTCGACTTAGAATCGAACCAGCGTACCGAGGGATCCTAAGCGAATGCTCTCCTTACATGCCAACGACGAAAGAGATGAATACAGGACTAATCTACAATTATACCCGTTTGAGACTTGTTGCGACTAATTAATGCCCAGTTGTACCCGATAGGGACTAATCCCGGAATACTGTTTTTAGAGATTAGTCGCTAAATTTTTTGCAGGGTAGTTATGCAGCATTAACAAAGAACTTGCGAGAAGTAAACATGTAAGTATGTGATTTTGGTTATTATAATATTTAGCTCTTAGTGCCCAAATTTTAGGTTTCTAAATAAGACTTCTGGTTTGCTGTATAAATGAACTTGTGCAAAAAAACATTTCTTATTCATTGTATTGTCGAGAATCTGCATACAGCTGAGATGTGGTCATACTTTCAACTTCACTGAATGTGATTTGAGGAACAATAAGGGCCGTTTGCAACATCTCAATCGTTGTACGACTGTGGGCCTTTTATAGAAACTAAGAGCAAAAGCAGTGCAAACCGTTCGCGATCCTTTGGATCGACCGTATAAACCCTTCCTACTGCGTTTGCACACAATTTTTCTCCTCTGCCACGAACGTGAACCTTCTTGCCACGTATAATGTTCAGGAATTTCTTTGTAAGTCAGTGTGTTTGCAAACGTATCCATTGAGTTCAATTTAAAGTACGCATTATGTGTAGTGTCTCGATATTGGGCAATTGCATTTGCTTTAACAGCATTGTCTTCTCGGAAGTAAATATTTTGTAAATTTGGAAGGTGTACAGCAAGAGGTTTTACGGTGTGGGATTTTTCCTGTATCAGAAATTCTAAAAGCCTCCAACATGATTCAGACCACTTACATACATACCTGGTATCTAGAAAAGTAGATATCTCGTCAAAATTTACGCAATTGTTAATAGGGTGTTCTATGATTTGAATATTCGCACAGTTATATCCCTTATAGATATATTTGTGTAGGTATTTGACACTTTTGATAGAAGAACATATCTCAACATTGTAAGGTACTATCCATCGGTTATCTAACTCAGTTTGGTTTTGCTTGACCCGAACTACAATTTTTTTTTCCATCATCGCGGCGACGGTATTGGGGGTATCCATTAACATCCTGCAAGGTAGCTTCGTTGAATGATTTTGGGTATTTTTTGTGCATTCTCCAGTTTGCGACATGCAAGGTGACTCAGGATTATATGGTCCACATGAGCCATATACCGTAAGTTTTTGCTTAAAAACACGTGCTATCAATTCAGGACGCATTTGTAGCCTTTGATATCGGTCAATATTTTGACCATTTTCCATTACCGCTTGGCTCATGACATAATCGTGTAAACCGGCATATGTTTCAACTCGAAGCTGATTTTGATGACTGCGTATAAACGCCAGTCGTGAACCTTCTACTCGCACGTATTGATCAACTAAATATTGTTGCCAAGGTTTTCCTGACGCATGAAGTGGGCTGAAAACATCTCGAATCGTCTTTCGATATGCAACAACTTGCAACTGTGTGACTCTGAATCTATGATTTGTTCGATGCTCTTGTCCATGGAAAAGTGCTTCGTCGTATCCGGTTTCGCCATAGGGAAACAAAAGAGGATATATCAAAGGGTCACATAATATGTGTAAAGTTATAGGTTAAATGATGTATTCCTGAGCCGCGTGCGAATACTCGTAATTTACGGCATGTTGGTGGCTCACCATCCTCCGTGATAAAAACAGCTGCGGTTTTTGAGCAGTTCGGAAAATTATAACGTTGATTGTTATGGCTGCTGTAGAAAACCATGCTCACTTGGTGGGGCGCTCGATTTTCTTGTCGTGCTCTCTGTTCCTCCTTGCGTTCAACTTGCGCCATGAATTTGTACTGATGGGCTAAAGGGCTTACACTTAAAATCATCTCATAAATGCACTTCATCAAAGAGCTACTGCAATTTGAATTACTTTGTAATCGGATGTCAGTGGCTTGATCCGTATCAAGTATGTAAAGTTGAGCATAGGATGAATTTGCAGCATTATCCGCATGAAGCTGCCCCACTCGATGGTGAATTGAGCCATGTATACGGAAACAATAAGAACCGAGTCCTGTCGGCTCTTCTATCTTAGTTCCGAAAGATGCAAAAGCAAATGAGATGTTCAACTGGCGAATATTTTCAAGTTAGTGCGGCCGAAATTAATTTAAATTATTTTTAAATACCTTTTCTAAAAACTCTGGTACGCGAAGTGCATGTAGTTCCACTTTTCCACCAAGGCAACAGGAAATAAAATGGTTATTCGTCTAAATAAAATGCTTTTGTTATTGCTAAAGACATCTTCGCAAGTTAAATAAAAGCCTATTACCTTTTCACAAAAAAAATGTGCGTAAAAATACTTGTTAATCCACCAAGGGTGCTATAATCTGGAACAAATGATGAATCCAGCGCTATTTTATAAAAACTTGTGTTTGCATGAACACGGTTCTAGAAAATAGCAATAAAGTTAGAGGCACATAAATTCATACGTATGTATGCTTTTACTTGTTCTCTTCGTCCATTTAAAGTACGATCCCTGCGGGCCCTTATTGGTCTTCCTCCCGGCATACTTAGAAAACGTATTTAAATACACTTATTCATATGTAACCTAATAATTAAACGTATATTTACCTTTTTATCTGTTTATCTTTATATCTATGTATATACATATATAGAAGAATTCGCTTACAACGACTCCGCATATAACATGCGACGTTAACACAACCTCAAGTTTAATTTTTATACAAATTGCTATGAAAGTACATGCGTTTAATACGACTCCGCGTAAATTGACAAACTGATTTAAGCGACGTAATTTTTTAATAAATTGTCCGGTTAGAACGACGGAAGTCTTAAAAATTCCCAGAAAATTATAAGCTTCGCACAACATGTTGTTACATTTTGTGCAGTGACTGAACATCGAAGGCTCATATGGCGCCTGGTGTGGATAACGGTTAGTCCACATCAGCAGTTGTCTTTTTGATTCGAATTTTTGCCACAGACGTAAATTTTCGATTCACTTGAAATAAACTTCCATGAATACATATCTATGTATATTTATTTATTTATGTATATATTCTGCAATATGTACTTATATATTACCAACCCATAGAAATTTAAAATAAAATCGGCAGTAGTTTATGTAACCTAGCGTCTTTTGTCATCAGAATATACACATATTTAAATAGCTACAGATAGAAGATCTATATACAGATAGATAAGATGTTCATATGCATGTACATACATGTATGTATGTATGTGTATGTGTATAAAATATTTGTAGCAAATAATAAAAAGATCATCATGTAACCGTTATATTGTGATAATCAAGTTGTCGAAACATAACCACATAATGTGAACAAAGTATACTACCTGTATATATTGGCCCGTGCAATGCTTCGGCCAATATCAGAATTCCAAATATTTCGGGAACTAAGCGACCGATTTTCAATGTGATAGTTTTATTCACATCAATACCTTTAATTTGACATATATCTCGCTGTTGTAGTTTAGCTCAGCCAAACGCCGCATTTCCTTATAAATATATAGATAACGCTCGAATATCTACACTTTCAATATTATCAATTTAAAAAAACCGTCAATACACACCTGCACAAGTCTACGAAGACTATTATGTAGGTCCGTACTCGTAGTTTTTCAGTAAGAATTATTTCATTTCATTTTTCATTTTTTTTATTGAATTTTTATGCAAGTGAGACTAGTGTCTTTTACAGCACATCGACTTATGGTTAAATTATGATTTTCACTGAACGCGCCTCCACTAAAAATATAATTAACGCCGTCTCCGTTTTTCATTACCTTTTATTTTAAATACGTATGTATATTTAAACAACAACCTACTCAGCGCAGTAGCAGCGCTAATCGAGTTATTCATAGTTATTGTTTTTCAAAGCAACGCTAATCAAGAGCCTATGCAAGGGCTCTCGCATAGAATATGTACATATGTACACAAAACAACACATCACCACTTATTGTTGCCTACGGTAAAATCACGCCACCATCAACACCCGCTAGTTTTCGTCGTCATCATCTTCGTTCTTGGTCTACCTATTGGCAAGCAAAGATTTAATTGGAAATAACCAACAAAAACCAAGGCCTTTACGCATTACATTTTTCGCACACTCTCACCGCCAACAACAACAGCAGCTGCATTTTAGTCGTCATCGCTGCTAGCATAGTACAGCTTAACAAACTAAGAATCAATCGAATATAGACATCCGGACGAAGCACTTCGCACCAACTCTTGTTCAAATCTATGTTAACAAACACATTTGATAAATATAAAATTTAACTTAAATAAAATTAATATTAAATACATACTGAATTCGAAAATCTTAGTTTTCATTAGTTAAAAGGGCCACGGAAAAGGCTCCGCGAGCGCCACCAAAAGGTCCTTCGAGCCGGATCTATAATAAAACAAGTCGTAATGCTCGGCGATATGGACTGCGTCACAGTGGATATAGAGAAAACTCCTCCCTCGTAAGGAGCTGGTTCGAGAAATATCCGAGTGAAGGTTTTGCAGCGAGACCACTTGTGGGAACGCCTCCAAAGTACACGTAACAAAATCGCTGAGTTCGCCAACATGTCCGAGTCAGAGCTGAAGGTAAAACTGGATATATTAGAGCGACAGTTTAACACTTTCGAGGAAATACAGTCCGCTTTGGAAGAATTAGACGAGTCGCAGTTTGATCTCAATCATCGGGTGGAGTTTGAAGCAGAATATTTCACGATAAAAAGCGCAATTACCACTAGGCTAGCAGTGCCAAGTATTGATCACTTAAGCAGCACCCACTTTAACTCTTGGCAAATTCATCGCAAGGTAAACCTACCGAAACTGCAGCTGTCTAAGTTTAGTGGGCGCCACACAGACTGGTTAGATTTTTATAATATGTTCCTCGCATTGGTTCCTAACAATTCTGATCTAACGGACATCGAGCGGTTTCAATACTTGCGCTCATGCCTTACAGACGGCGCAGCCCGCCTAATTCAATCATTAGAGGTTACACCAGCGAATTAGCAAAGGGCAATTGATCTCATCGTTGGCAGACTTGACAACAAGCTATTCATATTTCAATCGCATTTGTCAACCATTTTTGATGTGCAAAGGGTCACCAAGCCAAGCGTGTCAAGCTTACGTGAATTCATCGACAAGATCAACGCCAATCTTCGTGCTATGCAATCGCTAGCAACCACCATTCAAATCGCAGATGGAATAATTCTTCACTTAGTAACATCTAAGCTCGACGAAAACACGCGAGGCAAATGGGAAGAAGAGGTCGCTGCTAAATTCGACAAAAGGTCAGCGCAAACCTTGCAGCTTCCCACATGGAACGATTTGGCTGATTTTCTCGAACGCCGATGCCAAATGTTCAACATTATCGAAGCCAATCAGTCAAGCTCAGCACGCCCATTAAGTCATAAAAATTCTCCATCGAAACCATATTCATCGAAACAGTTATCCTTTATTACCACAACTGCGTTGCCGAAATGCCTACTTTGTGAAACTCGGCCATATCACAATGCATTCAATTGTGCCAAGTTCATGAAACTGGATGCTCTTGATCGATATCATATGGTAAAGCGGTTAAAATTATGCCTCAATTTCCTTGGACTCAACCACTCATCGAATCAATGCCCATCGCTTCGTCGGTGCCAGCACTGTCGTGCGAGCCATCACACATTGCTACATCGCACCTACGGCGGCAATGCAAATGGTAGCAACAAATTGGACGTCGTGAATGCAGAGAAACCAACAACACTACAGGCTCGTATCGAAACAGGGGAAATCATCCTCGCTACAGCACTAGTACGTTTATACAATACTGTGGGAGGCTCTCTCATTGCACGTGTGCTGTTGGACTCAGGTTCTCAACTCCACTTCGTCACCGAGAGAATAGCACAGCATAGAGGTATTGGGAATTGGCCCTACAGCAACAAGAACGCAGCAAGTATGCTGCGTTGAACTAAAATCGCGCCATACCGCATTTTCGTCGACCTTGGAAGCGGTAATCATGCCGACAATAACTTCATGTCAACCCACCAACTACGTCAGCATTGAAGAATGGAATGTGCCCAGCAACATTACATTGGCCGATGAACGGTTCAACGAGCCAGCCACTATCGATTGTCTTATTGGAGCAGCGTTATTTTATGATTTGCTTCTCGTCGGGCAAATCAAGTTACGCAACAATTCACCAGTCTTGCAAAAAACTAAGATCGGTTGGATCGTGTCTGGTATCGCTAATTCATCTGCGCCAGTAGCTTCGTCACCAAAAACATCATCGTTAAGTTTATCATCGGCCTATAGAGCATTTCTTACCATGACCAATGAATCCGATCTCGATCAGCTGTTGCAAAACTTTTGGGCACTGGAAGAACACCACACCAATTCAACAAAACCTTTTTCGACAGAGGAGCAAGCATGCGAAGACTTCTCTCAATCAACCACAATCAGATGTCCAAAAACCAACCAATTCATCGTTCGCTTACCGTTTAAGGAAGACCCCAGCAGCTTAGGGCAGTCATATGACGCCGCGTACAAAAGGTTGATGTCTCTTGAGTATAACTTTGCTCGCAATCGCACACTCTTCAACACATACCGCGAATTCATTACCGAATATATTAATATGGGGCATATGACACTGCTTAGTAACCCAAAAACAGCTCATAATTTCATTCCTCACCACTGCGTCATAAAGGCGGATAGCAGCACCACAAGACTTCGTGTGGTCCTCGACGCGTCGTGTCGAACGTCTAACGGAAAATCTCTGAACGACATCTTGCTCGTTGGCCCGACGCTACAGGATGACATCTTCACCATCGTCCTTCGCTTAGAGCACACAAATACGTTTTAATGGCGGATGTTGCTAAAATGTACCGCCGGGTTCAAGTGAATGCAGCTGATTCTTCGTGGCAGTGCATTTTGTGGCGAGAATCGCCCAACACCGCTGTGCAAATGTACAAGCTGCAGACCGTCACTTATGGTACAAGCAGCGCACCATACCTGGCAACAAAGGCGCTACAACAGTTAGCAAAGGAGGAGGCAGAATCACTGCCAATTGGATCAATTGTGACATTAAGAGACTTTTATGTCGATAACCTTATGACAGGCGGCGCCACTATTGAAGAAGTCATCCAAATTAAGCAGCAAGTTGTTGAATTGCTAAAAAGAGGGGGCTTTCCTCTACGAAAATTCGCCACTAATGACAATTACATCATCTCTGACATTCCCCAAGCCGATCGTGAAGAAATTGTACAACTCGGTGATGTAGACTACATTAAAACACTTGGGTTAAAATGGTCACCATTGGGCGATAACTTCGTGTTCAGCTACACCAAATCATCGCCGTCTTCGAAAACAACGAAAAGATCTATCTTATCCCAAATTGCAAGTTTTTTCGACCCACTGGGACTACTGAACCCAGTCATCGTTTCGTGTAAAATTCTAATGTAGCATTTATGGACACTGAAACTGGATTGGGATGAAAGTGTGCCACAAGACGTTTATACCCAGTGGCAAGATTTTCGTCGCCAGCTAACTCTGGTTGACAGCATCCAGATTCCAAGGTATGTACCTTTCAACACCACGACTGAAATTCACGCTTTCGCAGACGCCAGCACGAAGGCTTACGGCACCTGCATCTCCATAGTTACACGCGATTCTAATGGTACGACGTCATCGTTGCTGGCCGCTAAGTCACGTGTTGCTCCAAAGAAAGAAATAAGCTTACCTCGACTAGAATTGTGCGCTACCTTGCTGCTGGCGGAACTATTAATATCAATTATTGACATATTTTCGCCAAATGCTGATGGTATTCATTGCTGGTCCGATTCGACCATAGCGCTTTCTTGGATCAAGGGTGAACCGTCGCGCTGGTCAGTCTTCGTTGCAAATAGAGTGACCAGAATTCAACAATTAACATCACAATTCAAGTGGCATCACGTAACATCAGCCGACAATCCTGCTGACGTCATTTCAAGGGGAGCAACGGCTCATGACTTTTTCAATAATCGCTTATGGTTTCATGGGCCAAGATTTCTACTGCTGTCTCAAGAGAACTGACCACATTCATCATTTGATACACCGGCTGACATACCTGAACAGCGTTGTCAACGATTCGTATTGGTTGTAAAGGAACACGGCGACATAATCGCTTCTCACAAATACATAAACAACTACCAAAAATTTCTTCGCATCTTTATGTACGTGAGGTGGATCATTCAACGCAAGAGGGGATTAAGTATTACAGCCTGCGAAATAGAGGCAACGTTAGAGATGGTATGCAAATTTATTCAACTGTCGTATTTTCGTAACGAGTACCAAATGATGTTGCACAACTCACCACTTCATCGATCTTCAAGGCTCCTTCAGCTCGCACCATTCTTGCACAATCAACTCATTCGAGTCGGCGGCAGAATAAAGAATTCAACATTACCCTTCGACGCCAAACATCCCATCGCGCTGCCTCATGCTCACCCTTTCGTTCACACTATTATCACTTACTATCATCGACAACACCTTCATGCAGGCGCTCAAACATTACAAAACATTCTTCGTGACAAATTTTGGATACTAAACGCAAGGAAGGTCATACGACAGGTAATTTACCACTGTATAATATGTTATCGCCTTCGTCCAGTAATCACCGAGCAAATAATGGGGGCACTACCTTCGCAACGCATCAACCCATCACACCCATTTGAGACTACCGGAATTGACTATTGTGGTCCCGTGTTAATGACTCAAAAAATCAAAGGAAAAGCTGCAATAAAGGTATACATTGCAGTGTTCATCTGTTTAAGCTCTAAAGCGGTTCACTTAGAGTTAGTGCCTGATTTGTCAACGGCAGCATTCGTCGCAGCACTTAAACGATTTATTGCTCGGAGAGGGCGATGCAGAATTATTTACTCCGACAATGCAACTAATTTTATCGGAGCAAACCGTGAGCTACGCCGTCTGCTTGAAGAATTCTTCACTCAGCAGCACATCAACTCAGTAGAGAACCTTTGCCGTGAGGAAGGAATACTCTGGAAGTTTATCCCACCCAGATCACCATATTTCGGTGGGCTGTGGGAGAGCGCGGTGAAAAATGCAAAACATTATTTACGCCGGTCAATTGGAAGCAACATACTATCATATGATGAACTTCATACCATTGTATGTCAAGCTGAAGCAATGGTAAATAGTCGCCCGTTGACACCGATGTCGTCAGATCCTGACGACCTCCAAGCGCTTAGCCCCGCACACTTTTTGATAGGGCGTACCTTCACCGCTATACCCGAACCGACACCAAAAGCTGCACCACTTAGCCTCTTAAAACGATATCAAATTGTCCAGTGGATCCAAATACAATTTTGGAAACGATGGCAGCAGAATTATTTAAAGGACCTGCAAACAAGATGCAAATGGCAATCAGCGCAACCCAATTTGAAGGTAAACGACTTAGTATTACTAAGAGACGACTTGACACCACCACTCAAGTGGCCAATGGGCCGCATTATCGACATTATGCCAGGTGAAGATGGCAGAGTAAGAGTTGTACAAGTAAAAACCGCAGAGGGAGTATATAAGCGCTCAATTACTAAGGTATGCAAACTTCCCACAGAATTTTCACATACTGCAGAAACTGACTGAAAGCATAGCCTTCAGGGGGGGAGGATGATCGCGCCTCCACTAAAAATATAATTAACGCCGTCTCCGTTTTTCATTACCTTTTTTTTTGAATACGTATGTATATTTAAACAACAACCTTCAACCTACTCAGCGCAGTAGCAGCGCTAATCGAGTTATTCATAGTTATTGTTTTTCAAAGCAACGCTAATCAAGAGCCTATGCAAGGGCTCTCGCATCGAATATGTACATATGTACACAAAACAACACATCACCACTTATTGTTGCCTACGGTAAAATCACGCCACCATCAACACCCGCTAGTTTTCGTCGTCATCATCTTCGTTCTTGGTCTACCTATTGGCAAGCAACGATTTAATTTGAAATAACCAACAAAAACAAAGGCCTTTACGCATTACATTTTTCGCACACTCTCACCACCAACAACAACAGCAGCTGCATTTTAGTCGTCATCGCTGCTAGCATAGTACAGCTTAACAAACTAAGAATCAATCGAATATAGACATCCGGACGAAGCACTTCGCACCAACTCTTGTTCAAATCTAACAAACACATTTGATAAATATAAAATTTAACTTAAATAAAATTAATATTAAATACATACTGAATTCGGAAATCTTAGTTTTCATTAGTTAAAAGGGCCACGGAAAAGGCTCCGCGAGCTCCACCATTCACAATATTATTTTATTTTATAATTAAAGCTAGACATACTATGTAAATATGTATAACATATAAAGTATGATATAGATAGAAGGTAAAAGAAGATAGTCGAGTGAAAAGTATTTTCAGCAGCAACCCAACATATGTAAATAAGCTTGTACTGCTTGCTTAAAGCAACTTACATACATACTATGTACATCTTTAATAATTTTTATTGCGTGCGGAAGAGAGTTCCATACCCTGCAAAAAATGCGGTTAGTCTAGGATGAGTCCGGGAATAGTCGCAAGGGAACATGCTCCTAATACAACTTCTTATCTCGTTATATGGAATGAACTTTTCCCTTTTGTTCGAGCATGCCTATGAAGAGACTAATTGGCCCCTTCTATATTCGAATGGGTATAAGTGAGGACCAGTCTATTTATAAAAATAAAAATAAAAATCTTTGCTTCGACTTAGCATCGAACCAGCGTACCGAGGGATCCTAAGCGAATGCTCTCCTTACATGCCAACGACGAAAGAGATGAATACAGGACTAATCTACAATTATACCCGTTTGAGACTTGTTGCGACTAATTAATGCCCAGTTGTATATGATAGGGACTAATCCCGGAATACTGTTTTTAGAGATTAGTCGCTAAATTTTTTGCAGGGTAGTTATGCAGCATTAACAAAGAACTTGCGAGAAGTAAACATGTATGTATGTGGTTTTGGTTATTATAATATTTAGCTCTTAGTGCCCAAATTTTAGGTTTCTAAATAAGACTTCTGGTTTGCTGTATAAATGAACTTGTGCAAAAAAACATTTCTTGTTCAGTGTGTTGTCGAGAATCTGCATACAGCTGAGATGTGGTCATACTTTCAACTTCACTGAATGTGATTTGAGGAACAATAAGGGCCGTTTGCAACATCTCCGGTTAAGCGCTTAATCGGAACTAAAAGCTCCGGTTAAGACCATCCGTCAGATAAGTAGGCGCTGAATAATTAGCTGAATTGTAGCTAACCGCCGGTAATTTTAACCAGATTTGACCAGGGAGATAACTCCTCATACGTTTTACAGCAAATGTGCTTAAGCCAAACATATTTGTCAATTTTAACACCAATAGTTCATGCTCAACTGTATCAAACGGCTTGATAAAATCCAACAGTACCATTACTGTTAAGTAGGTTTGATCATATGCAGGGCGAATATCTTCAAATATTTTTAGCAAAGCTGTGGCACAACTATGACGTGCCCTAAAACCAGATTGATTTTCGGTTAATAATTTATTTTCGTTTAAAAATTCGACTAATTGACTTTCCATAATCTTTTCAAACACCTTAGATAAAACAGGCAGAATACTAATAGGACGAAAATGCCGTGGCGATTCCGGGTAACTTATTTTCGGCACTGGTATGATGTTTGAAGTTTTCCAGCTACTAGGAAACTGACAGAAAGTAATTGAAAAGTTTATGATATGTGTGCGGGAAGGTAGTATAATATAAGGTAAAATTAGTTTCAAAAACCTCAAGTTTATGCTCTCGGTACCTACCGCATTGGACCTAATCGAATAAATAGCTTTAATCACGTCACCCTCAGTTGCCACATTAAAATTAAACACATACTGTGAGACTTGTTGCGGATTTTAGTTTGTAAGCACGAGTTGGAATTGTGAGAATTTAAGAAAGATTATCAAATATCTTCTACATCAAGATTACATAATTGTTTTTCGTTATTTACAACACCAATTGATCTAAGATTTTTCCAAAGAATACCTGATGGCAGATCCGTATTTAGTTTGGTTTTCAAATATGCCTGTTTAGCATTTTTAACCCATAGATTGGCTTTATTTCTAGCAATGCGATAGTTTTCTAATCGGTATTTCGTCTGATTTTTTTTCCATTTACAGTATGCCTTGTTTCGATATCTAATACATGCAGGACTTCTGCTGTAAACCAAGGTTTTTTGGCGGTAGTGCCATAGAAACTTTATCAACATGGTTGACAAAGTCACTGTCACTAACGCATAAAAGATCCAATAAACTAGGTTTGTAGTTTGGCGAAAATCGAGTGGCGTTCATATTAACTATGTTAAGCCCGTTTGAATAGAAGTTATCTACTAGGATTTTTGACTTGGGATCATTAGATACAAGGTCAATATTGAAATTCCCACAGCATACACTATGATCATATTATAATACTATTTCAGAAATGTTTTCGTAAAGACTCGTTAGGTCATTTTTCTTAAATGGATTGTAAACGCAAGCAACCAGACACTTAGTTCTACTATCAACGATCTCAACAAAGCGTTATTCAACTGCACTTGAAGAGTCGGATTTAAAAATTGTTTTCGCTTTAAGGTACTTCCGGCAGTAAATGGCAACACCGCGGCCTCTTCCCGTAGTTCTATCGTTTCGAATGAAGTTATAATCACCTACACTATAAATATGAGTAGCAATATATGGCTTAAACCATGTTTCTGTTATACAAATTATGTGCCATATCAGAAGAAAGGTAGTTAAAGTAGTCGATATTGTCGGAGGTTAAGCTGCGGGCATTCACATGGCAATAACATGCCATAATGACCGCTTTAATATTCATTGTTCATTGCTAAGTTAATACTTTTGACGTTCATGGTTGATATAATTATAAAATACAATATAAAGTAGGGTGAAAGATTAGATTATTAGAAAGAGAGAGAGAAAAAGGAAAAATAAATTATTGCTACGAACTTATTATATCGTAAAGAAAATAAAAGCTTATTCAGGATATCGTAAAATTGCAGATAAATGCTCTCAATCAATTACGTTTACTCTCAGATTTGTGGTGAGCTTTCAGCTACAGGTATCATCAATGGCTCAGTTAGTGGACGAACTCGCACATACATGTGACCCTTCATAGAGAACGCGGACGAAAGCCGTTTTTCCTTTTTAAACTAAGTGGCTAACAGGCTAACCTAATATTCACGGCTTGCGTTTTTGGACGCAAGCACGCAAGATTTTTAACCACGTCCACCCGAAATTGATTTGCGTGCGTTTACTTTACAGAGTTGCATGGCTGTTAAATTCGTTTGAGAACAATACAAGGTGGACGTTTTCAGCGCTGGTTCAATTTATTTATTTTGTTTAAAGATTTGCTTTACCTTATGATTCATATTAATTTGTATTTAAACATTAAATATTATCTTAATTTATATGAAGAGCTTCAACAACAGGAACTTATTAACAAGTTTGGCAATTGACTTGTTTCCTCTTGTATATTATATAAACAATAATTATCATAAAAATCATAATCCCAAGTTCTAAACAATGTACAAATTTATAAAAAGCTTTCTTTCAAAGCTTTTTGATAATTTTTTTGCTCATCCAAACAAAAAAGTCCGTATTCGTTATACTTAAGTCAATGCGCATCACCCTCAACGGTGGGATAAACGTCAAATCGAAATGTCACGCAAAATGAAAATTGGAAAATGAGTTAGCTTTTGGCGCACGCCGTTCAGTTTGGGTTGCTCCCATACAAGTTGTATGAGCATGAGACATTTTTGACAAAAAATTGTCGGAGTGCGTGAATATTAGGTTAGGCTGTAAGTGCAAGATTTCGCGGTTCTTTCTAGAAAGAAATTCGTGAATAAACATTATACCATCTGAGGTGTTGTCCAAGTCGCGAAGTGCAAATGGTCGTTTATTCTTTTTACAGAAATTAGCAATCAGTTTTAGACACTGTGAACGATCGCCGGGTGTATTGAGTTTAATTATAACTGATCCGTGCGTATTATTGTTGCTGCTTCGTAGTCAAAAAGCAGAGCGGACTTGTGTGTTGAACCTTTTCGCAAATTTGAGAGAATATATTAACGGGACTCTCACCCTTGGTGCACGGAAGTCGATTCACAATACGATCCGATGATACTAAATTATTTTCGTGGTCATTAACACGTTGTTTTAAATCAAGAACTTCCTTATTTAGACTTTGCACTACTGGCTATGTTCCAACTCAACTTTCTGCATTCGCTATTCGATCCCCCTAAATGCTAGTTTAAAATTTGAAAGCTTAGCTGATATCTCGACGATTCGCATCATCACACGCTCTTCAGACGCTTTGATACTTGCTACTATGTGCTTTTGAATACACTCCATCTAAAATTTCAATTTAGTATCGATCTTTTGCAACCAAACAGCTGACGGTGAACTCACGTCTTTCAATGCAACGTTTAAGACGTTTCGCGGTGTTTGAGGGGAGGGGCAAAAGCGCACGCATTTTTTGCTTTTGTTGACATTTTCCTTTATACTTTTAGTTCTTCACCTTTTCTTTTTAGAGTTTTTGTTCTTCACTTTATTAGATGGAAAAATAAATAAAAAATTTTCCAGTAAATAATCAATTACAAAACGCGTAAATTTCAGCACAAATTAACCGGGATACACTCAGCTGGATTTCATGAAAAAGTCTTATCGCTAATCAACTTATAAAATAAGTTAACACCAGTAATTGCAGCTTCGCCAAAGTCTACGTCTACTCAGCTCTCTTTAGAAACCAGTAAAAACTTGCAAGTTTTACGAACAGCTGAGTTCATTTGTGGCGCGAAAATATAAAATAAAGATTAGGCATGGCAAACGAAAAATATTTTACCATTCATTGTTTTTCTGGATCATTTCGAAAGGTTTAAACGGGTAAAAAAGTGTTAAATTACAATTAATAAATTATGTGCATAGTGTACAAATAAATGTTTCTTTGTTTAAAATAGCGATTCAGTAACTTTTAACAACACAACTTGACGTGTTGTTAGCTAAAAAGATTTGTGGTTTGCAATAGCGATTGTGCTATTCACTAACTCATACTAAACAACACTGAACAGCTGATTTTTCCTATTTATTCTAATTGACAAAAAGTGGCATCTCAGGTAACGAAGTGTCAAAATTTACGAAAAACACAAAAAGTAATGCAAAAAAAACATTGCAATTCATCCGGCCAATAGTAAGAGCTTTGGAGCGCAAATTTAGCAAACCAAAAGCAAGTACAGGTAAACCTCCTAGAACGCCGTTTCCTACAACGCGGTTCCCAAAATGCGGACGTTTTCTTACAACGCTACTCTTACAACGCGATTTTTATGAAAATTTTTTCAAATATTTACTATTTTAATTTGCATTTTGTCCATACTTTGATACCTATATCTTTTATAGCATTGCCACCCTACACTTGAACATGTGTTTACAAATTAAGTGACAAACAAATACATACGTAATTGTGTAGTCAACGACAAAATTAAAAAAAGGGCCTTTAAGTGACAGAGCAGAAATATTTAAACGAAATCTTCAAAACAATTTAGCTCCCTATCAAGAAATTTATAAAGATTTGCTATATAAGAGCAAACAAACTTCAATGCACGATTTTTTCAAACCAATAATCGTCGAAAGGATGCCAGAATCTGATAGTGGATCAAGCTCAGATTTTGAACTAGTACGAACAAAACGTTCGAAAGAAATCATACTACCTAAGTGATGACGAGGAGTAGAAAGTTATCGTTCTATTTTGGCTTTAATTTATTAAATCTTTCAACTTGAATATTTTACATTGAATTGAAATTTTATTTTATTGTATTTTGTTTTGTTTTTGTTTAAATAAATGGAGTGTTATTAAATTACATAATATGTATGTTCTTATGACCAAACAAATAGATACACAAAATTATATTATGCACATATTTTTACTATACAAATTCCAATATTTTATTGAAAATTTTTTTACTTTGAAACCAAACTCTGATTTTTGTATGGAGTTATGGTCTCCTACAACGCGAGGTTTACCTGTATACTAAATTAAAGTTATTAAATATATTATTTACTTTTCTTTTTCTATTTTCACAATGGCCTCAACAACCAAGCAGCAAAGAGGAGCCGTGCCTCAATGGCGAAGATGAGCGGGATGATGGATTTTTTTCAAGATAATCCGAGGCTAGCCAGCGGAAAGTTTCATCGGCTCCATGGTAGGATGGAGCTGGAAAAGAAGTGGGAAGAGATGGCATCCATACTGAATGCCATCGGATATGGTGAAAAGTCCGCCGACCAATGGCGCACGGTAAGTAATATTTGGATATACTCACAAGGAGCTGTGCGGTGCTGGCAAATGTGCATTGTGCTGGAAATTGTGAAAAATTAAACCACGTGTGTATAAATAAATTCATGACTTTCATTAATAGAAGTGCTATAATGTGTGTTAAAATAAATATATTTTTTGTGTAGATAAACAAGGGCATATTGCGAAGCCAATTCCATGTATAGCCACTACGCACAGACCTTCTTTGTGTGTATATGTATTTGTATAATTCTATCTGTTTATTTCATATTGTTTTTTTCTTCTAACGTAGGTTTGGCCCGATTTAGAAAGTAGGACCAGTGTCCGAGTGCGCGACCGGAGAAGGCAGCAGTCTTTAACGGCAACAGGCCCTTAAAGCTGGAGGAGCGGGTGCTGGAATTGATAGGAAGCCAGTATGTAGAGGGCCTTTCTGTGACAGATAGCTTGTTAGTGGAATACTTTGAATAAATTATTTTTTAATTCTTCAAAACTATGTACCTGTGTATTAATTGAATTTTGACACCGTATGTTGTCAAAATTGAGTTACGGAATAGCAATATTGTTATCATCTGTTGTTTAGCTGAGTTAGCAACTTCGAGTGTTGTTAAAAAAGTTACTGAATCGCGCTACTGGACTACCGCCAAAGCATCAGCAAAAACAAGACCGGGGAACAGAAATACGAAAAAATATATTTGTTAGATTATTTTCTTTAACCAACAAAAAAATGTCGTTCGATGTAATTTTCTTCAATAATGAAATTTCTTCCTCATCCTCGCTTTCCGATGAACTCGATTCCATCAATATGGCAATGGCATTAGCAATGATATTTTTCCTTATGTTTTTTGCTTTTCTACTGCTTGCAACTGCATCAAATGCTTTGGAAAAAGGAAATACCTTCGACGCTCTGAATTTGTGGCTGAAAGTGATGATTCCGGAAAACTTTCATCACACACAAGTGGAATATTGCCTAATTAATAATACATAAGTATGTATAATAGAATTAACTCAACACAGTTTACATGTAATATAATTACTCACATTTTCCATTGTAAACTACTTTATTTTATAATTTCACTAAATCAATTGAATTTTTTCGTTGTCTCGTTTGCTTGAGATCAGCAGTTTTTCATACTTGCAAGTTTTAGCTGGCAAAAATTTATCCAGTAAAAATTATCAACTTCCCCTCAAAATGAAATGGCAATTCCTTCTCGCGATTTTCCCTACTTTGCAAGTTTCTTGCAAGTTTTTGCGTACAAGAACGCCAAAACGTGATAGTTTGTAACTTAAATTGTTACGAACTATTGACATCGAGAACACTACCCTACAATACAGTGGTAACCAAGGCGAGTTAAATTGACTAATACCAACACAACTTTTTTAGCTGTTACCAACACATTTGCATTCTGATATTTCGCTGTTTTCCTAATGTTTGAAGAAATGGCAATATTCCGAATGTTAGAGCGCAGAAATCGCGCGTGCTAGAGTGTGCTAGCAGCAGACTACGCTGCTCAGCCATGTTTACAAATCGCAAAATAGGATCACTTTGTTGTGAAATTTCGGTAAGTTGCCTTTATTTTCAGTTGTTTGTATAGAAATTTCGTCACGTACATATATTTTAACTAATTTTATTGAAACTTACAATTATTGCGCACCCAAGCCGGCATCAAATTCTCGGAAGAAGATGGCTGCAGAGGCACCATTAGAAAAAGTGAGTAAAGGGAATTACTTTTAAGAGCTAGGGAAGTGTTCCCTTTTGAAATTTGGGGGATGTGTTATAAGGCACTGAGGGCACAATATACCGATTGGTCGCAGTGAGATCCTCATTCATTTATATATCTATCTAGTGAGGTGTAGTGAAAATATTTATTGAATGGAAACAAATAATGCAACGGTGTCTATATCCATTCAAGTTCAAAATCATAGATGCAAATGTCCAACATGCGCCATCTAATTGAAATTTATAAATTACTGTGGGATTGCGTGTTGGAAAAGATAATATAATAGGACTTATTTTATTTAACCATCCATATGTATTATAAGATAAAAAAAATACTGATAACTGGTATTAATTACAAATAATAATATTTTTTCCAGATCACATGTAAACACCACCATGGAGCGGAGTACAAATTAAATGTCGACATGCGAGCGGATTCTTCTTTGTAAAATAAAGGTAGGTACGTGGTTCAATTAAGATGAATTTCAAATAATTTACAGAATTAATTGCATTTTCTTTCGATTTATGTAGACTAAAATGCAGTTCCTGCTTTCACCATCCTGACAACATCTTCACCAGCTGTTACTGCATGTTTAAGGTAATAACAAATATTTATTTAGCCTTATTAATTCAAATGTTTTGTAAAAAAATTAGTAGTTTTGTCTTGATTTTTTCAAATAGAAAATTGTAGTTTTAAATTTTAATTAGAGAGTGTATTAATATACTGTGCAAAAATTTAGAGATTCTGCGAAAACTACATAATACGAAATTTTTAGAAAATGTTAGCCAAGTCTTATTTTTCCAAAAATGCTTAGTAATTACAATAGAAATTGTGATTATTAGAAAGAATGTTAAATTTCCTTCCAGTCCATTATATTTTCATTTAAATAAACTAACATTTCATATTTAAATCTGCAAGTTTTGCGAACTGTATTAATGCATCTTCTGGATACGATAGTTCCCAAAGTAGCAAGTAAGGTATACATTTTGTAAATATGTGTTATAATTTTTAATTGAAACGGTGTAATTAGAAAGATAAATCAATAATATTTTAGTCCAATATATTTTTTTTAAGTTTAGTTAATTTTTTTTGTTAAAATATTTCACTTTTGAGAAATGCCTTTTTGCATGCATAGTATACATATACGAATACATATCACATAGTTCTAAGTGAAGTACTGATTTTCCAAAAATGTGTATTAATTTTTAATAGAAATGCTTATCATTAGTAAGAATAGTCAATTATCTTTCTGTTCCTGTTATTTTGTTTAAAAAATATTAATATCTTGCATGAAAATTTTCAACTTGTGAAAATTGCCTTATTGCATGTGCAGAGTATATGTATGTATGTACGGCATTTCACATACTTGAAGGTCAAGTATAAATTTTTGAAAATGTACGATAATTACAAATTTAAATCAATATTATTAATAAGAACAATCAATTATCTTTCTGTTCATGTTATTTTCTTTTAAAAATATTAATAAATATTTTTTGAAAATGTACGATAATTACAAATTTAAATCAATATTATTAAAAAGAACAACCAATTATATTTTGATTTTCTTCTGATTCTTCCTTCGTTCGGAACGAAAACGATACTGAAGATGGCACAACGCCGAAACCGGTATGTCACAAAACCAAATTTGACAAGGGATGGCGGAAAATCGTTCCAACATACATCAATAATCAATTATCTTTCTGTTCATGTGATTTTCTTTTAAAAATATTAATAAATATATTTTATGAAATTTTCGAACTTTTGAAAACTGGCTTATTGTACATACATTCACAGTACAGGTACGGCATTTCACATATTTGTAGGTCAAATATAAATATTTTGAATATTTTCGAAAATTTCAAATAAAAATGGATGCAGTTAGAAAGGATAATCAATTATCTTTCAGTATATTTTATTTTTTTTAAATTTAACAAATAATTTGTATGAAATTTTCGAACTTTTGAAAATTGCCTTAATGCATGTGCACAATACATATACGGCATTTCATATACATAGTTGTAAGTCAAGTATAAATATTTTGATAATTTTCGTAAACAAATGGATGCTGTTAGAAAGAATAATCAATCATCTTTCAGTCCATTATATTTTTTTTTTAATTTAATAAATATTTTTTATGAAATTTTCGAACTTTTGAAAATTGCTTTAATGCTTTTGCACAATACATATACGGCATTACAAATAATTTTCGAAAGTTTCAAATAAAAATGAATGCTATTAGAAAGAATAATCAATTATCTTTCAGACTATTATATTTTTTTTTTAATGTAATAAATATTTTTTATGGCTTTACTTGGAAGGATGACGTTCCTTGTGACACCAACGCTCATCATATAGATGAGGACTTTTGTATAAATAAATAAAGGTTATATATGTAGATATGTAAATAAATTAGAGTTAAGTAAAAAGTAAAAATGAATGGTTTTGTATATGTATGATATTTCTGAAAACTCAAAATGTAAATATTTTAAGTGATCTCATTAAGATAATTTTCAACTGTTATCAGTTAATTTTTATGCTACTATCTTTGGTGTTTTAATTTGATAAATTGTACTTTATATTAAGAAATTATTAATAATTGTAAAATAAAATACTTAAATTTAAAAAAAATATATATTTTGGTTAGAGGTAACAAATGAATAACAAATAGGTTAACTTTAAAACTGTTTCCGATAGCAAGAAGCCATATATGTAATAGCATATACATATATAATACTTATATATTGACAGTACCTATCTGCGCATTGTGTAAAAATTCAGTTTTAGTACAAATGTACGTTGTGCGCATCGCAGGTTTTACATGTATTAGTATATGTGTATACAGGTGAAAAACACATAAAAGTGGGTTTGACATATCTGCAGTTGCGCCAAAAAATAAATTTGTAGAGTGTTACTTCTCTGTGGGGAGCTTATACCCTTGTTTCACGATGTTTACTCATAAAAAATAAAGTGTGCCAATGAAGTATTAAAATTTTATTTCATATTTACTTGGAAATCAAACAAGTACGTTTTCATTTATAATGATTATCAATTATTTAAGAATATTTAATTTATGTGTATATATGTAAATTCAGTTTTAACTGAGTAAAGATTTACTCATTGATTATCTGATGAGCAGAGAATAAAAACCGCGTAGTTTGAGTATAAAATAGCAACTGACTTGCAGCTTTATTCAGAAAGTATGTATAACACAAGAATAAGAAATAAAAAGGAATGAAAAGAATGTTGCCAGATTGATGTTATTTAACAATACTCGCCTTTAATAGCACATCTGGCAGCATAAAAATTACAAAAAATGCAAATTTAAATTATTTAATTGAAGTTAAACCTAGCTTCTCATTTATAAATTGATTTTTTTTCAGCTGGAGCGCCTTTAGTTAATGCATCTGCTAGCATTTCTGCTGTAGATATATATTCCAGTTTGATTGAACCATCTTCTAGCTTCTGCCGCGCAAAATTTATTTTAATGTCCACATGTTGCGTGCGGGGTGAAAAGTTGTTATTTCGGACGATATAAATAGCGCTTTTGTTGTCGCAATACAGTTTTGTGGCTTCATTGTTGCCAGGAACGAGTTCCGCGCTTAATCGCCTTAACCATATCATCTCCTGCATTGCACCAACAACTGAAGTAAGTTCAGCTTCTGTAGAAGATAATGCCACAGTGCGTTGTCGCTGTGTCGACCACGAAATTGCACCACCTTGCATGGTGAAAACGTAGCCAGAGGTCGAACGTCTTTCATCCACGTCAGCTGCCCAATCCGAGTCACAATAACCAACCACTGCTGTTTGCGTATACTATGCCTCTGTTGATCGTACCCTTAAGGTACCTCATTATGCGTTTAACAGCCAACCAATGAGCTTTACCAGGATTTTGCGAAAAACGGCTTAACAAATTAACAGCATAACTTATGTCTGGACGGGTGTTCTGCGCAGCATAAAGCAAACAACCAATTGCCTCCATATACGGAACTTGTTTCATTTCCTTCGCAGCTTCTTCATTTTTCGGACACATGTCTTTCGTCAGCTTCTGACCCAGATCGATCGGAGAAGATACTGGATTACAATCTGTCATCCCAAATCGGTTTAGTACACTACCAATGTACTCAGATTGATCAATAGTGAACGTTTTATTTACCTCATTTTGATGGATACGCATTCCCAAGACTGACGATGCCATTCCCATATCCTTCATTTTGAATTTCGACGATAATTATAATTTAATTCGTTCGGTTACTTTTTCATCGTTTGAGAATATCAACACGTCATCAACATAGATGGCGACATACACCATGCGTTTCTTATTTACGAAAAAATATATGCATTGATCAACATCACTACGCTTAATACCCAGATTGACCAAAACTGCGTTAAGTTTTTCGTTCCAAATGCGACTGGCCTATTTGAGGCCATAGAGCGACTTGACCAGACGACACACTCTGCCAGTGCCATCCTCAAAACCCTCAGGCTGCTTCATATACACTTCCTCGTGTAACTCACTATTAAGGAATGCAGTCACGGCGTCTAACTGATGAACTGACAAACAGTATTTTGCCGCTAAAGCAAACGGAAACCGTATTGAATTATACCTTACAACGGGAGCAAATGTCTCGTTAAAATCTATTCCCTCCTTCTGTGAACAGCCTTTTATCACAAGTCTCGCCTTATGTCGTAAGAACGCCCCACTAGCATCGCGTTTCGTTTTATACACCCACTTTGAAGCAATGGCTTTTTTATTTGAAGGTATATCCGTAAGAAACCAAGTTTTATTTAATTTAAGTGACTCCATCTCTTGGTTCATAGCTTTTACCCATGCATCACCCTCACTACTCTTAACCGCTTCGTCGTAGCTAACAGGGTCGTCACCTCCAGAAAGAGCACAAAATACAGTTTTATTACCTGTTTTGGCAGCAATACGTTTAGAGCGACGAACGCCAGCCTGATCATCCGAAGAATCATCGCAAGGTGTATCGTATTCACCCTCAGAACCGCTATTATATTCATTGCAACGCAACAAATCTAATTCAACATCTTCCTCTGAATTGTTGCTGTCACTCAATGAATTATCACTTGCAATGTCAATAACTAACTGAGGTTGGTTAAAAATTGTTCGAAGACTCAATGAAGCTAACATCACGACTGATCATAAATTTGCGATCAGACTTTCTATACAAACGGTATGCTTTTGCTTCATCGCTGTACCCTACGAATATACATTCATCCGATTTTGATTCGAGCTTCGTTCTCTTCTGCTTTGGTACATGCACCATGGCAGTGCAACCGAAAATGCGCAAGTTTTTTGAATTCAGCTTAACTGTGGTTCCTCCGGTCTCTTGCTGTTCCCACGACATGGCACACGATTAATTAAATACGCTGCTGTGTTTGCTGCTTCCGCCCAAAAAATGTTTTCTAGACCAGAATCAAACAACATACACCGTACTCTCTCGATTAACGTCCTATTCATGCGTTCAGCAACGCCGTTTTGCTCAGGCGTATACGGCGCCGTCTTTTGATGTATGATACCACATTTCTGTACACAATTTGAAAATTGCTCATTGCAATATTCCGTACCATTGTCGGTTCTAAGAACTTTAATTTTGCGGCCACATTGATTTTCGAACATGCTTTTAAAATTCTTAAATTTCTCGAAAACATCCGATTTTCTTATGACTGGTATTGCAAACACTTTCCGGGAACAGTCATCAATAAATATCAGCGAATACCTCGCACCGCTAAACGAACTTGTACCTAATGGACCCAAAACATCGGAATATATACATGTGCAGTTGCAATTATCTTACCGCTTTGATCAAAAACTTTACATGTATCACCAGCAAACACAACCTTTTTGCCCTTCATTGTCATTTGCCTTACTGATAATAAATTCGCGCAGAGATTTGGCACATACTCTACGTTTTTAACATTCGTACTTTGTTTATTTTTGTTTGTGTTCAATGTGCGTTTGACGTTTCCTAGGCTTTCATTTTTTACCTTCTCTTCATTTGCTAAAATTACTTCTTTATGGTGTGATTGTCTCTCTTCCACTAATAAGTGTCGATTATTCGTCATATGCGAAGTGGCACCCGAATCTATGTACCACACATTCTCACTTTTCTGCGAATACATACATGCACTTGGCAGCAGCGAATTCGACAACGGCGACGTTTTCGTTTGCTCGCTGTTCTCTGCTTTCTTTTTGCAATATTTTCGCATGTGCCCTTCTTGACCGCAGCCATAGCATCGAAATCGTTTCTTATTAGAAAACTTTGGATTTGTGTTTGCATTCATTTTTGTCTTTGATTTCTTTGTGTACAAGGCATTGCCGACGGACTCGTTGTTGTCAAACTTCGTGTCTTGCAAAAGCAAACTTTTCACAGAATCGACAGTTAATTTGGCTTTCGAATTTTCTACAGCCAAACCTAATGCCTGATAATCGCTCGGCAGTCCCGCAAGCATTAATGATGCAATGACCTCGTCTTCAATGCTCAAACCAGCATTGCGCACTTTAATAGAAGTCATCACTATTTCATTTACGTAGTCTTGCATAGAAGAAAAATGTTCCAATTTGATCTGCACTAATTTTCTAAGCAGCTCAACTTTACGGGTAAGTCCGCTATCTTCGTATGCCGACATCAGAGAATCCCAAGCCTTTTTTGCAGTTTTAGCGTTTGCTATGTGCGCAAAACTACATGGTTCGACCATTAGCGTAATTTCCGCCAGCGCCCGTTCATCGGAATTTTGCTCCTTATCGTCTTGCAGGCCAGCTTCTGTCACCTTCCAACAGTTCTTGAGGACCAGGTACGACTTCGCGTGCCGCTTCCATACGTCGAAGTTTTCTCGCCCACGTAGCCGCTCAAAAGGAAATTTTAATACTCCGGTTGCCATTTTAAAAATTAGTAGAAAAGGCCCATAACCTGATGAGCAGAGAATAAAAACCGCGTAGTTTGAGTATAAAATAGCAACTGACTTGCAGCTTTATTCAGAAAGTATGTATAACACAAGAATAAGAAATAAAAAGGAATGAAAAGGATGTTGCCAGATTGATATTATTTAACAATAATTTAACAATAATATCAACTAAAGAGACAAATAAATTTAGATATTTTGAAATACAATTATATATTTTACATTCATTAGGTAATAAAATATCGTTAGCTGCTTATTCCACAGTGTTGTGCTGATTTTCGAAGAGTTTTTGCTGTTTCCTTTACCAAAGGTGTATGTGTTAAAGAAAGTTGCAATACGGCTTTTTTACAATGAAAATGTTGTTAAACCTTCTTTTTATAGGATTTCTTGCTGAAGTACATTGCCAGCCGTCCTCGCGCAACGTTTGCACAAGTTTTCCTGATGGCCGCCGAGAACCGTTTCACGTGCAAGTAAGGTAAACAAAATTATGCTCATAAGGGCCGGTTTATCCATCTCCGTTTAAGCACTTTTCTGAGCAATAAGAGCCAGTTAAGGCCATTTGTGAGAAAAGTTAGCGCAAAGCAGCGAACAACTTGCAATTTTAACCGGAGATGGAAAACTCGGCCCTAAGAAGTATACATTTATATAAAAACATCAATGTAAACATTTTTCTTGCAGATTACGAATAACTTGGATTCCACGACGCGTCGCGTTCCTGAGTACAGCATAGTGTAGCACCAGTGGCGGATTTAAGGGAAAAAGCCCGGTTGGCATGGTACCTAGGGGGCCCACTTTCGTAGTGAAAAAAATTTACTGTAGTAATCAAAAGTAATTTTAATCAAAGATAAAAACATAAAAAATCATAATTTGTATGATTTAAATTTTTTAGGTTTTCCAGATAATTAATATTAATAGAATGGTAAACATTGAATTGAATTATGTCACTTTGAATACACGCCTAGCTTTACGTTCAGCAAATAATTCCATTGCAGAGTCCAAATTGATCGACGTCGCTACTCATCTTTCGATGTACAGAATACAAAAATTGTTCAGTGTATCCTCAGCTAAAGAAGCTCGGCGATATTCTTTGACAATTTTCAACGAACTCATGACTCGTTCGGCACTAGCTGATCCGATAGGAAAGGTTAAGAACAGTCTAAATAAACTGCAGCATTCAGGAAAACTGTCAAATACTGTAATGGACTGTCGTCAGTAAAATCCCGATTTTCTGTGAAATACATGTCAGTAAAAGCAACCAGCTCATTTTTCAAATCAGTTGTGAAAAACTCTGAGTACATCTTTGATAAAGTGATAACACAGTTTTTCAAATCATCCAGATCGAGATTTTTGAAAGTTTCAGGCATCAAAAACCGAAAACGTCGTTTATTTCTTTGAATCCTTCCGCTCTTTCTTGTAGTTCGGTGGTCATTGTGTCCAAAACTTCATAGTACTCCATTCGATGTTTTGCATGAGATTCTAATGCTGAATCGGAAGTCTGCTCATCGAACATTTTCTTGACTTTACGTTTTCTGATAATGGGAAAATCAGCATTTTCCCAGCCTATTTCTAGCCATTTTTGCCTAGCTTTCAGCACGAAATTTTCATACGTACGTTCATCTCTCAGATCTCTCAATTTGTTTAAGGCCGTTGCCATGGACCGCTGCGCCTTAATTAGATCGACTTCTTTTTTTTGTAATTGAATTTGGACAGAATTGATTGCGCTAAGAACTGAATGCCACCATAACAAGTTTAGTAAAAACAACCAGTTCATCGAGGACAATAATGATTGAGCTTTGATGATATCTTCCCCAGATGCTCCGACTCTTGAAATTTCATTCTCCAGGAAGTTAACGATGCATTCAAAGTTTTGTATTATCGCCTCCACAGCTTTAATTCGAGATGCCCAACGTGTTGTACTCAATCCTTTAATGTGTAGTATCCTTTCACTAGTGACAGATTCCTCACCAATTCGATTATAAGATGCGTCCTCTCCAGATTTATTAGTTAAACCAAATATTTCTTTCTTTAATTCTTTTAGAAGCTTGATGCCAAAATCGTCAGAGGTTCGTGATGAACTTTCGCTCTGTTTCAAAATTTCTTCCCATCGTCGATGTGAGTGAGCGAAATATACAAAAATGCTTTCAATTGTGGCGAAAAAAACTTTGATTGAGGAACTTGCATTTTTTTCTGCTGCATGAATCAAAACTAAGTTCAATTGATGACTGAGACAATGAATATACGGTACAAATGATCCATCGCCGTCGTCGAGAAATTCTTTTAATTTCACTTGAACACCTCCGCTACCCCCAGACATGACAGGGGCACCGTCATAGCTTTGACCACACAGATATTTTTTCTCAAAATTAAATTTTTCAAACAAGATTGCTGTGATTTCATTGAAAATGGAGGTTGCATCTCCTTTTTTCAATCGGACAAAGCACAGAAAACTCTCTTTGATTACAACTTTAGGAGAGTTTGGAATATCTTTGTTCATCACAACATATCTTACCAAAACAGCCATTTGATCTAGGTGAGCGACATCTGTTGTTGAGTCGGCTATTAATGCAAAAAGTTTCGCACTTTTACATTCGTTGACGATTGCTTGACAGGTTTCTGTTGCTAATATCTCGAGCAATTCAAAAGTAATCGTTTTACTCAAATATTTTACGCGCTCGGAAGATTCAATATGAGCTTGCAATATTGGATTATGTCTAGAAATTAACTTGATAACACTTAAGTAAATTCCAGGATTCTCATCTTCCAATAAGTTCTCTCTATGACCTCGTAAGGCAAGTCCTAAACCAGATAAGGTTCTGACAGTATCCGAAAAAATGTTAAGAAGCGTGCGCCATTTCTTTGCTTCTTCGGTAATTTGGTTATCAAGTTTGTGCCGAATATCTAACTTTTTACGAAAAGACGAAGCAGCTATTGCGCTCGAAAGATGTGCTTTGCTTCGACCATGGGCTTTGGCAGATGTTGACAAATGTTTCCAATCTGTATGTATATCCGGTGCACCATACACTTCGTTTAGTAGATTCATCTCCAAATAACCAACAACAATAACAGAAAGCGTAATTTTTTGTCACAGAATATGATAACCATTTACTTCGATCATTGTTCATAAAAGGCTTTTCATTGTTCATATAATATAATGAGGAGTTAAATCGGCGATTATCACTAGATTTTGGAAATTCATTGTCGGGCAAGTCTGACTTGTCTGGTTTGCACGGACCAGCTAATGATAGTGCTTGAATAATCTCTTTATCTAATAAATTGTTGTTATCATAAAGCCCTTTGTCATTTTTGAATGGTAGTAAAATGTTTGGCAACTCTTTTTGTTTCTCAATTTTACTAGCTGCTGATGTTTTCTCCGTTCCAGCAATTAAAGATGTGGAATTTTCACATTTATCATCATGCGATTGGTTATTTATATTGCATGAAATATCTGATCCTGTTATGAAAGAATCACAATTCACTGCTACATGAAACTCACGGTATTTGTTACCTTTAGCTTACAACTGCGAAGTCGAAAACCCGAAACTTTTAGATATCCGCAAAAAAAAAACGAAAAATGACCGCGGGTCCAACCAAAACAGGCTTAATACTTTTACCGACAATTTTTTTTGTGTATACAACAACCACATGAAAACTTGGCCTTGAGAGCTATCAGGTATATCGGGTTTCCGACTTCGGATTCGAGATCCTGGAGCCGAAACACGTCTCTGGGTACCACTCCCGGGTGTTTCGTTATTTTTTTAGCAGTTGTAAGCCAAAGGAAACAAATACCAACCTCACCTTCGGTTAAAATAGATTTGTGAATCAATGTACTTGAAGATGTATCTGGACTTTCAGCCTTCTTTTTTTGTAAAGTTATAGCATCGGAACTAGTAGTGATGACAAATGAACCGAGCTTAGATTGTTTTGGATCATTTCGTGCTTCTTCTAACTTTCGCTTCTCTCTAATTTTTCGTTTTTCATATCCACTTCTGACTTTACTCGTGTTATCCATTATCTAAATCTGAAATATAAAATTATATTCCAGATAAGTTTGAAGAAAAAAACACAAACAAACTATGTATACTGTTCCAAATGTTATCAAGACTCGTAACATCACTCTGCAACTATCGCCAGACAACAACAAAAACTACATAAGCGCGAGGCAATCAAAATCTATACACACACACGTACCTAGAAACAATCACTTTAATGACAAAACACACGCACGCATATGAATAACATGAGAAAGGAGAGAATCAGCAATAAGTAAACACTATTATTCACAAATATTATGCACACAGAAAATACAACAACGTTATCAGCGAATCTGGAACTTTGTAGAACTAAAAGTGTGATCCTTTACACCAAATTCTGGTAAAACTGTCAAACGATCAGCTGTTTGGCAATTTACTTCCCTGCAGGAACCGTGACACCTTATTTCAGGCAACATTTGTATCAGCACCTTCAGAGCAGTGTGAAAAAAATGATTCAAGCGTTCACTAATTTCTTGTAGGGATGTGAATGTGTGCGGAAATTTACAGATTTCATTTTTACTAGAAGGCAATCCCGTACCTTTGCAATTTTGCATGTAAACGCAACAACAACGATTTCAGTTTTAACTGAGTAAAAATTTACTCATTAATTATCAACTAAAGAGACAAAAAACTGTAGTGGCAAAAATTTTACAGTATCCCTTTATAATGTTCGCAATGTTATTCATTTAAATTTTTTGAATATGAGTCTCCGTAAAGCCACTTACATAAACTAATTTTTTGGCTAAGCCATATATTGGTTGCGAAAAAATATTAATTTTGTGAATTTATTTCTAATGTAAACCTTCTCGAAAGCAACCTACCACATCCAGTACCGGTAGAACCCAAAACCATTGGTAAACTGGAAGACATGGTGGACTGTTTTACTGCGAGCTGCTCGCGGACCCTGGCCAGAGCATGCCCTGACTCCAAAATGTGGGGAAAGCGTAGGCCACACTATCGACACTTCTGCAAATTGGCTAATAAGCATGTTTAGAGTCTGCTTTAAACTAAATTATGTACCAACGGCATAAAGATCTGTTTCCGTGGTCTTCATTCCCAAGGCCGGACAAGTATCACACACAAACCCGAAGGATCTCAGGCCAATAAGCCTGTCATCATTTCTTCTCAAAACTCTAGAGAGACTGATTAGTAACCACCTCTCTTTCACAATCGACAAGGGACTTTTGTCAAATAACCAACATGCTTACCTAAAGGGAAGGTCCACGGACACTGCGTTGCATTCCCTAGTCAGGTATATTGAGAGATCTTTCAGTTACGGAGAATTTTGTCTTGTAGCTTTTCTTGACATTAATCCGGAGGCCAGAACTCAGGCCTTAAGAGGACTTGATGTAGAGAACTCCCTGGTTGAATTTATAGAGCAAATGCTCTTAGGAAGAAAGATTACAGTAGAAGTCGGCGCAAAGCGCGTTTCGAGGCATGTGTCTCGCGGAACGCCACAGGGTGGTGTACTCTCGCCTCTACTCTGGAATCTTACTGTAAATTCCCTCTTGCGAGAGATGGAATGGGGTGCCGCCAGGGTTGCCGCTTATGCAGATGACATCGCCATAGCATACATGGGCAAGTTCCCGCAGACTTTGTATGGCTTGAACCATCCGCGCTGTAGGGAACTGGTCCACGCGATGTGGTCTTAGCTACAACTCGGAAAAAGTGGAGTTGGTACTCCTTACTGGAAATATAAGATACCGGAGCTAATTCCGCCGGAACTAAATGGTATTCGTTTAAACCTAAAGAAAGAAACCAAATTCCTTGGCGTCACACTTGACATGAAACTAAGCTGGAGAAATAATATTGTCCAGCGAATTCAGAAGGCTTGTGTGACCCTATACTCTTGCAAAAGGGCCATTGGAAAGAAATGGGGTTTAAATCCAAGGGTATGCCGCTGGATCTATACAGCGTTTGTTAGACCGATTCTTCTTTATGGAGTCATCGTATGGTGGCCTGCCTTGAGCAAAACTGCTAACCTCAACTTACTTGGTAAAGTGCAGAGAGCCAGTATGATCTGCATTAGCGGAGCGTTGCGAACAACACCAAACGACGCCTTGTCTTTCTGGACTTTCTACCCCTCGACTTAGTGGGCCAGCAAGTGGCGGCTCTTGCCGCGCTTCGACTAAGAGAGACATATCAATGGGAGTGTAGTGTGGGCACTCAAGCATACTGAGTAAGTGTAGCTTTCTTCCGGACTGCACTGATCGCTGCGTCGATACTATGGTCCCAGACAGAGTGGTCTTAATATTTATATACTCCACCTGGAAGTCTTACGGTTTTTACAGATGGTTTGAAGCTGAATGGTAGAGTGGCAGGAGGGGTCTTCTCGCGGGACCTATCTCTGAGCAGTTCTTTTCGGCTGCCGGACCACTGTATCGTTTTTCAAGCTGAAGTTTTCGCCTTAAGGAGGCTATGGACAGGATGCAAACCGTTTTAAAAGACAAAAACGTCTGTATATTTAGTGATAGCCAGCTGCGATAGATTCAAAGATTGTACTAGATTGCCGCCGATCTCTTGAGGACATGGCTAAGCAGAAGAGACTTAACCTCATTTGGGTTCCAGGCCACAGGGATATCGAGGGTAACTGTTTAGCGGATGAACTTGCGAGGGAAGGGACAACCAAGCAGATTCTTCCTGATAAAGAACGCATTGGTATGCCCTTTGGTACTTACAAGCTGCTCTTAAAAGAATATGTTTATGCTCGTGCAAATGACAGCTGGGCACAAACTACGACTTGTAGGGATCTCTAGGCAAACTTAGCCCAGATGGGATCGTAAACGGTCGCGCAGGTTGTACACCTTTAAACGAGAATATATATCTCAAGTCATTGGAGCCCTTACAGGTCACTGCCTCATAGGCAACCACACGGGGCGTACCCTTTCACAGATGTTGTAGAAGCTGCAAAAATTATGAAGAGGAGGAAACTGTTCTTCATCTCCTATGTAATTGTCCAGCGCTAGCAAGAAGCAGTCTACGTTTGTTAGGGGTACCACTTTTTGAAGACCTCGGAGAATTAGGTGTTATAGACCCAAAATGCTTGACGAGATTCGTCAAGAGCTCTAAATGGTTCAGCAAAGGGAACCAACGCAAAGCTAGTGGTATCACAACGGGCCTTCAATTTTGGCCTAAGTGGGTCGCTGAAGCATCAATGACAGCCACATACCCCTACCTACCTACCTACCTACCTAAAACTTCTGTTCGGTAGATTTTTCGCTATCAAAAAACAAACGAATATCGAGATATAAACTTATAACTTTATTAATTTACTGAGTGCGGTGTTTGTTAGGACCTCATTACTAAATAAAGTTTCAATCGCTATGTGATCGTCCATTATTTTATTGTTCAGTAATTGTCTCAAATTTTTTAGATGTTATACAAATATTCCAGACATCTATAGATGGTGTAAGAAATGGTCCCATGTTTTTGTGTGCTACGAGCGATGGCATCTGATCGCCTAGCAATTGGTCTTGAAAGATTGGGCATATTATTTTCTTTTGCATTTTTGATGTCACAAATCTAACGATATAGCGAACAACATAGATAGTGCAATGAAACCATCTGTGCGACATTTCTGCAATTTATTGTATTCAAAAATTAAATAAAATACAGGAAAATTCAGAAACTTTGTAAGCATAACGCCACTGGATTTTATTGAATTCAAGTTTAATTTTTGACTTATTATACATTTACATTGAGCCCATGATTCAATTATAAAAGGTTGGATAACTAAGCAGCCTTCTCCCTCACTCGAAATAGGTGGTCTATCTTATTTAACATAGTTGCATTTTCTAAGCTTGTTTTTTGTGAATTTTCAAACATATTTTCAATATTGTGGTAGAAAGTTAAATTTTTAACAGAAAATAGGAAATTGACATCACTGATTCGTTTCGATTCGTTCAAATAGAAACGGCAAAATCGTATGACGGGACAATTGTGCTGTTTCCAAATACAATGATATGTACACTTATTTATATATAGTTGACCTGACTTCCGATACCCAGCGAACCATGGCTTTAGATTACCTACAGCCCACACTCCCTTATAAGGTGTACGTGCTTGTTGAAACCCTTCGACGTCTTCCAATACGTAGCGATCGTTTCTTAGTCATTTTGCTACTCTATATGGTCCTTTAAACTAGTAACTCCTGCAGTCGAGTCAAAATTTTTAATCATGACGTAATCGTCCACTTCGTATTCAGTAGGTTTCGGTCTTTTTGCATTTACGTACTTTTCGTTGCATTTTGTAACACTTTTTCGTTTCTAGACGCTTCAGCACGTATTTCTTCATGCGACTGAGTGGGTATATCTACATAACTTTCTAACATTTCTATTAACGATTATTCTCCTCTTTGTTTAACGCCAAACTGCCAGGACTGCTTTATAGCCCTGTGGACTGTGTTGTTCATAACATATTCTACTCTTTCTAACACGTTGACCCAGTAAACATTTTCTCCGTCAGTCAGTTTTGACAGCATTGGCCCTAACGTTCTATTTACCCTCTCTACCTGGCCGTTTGCTTGTGGTGATCCTGTTGCTATTCTAATATGTTTAATGTTGTTTTCTTCTGTAAATTCTTTGAACTCTTTTGACGTGAAACAACTACCTCTATCAGAAATAATGTATTTTGGGCGGCTGTAACTTCTGAAATAATCTTTCATCGCAATAATGACTTCTTTAGTACTCGTGGTTTTTGTAGGACATAAACTTACGAATTTTGTGCATGCATCTATGATTAGAAAAACGTGTTTTTTCTGACCTGGACCACTTATTGGTCCGAAATGATCTATGTGTATTACGAAAAATGGGCTGATTTCTTTTGGAATATTGGGTAGGAAACTTTCTTCCCGTCCGTGTTTTGCCGGTTTTTAATATTTTTTCTCTCATTTTAGGAAACCAATAATTTTTTGCCACCAAATCTACCGTCTTTTCAGTTCCTATGTGTCCCATTTCATCGTGAAATTTGTGTAATATGTGATTTTCTATATCCCGCGGTACATAAAAACAAATTCGTCCATTTTTACTTTTGCTATATACGATTCCATTTCGCATTTCGTAAAAGATGTGTTCATTTTCTTGTAACATTTCTCTTAAATATTTTATGGTTTCGTCCGTTCCTTGGCAAATTAAGAGGTTATCTTCAAACGTATTTGACTCAATTACTAGTACATTACTTCTGCATAGAGCAACTACGTGTTGCATTCTCGTTCCTGAACTATGCTCTAGTACATAATCGTAATTTTGGAGCTCTAAAGCCTATCGAGCGATTTTGGGGTTTATATCCTTTTTATTCAAGGTAAATGTAAGCGAGTTATAATCCGTAACTATTTTAAATCGTAAACCTTGGAGATAGATTCTAAACCTTTTAAGTGCGTATATAATAGCTAACGTTTCAAGTTCAAAGCTGTTATATTTTATTTCTGCTTCAGTTGTTCTTTTAGAAAACTAAAAAATTGGATGCCATTTCTTGTCGGTTTTTTTCTGTACTAAAATTGCTACAAACCTAAATGGACTAGCATCGCAATGTAATTCTGTTTCGTCATTAAAATCGTATATAGCTAAAATTGGAGCTTTCAGCAGCTTTTCTTTTAAATTTCAAAACATTCTACTTCTTTTTCACCGAACTAAATTTTTTTTTTTGTATGAAACGTCGAAAATAAGAACATAATCCAATAAAACTTTGGACTGTGTGCAGTTTTGTTGGTATTAGAAAGTTTTGTATCGCTTCCGAACCCTTTTCGTCAGCCTTAATGCCATCTTTGGATACCGTATAGCCTAGGTATTTAATTTCAGACTGCATGAACTCGCACTTATCTGTTCGTAATTCTAATTTGTTTTCTACCAACTTCTTAAAAACTTCTTTTAAAATATCGAAATGTGTTTTTAAGTCTTTTGTAGCGATCATGATATCATCGAGATATATTATGACCTTTTGATCTCTAACCATATCTGAAATATTATATTAACAAACCTTTGAAACACTGAAGGCGCATTTCTAAGACCAAACGGCATTCTCAGAAATTCGAATTGTCCTAAAAGAGCTACAAAAGACGTATATTTTATAGAGTCTTGATGCATAAATGCATGAAAAAATCTTTTTCTTAAATATTCGTCTAATAAACACTGTAAACTATTTATTTCAGCAACTGAATGGCTTTGTACTGTCTATATTTAGTTTCATATTAAATTTAAGTTTTGGCTCCGCGGGGTAATCGGAAGCCAAGTAAAACTTATCGAACAATTTAAAAAAAAATTGCTTATCACCGTGCTTAATATTTGTTCCTACTTTTAAGTCCAGAAGTCAGCACTTTGAACTTAGCACAACATTGCATCAAAATCGTGACTTTTCCAATTCTGCAGTTCTTTCGGAAAACTATAAGTTTCATCGCCCTCATATATGCCGTACTTTGTCGGATCATCTACAATCTTACTGGAATATATCCTATCATTTCTTATCATTTTATACTTACATACTTCTAAAAAGTCCCTTCCTAGAATATCATCACAAGACATTGTTTTATCGTTGACGATAACAAAATGGAACTCATATATTTTATTATTCAGTTTAATGAAGCACAAAGTTCTTCCGATAGCGAAAATTTTTGAACTATTTGTTCCAAAATAGTATGTATTTAAATTTAATTTGTCAAATATTATATTTTGGAGAAGGCTTGAGCTCCGTATCAGGCTTATTGGACTCCCCGTGTCTATGATGCATTCTAAAAAGATGGGTACTGTTGCACTACATGCGGAGAAACTAATGTGAAAATATCTTACATAATTGTTTCTTACGCTAACCTTCCGCTCCGGACACTCCAAGACCCGATGTGATGTGCTGTTGCAGGCATGACAAGCGCCAGGCTCTCGTTTTGGTTTTCGGCACTCGTTAGCGTAGTGCCCCTTGGAGTTACAATTGTAGCATTTCTGTTCCTCCTTGGTCGCCTCCACTCGAGCACTTGCCTTTAGTTGCATTTTTGAAAACGCGCGTAGGACATCTGCGTTGCTGCAGAAACACTGAAGGTGGGCTTGAATTTTCAGCTGTTCATCCGGTATTCCTTCTACGATGTATTCAACAAGCACAGGCTCTTCCATCAGCAACTGCACCGCTAACAGGCTTTTGTCGCTCAAATAATCGCTCAAAACTTTCACCCGTCTTCCACTTACGGCTTTCAAATTGTTTGCATAGCATGAGTTTGTTCTCCGTGTTTTTAAAAATTCCTTTAATTTCTTCGAGTCAAGCGTTTACCGAAGTCGTCGCAAAATCTACTTTTGAGTGGATCCACGCCGCTGCTCTGCCCTTTAACTTTGCTGTGAGAAGCACCAAACGCGTACGTTTCGGTGACACTTTTGAACTGTGCCACCCACATTTCGCAGTCAGCAAGTTCTTCAGCATGTCCATAGGAATATGTGCTGACTGTGCCGTCGACGTTTCGTTCCTCGCCGATGTTTCGCCGCTTGCTACACTACAGGTAGCCCGCCTTAGAAGGGAAAGTTCACTTATTGCAATTTGTTCACAATCGCCTTCTTCGTCGTCATTACCGGTTTCAGATGCATTTGGTGAAGCACCTTGCCCAGGCAGTCCTGGACATTCGCCTCGCTCCTCCGGCGGTACAGAATTTAGCCGGCAGATCAACGCACTTTTTGCACCACTCGACGTCAGTCCAATTTTGCGCAGCCACTCGCGTAATTGTGCGGAACTATAGTCTTCCGCACACAAAGTGTCCACTTGGTTATTCATTTTGGTTTCTATGGTCTTTTATTTTTATTGATTTTTTTTTTGTTTACCACACTTTGTTTTTTGTCTTCTTACTTAGTCTCACTTCGTTTTTGGTTTTCTTACTTGGTCTCACTTTGTTTTTGTTTGGTTTTCATACTTGGTCTCACTTTGTTTTTATCTTACATTGTTTTAACACACTTAGTATTTCCTTTTATATTTTTTAGCTATCATGAACGTTATCGAAAAAAAAATTTTGTTCGTTTTTATAGACACGACGCGCGAACCCCACTTCTGAGGAGTAGGTTGGAGAGAACTTTTAATAAAAACCCGTCCGTTTACTGGACAACCGTCCGTTTCAGTAGTCAATTTATTTCTGTTCTTCTTAATTTTTAAGTGCTCGCTTGAAGCGATGGTACATTTCTTTTTTACTTATGTGCTAACGAGAGTATGTAAATGTTTATATTCTATACTTAAACACTAGAGAAGCTACGGGTATTTACATATGCACAATTATAACATATAATTCGTAAGTTTATATCCTTCAAAAACCATGAATACTAAAGAATTCATTATTGCGATGAAAGATTATTTCAGAAGTTACAGCCGCCCAAAATACATTATTTCTGATAGAGGTAGTTGTTTCACGTCAAAAGAGTTCAAAGAATTTACAGAAGAAAACAACATTAAACATAGAATAGCAACAGGATCACCACAAGCAAACGGCCAGGTAGAGCGGGTAAATAGAACGTTAGGGCCAATGCTGGCAAAACTGACTAGTAACGGAGAAAATGTTTACTGGGTCAACGTCTTAGAAAAAGTAGAATATGTTATGAACAACACAGTCCACAGGGCTATAAAGCAGTCCTGGCAGTTTGGCGTTAAACAAAGAGGAGAATAATCGTTAATAGAAATGTTAGAAAGTTATGTAGATATACCCACTCAGTCGCATGAAGAAATACGTGCTGAAGCGTCTAGAAACGAAAAAGTGTTACAAAATGCAACGAAAAGTACGTAAATGCAAAAAGACCGAAACCTACTGAATACGAAGTGGACGATTACGTCATGATTAAAAATTTTGACTCGACTGCAGGAGTTACTAGTTTAAAGGACCATATAGAGTAGCAAAACGACTAAGAAACGATCGCTATGTATTGGAAGACGTCGAAGGGTTTCAACAAGCACGTACACCTTATAAGGGAGTGTGGGCTGTAGGTAATCTAAAGCCATGGTTCGCTGGGTATCGGAAGTCAGGTCAACTATATATAAATAAGTGTACATATCATTGTATTTGGAAACAGCACAATTGTCCCGTCATACGATTTTGCCGTTTCTATTTGAACGAATCGAAACGAATCAGTGATGTCAATTTCCTATTTTCTGTTAAAAATTTAACTTTCTACCACAACATTGAAAATATGTTTGAAAATTCACAAAAAACATGCTTAGAAAATGCAACTATGTTAAATAAGATAGACCACCTATTACGAGTGAGGGAGAAGGCTGCTTAGTTATCCAACCTTTTACAATTGAATCATGGGCTCAATGTAAATGTATAATAAGTCAAAAATTACACTTGAATTCAAGAAAATCCAGTGGCGTTACGCTTACAAAGTTTTTGAATTTTTCTGTATTTTATTTAATTTTTGAATACAATAAATTGCAGAAATGTCGCACAGATGGTTTCATTGCACTATCTATGTTGTTCGCTATATCGTTAGATTTGAGACATCAAAAATGCAAAAGAAAATAATATGCCCAATCTTTCAAGACCAATTGCTAGGCGATCAAATGCCATCGCTCGTAGAACACAAAAACATGGGACCATTTCTTACACCATCTATAGACGTCTGGAATATTTGTATAACATCTAAAAAATTTGAGACAATTACTGAACAATAAAATAATGGACGATCACATAGCGATTGAAACTTTATTTAGTAATGAGGTCCTAACAAACACCGCACTCAGTAAATTAATAAAGTTATAAGTTTATATCTCGATATTCGTTTGTTTTTGATAGCGAAAAATCTACCGAACAGAAGTTTTAGGTAGGTAGGTAGGTAGGTAGGGGTATGTGGCTGTCATTGATGCTTCAGCGACCCACTTAGGCCAAAATTTAAGGCCCGTTGTGATACCACTAGCTTTGCGTTGGTTCCCTTTGCTGAACCATTTAGAGCTCTTGACGAATCTCGTCAAGCATTTTGGGTCTATAACACCTAATTCTCCGAGGTCTCCAAAAAGTGGTACCCCTAACAGACGTAGACTGCTTCTTGCTAGCGCTGGACAATTACATATGCACAATTATAACATATAATTCGTAAGTTTATATCCTTCAAAAACCATGAATACTAAAGAATTCATTATTGCGATGAAAGATTATTTCAGAAGTTACAGCCGCCCAAAATACATTATTTCTGATAGAGGTAGTTGTTTCACGTCAAAAGAGTTCAAAGAATTTACAGAAGAAAACAACATTAAACATATTAGAATAGCAACAGGATCACCACAAGCAAACGGCCAGGTAGAGCGGGTAAATAGAACGTTAGGGCCAATGCTGGCAAAACTGACTAGTAACGGAGAAAATGTTTACTGGGTCAACGTCTTAGAAAAAGTAGAATATGTTATGAGGTAGGTAGGTAGGGGTATGTGGCTGTCATTGATGCTTCAGCGACCCACTTAGGCCAAAATTTAAGGCCCGTTGTGATACCACTAGCTTTGCGTTGGTTCCCTTTGCTGAACCATTTAGAGCTCTTGACGAATCTCGTCAAGCATTTTGGGTCTATAACACCTAATTCTCCGAGGTCTCCAAAAAGTGGTACCCCTAACAGACGTAGACTGCTTCTTGCTAGCGCTGGACAATTACATAGGAGATGAAGAACAGTTTCCTCCTCTTCATAATTTTTGCAGCTTCTACAACATCTGTGAAAGGGTACGCCCCGTGTGGTTGCCTATGAGGCAGTGACCTGTAAGGGCTCCAATGACTTGAGATATATATTCTCGTTTAAAGGTGTACAACCTGCGCGACCGTTTACGATCCCATCTGGGCTAAGTTTGCCTAGAGATCCCTACAAGTCGTAGTTTGTGCCCAGCTGTCATTTGCACGAGCATAAACATATTCTTTTAAGAGCAGCTTGTAAGTACCAAAGGGCATACCAATGCGTTCTTTATCAGGAAGAATCTGCTTGGTTGTCCCTTCCCTCGCAAGTTCATCCGCTAAACAGTTACCCTCGATATCCCTGTGGCCTGGAACCCAAATGAGGTTAAGTCTCTTCTGCTTAGCCATGTCCTGAAGAGATCGGCGGCAATCTAGTACAATCTTTGAATCTATCGCAGCTGGCTATCACTAAATATAAAGACGTTTCTGCCTTTTAAAACGGTTTGCATCCTGTCCATAGCCTCCTTAAGGCGAAAACTTCAGCTTGAAAAATGCTACAGTGGTCCGGCAGCCGAAAAGAACTGCTCAGAGATAGGTCCCGCGAGAAGACCCCTCCTGCCACTCTACCATTTAGCTTCAAACCATCTGTAAAAACCGTAAGACTTCCAGGTGGAGTATATAAATATTAAGACCACTCCTCCCTACCTGGAATCAACATCCCGAAGTTCCTGTCTGGGACCATAGTATCGACGCAGCGATCAGTGCAGTCCGGAAGAAAGCTACACTTACTCAGTATGCTTGAGTGCCCACATAGGCTACACTCCCATTGATATGTCTCTCTTAGTCGAAGCGCGACAAGAGCCGCCACTTGCTGGCCCACTATGTCGAGGGGTAGAAGGCCCAGAAAGACAAGGCGTCGTTTGGTGTTGTTCGCAACGCTCCGCTAATGCAGATCTGCACTTTACCAAGTAAGTTGAGGTTAGCAGTTTTGCTCAAGGCAGGCCACCATACGATGACTCCATAAAGAAGAATCGGTCTAACAAACGCTGTATAGATCCAGCGGCATACCCTTGGATTTAAACCCCATTTCTTTCCAATGGCCCTTTTGCAAGAGTACAGGGCCACACAAGCCTTCTGAATTCGCTGGACAATATTATTTCTCCAGCTTAGTTTCATGTCTAGTGTGACGCCAAGGAATTTGGCTTCTTTCTTTAAACGAATACCATTTAGTTCCGGCGGAATTAACTCCGGTATCTTATTTTTTCAGTAAGGAGTACCAACTCCTTTTTTTCCGAGTTGTAGCTAAGACCACATCGCGTGGACCAGTTCCCTACAGCGCGGATGGTTCAAGTCATACAAAGTCTGCGGGAACTTGCCCATGTATGCTATGGCGATGTCATCTGCATAAGCGGCAACCCTGGCGGCACCCCATTCCATCTCTCGCAAGAGGGAATTTACAGTAAGATTCCAGAGTAGAGGCGAGAGTACACCACCCTGTGGCGTTCCGCGAGACACATGCCTCGAAACGCGCTTTGCGCCGACTTCTACTGTAATCTTTCTTCCTAAGAGCATTTGCTCTATAAATTCAACCAGGGAGTTCTCTACATCAAGTCCTCTTAAGGCCTGAGTTCTGGCCTCCGGATTAATGTCAAGAAAAGCTACAAGACAAAATTCTTCGTAACTGAAAGATCTCTCAATATAGCTGACTAGGGAATGCAACGCAGTGTCCGTGAACCTTCCCTTTAGGTAAGCATGTTGGTTATTTGACAAAAGTCCCTTGTCGATTGTGAAAGAGAGGTGGTTACTAATCAGTCTCTCTAGAGTTTTGAGAAGAAATGATGACAGGCTTATTGGCCTGAGATCCTTCGGGTTTGTGTGTGATACTTGTCCGGCCTTGGGAATGAAGACCACGGAAACAGATCTTTATGCCGTTGGTACGTAATTTAGTTTAAAGCAGACTCTAAACATGCTTATTAGCCAATTTGCAGAAGTGTCGATAGTGTGGCCTACGCTTTCCCCACGTTTTGGAGTCAGGGCATGCTCTGGCCAGGGTCCGCGAGCAGCTCGCAGTAAAACAGTCCACCATGTCTTCCAGTTTACCAATGGTTTTGGGCTCTACCGGTACTGGATGTGGTAGGTTGCTTTCGAGAAGGTTTACATTAGAAACAAATTCACAAAATTAATATTTTTTCGCAACCAATAAATGGCTTAGCCAAAAAGTTAGTTTAGGTAAGTGGTTTTACGGAGACTCATATTAAAAAAAATTTAAATGAATAGCATTGCGAACATTGTAAAGGGATACTGTAAAGTTTTGGCCACATCAATCTGGCAACATCCTTTTCATTCCTTTTTATTTCTTATTCTTGTGTTATACATACATACTTTCTGAATAAAGCTGCAAGTCAGTTGCTATTTCATACTCAAACTACGCGGTTTTTATTCTCTGCTCATCAGGTAATGGGCCTTTTGTACTAGTTTTTAAAATGGCAACCGGAGTATTAAATTTTCCTTTTGAGCGGCTACGTGGGCGAGAAAACTTCGACGTATGGAAGCGGCACGCGAAGTCGTACCTGGTCCTCAAGAACTGTTGGAAGGTGACAGAAGCTGGCCTGCAAGACGATAAGGAGCAAAATTCCGATGAACGGGCGCTGGCGGAAATTACGCTAATGGTCGAACAATGTAATTTTGCGCACATAGCAAACGTTAAAACTGCAAAAGAGGCTTGGGATTCTCTGATGTCGGCATACGAAGAAAGCGGACTTACCCGTAAAGTTGAGCTGCTTAGAAAATTAGTGCAGATCAAATTGGAACATTTTTCTTCTATGCAAGACTACGTAAATGAAATAGTGATGACTTCTATTAAAGTGCGCAATGCTGGTTTGAGCATTGAAGACGAGGTCATTGCATCATTAATGCTTGCGGCTGTAGAAAATTCGAAAGCCAAATTAACTGTGGATTCTGTGAAAAGTTTGCTTTTGCAAGACACGAAGTTTGACAACAACGAGTCCGTCGGCAATGCCTTGTACACAAAGAAATCAAAGACAAAAATGAATGCAAACACAAATCCAAAGTTTTCTAATAAGAAACGATTTCGATGCTATGGCTGCGGTCAAGAAGGGCACATGCGAAAAGATTGCAAAAAGAAAGCAGAGAACAGCGAGCAAACGAAAACGTCGCCGTTTTCGAATTCGCTGCTGCCAAGTGCATGTATGTATTCGCAGAAAAGTGAGAATGTGTGGTACATAGATTCAGGTGCCACTTCGCATATGACGAATAGTCGACACTTATTAGTGGAAGAGAGACAATCACACCATAAAGAAGTAATTTTAGCAAATGAAGAGAAGGTAAAAATTGAAAGCCTAGGAAACGTCAAACTCACATTGAACACAAACAAAAGTAAACAAAGTACGAATGTTAAAAACGTAGATTATGTGCCAAATCTCTGCGCGAATTTATTATCAGTAAGGCAAATGACAATGAAGGGCAAAAAGGTTGTGTTTGCTGGTGATACATGTAAAGTTTTTGATCAAAGCGGTAAGATAATTGCAACTGCACATGTATATATTCCGATGTTTTGGGTCCATTAGGTACAAGTTCGTTTAGCGGTGCGAGGTATTCGCTGATATTTATTGATGACTGTTCCCGGAAAGTGTTTGCAATACCAGTCATAAGAAAATCGGATGTTTTCGAGAAATTTAAAAATTTTAAAAGCATGTTCGAAAATCAATGTGGCCGCAAAATTAAAGTTCTTAGAACCGACAATGGTACGGAATATTGCAATGAGCAATTTTCAAATTGTGTACAGAAATGTGGTATCATACATCAAAAGACGGCACCGTATACGCCTGAGCAAAACGGCGTTGCTGAACGCATGAATAGGACGTTAATCGAGAGAGTACGGTGTATGTTGTTTGATTCTGGTCTAGAAAACATTTTTTGGGCGGAAGCAGCAAACACAGCAGCGTATTTAATTAATCGTGTGCCATGTCGTGGGAACAGCAAGAGACCTGAGGAACCACAGTTAAGCTGAATTCAAAAAACTTGCGCATTTTCGGTTGCACTGCCATGGTGCATGTACCAAAGCAGAAGAGAACGAAGCTCGAATCAAAATCGGATGAATGTATATTCGTAGGGTACAGCGATGAAGCAAAAGCATACCGTTTGTATAGAAAGTCTGATCGCAAATTTATGATCAGTCGTGATGTTAGCTTCATTGAGTCTTCGAACAATTTTTAACCAACCTCAGTTAGTTATTGACATTGCAAGTGATAATTCATTGAGTGACAGCAACAATTCAGAGGAAGATGTTGAATTAGATTTGTTGCGTTGCAATGAATATAATAGCGGTTCTGAGGGTGAATACGATACACCTTGCGATGATTCTTCGGATGATCAGGCTGGTGTTCGTCGCTCTAAACGTATTGCTGCCAAAACAGGTAATAAAACTGTATTTTGTGCTCTTTCTGGAGGTGACGACCCTGTTAGCTACGACGAAGCGGTTAAGAGTAGTGAGGGTGATGCATGGGTAAAAGCTATGAACCAAGAGATGGAGTCACTTAAATTAAATAAAACTTGGTTTCTTACGGATATACCTTCAAATAAAAAAGCCATTGCTTCAAAGTGGGTGTATAAAACGAAACGCGATGCTAGTGGGGCGTTCTTACGACATAAGGCGAGACTTGTGATAAAAGGCTGTTCACAGAAGGAGGGAATAGATTTTAACGAGACATTTGCTCCCGTTGTAAGGTATAATTCAATACGGTTTCCGTTTGCTTTAGCGGCAAAATACTGTTTGTCAGTTCATCAGTTAGACGCCGTGACTGCATTCCTTAATAGTGAGTTACACGAGGAAGTGTATATGAAGCAGCCTGAGGGTTTTGAGGATGGCACTGGCAGAGTGTGTCGTCTGGTCAAGTCGCTCTATGGCCTCAAATAGGCCAGTCGCATTTGGAACGAAAAACTTAACGCAGTTTTGGTCAATCTGGGTATTAAGCGTAGTGATGTTGATCAATGCATATATTTTTTCGTAAATAAGAAACGCATGGTGTATGTCGCCATCTATGTTGATGACGTGTTGATATTCTCAAACGATGAAAAAGTAACCGAACGAATTAAATTATAATTATCGTCGAAATTCAAAATGAAGGATATGGGAATGGCATCGTCAGTCTTGGGAATGCGTATCCATCAAAATGAGGTAAATAAAACGTTCACTATTGATCAATCTGAGTACATTGGTAGTGTACTAAACCGATTTGGGATGACAGATTGTAATCCAGTATCTTCTCCGATCGATCTGGGTCAGAAGCTGACGAAAGACATGTGTCCGAAAAATGAAGAAGCTGCGAAGGAAATGAAACAAGTTCCGTATATGGAGGCAATTGGTTGTTTGCTTTATGCTGCGCAGAACACCCGTCCAGACATAAGTTATGCTGTTAATTTGTTAAGCCGTTTTTCGCAAAATCCTGGTAAAGCTCATTGGTTGGCTGTTAAACGCATAATGAGGTACCTTAAGGGTACGATCAACAGAGGCATAGTATACGCAAACAGCAGTGGTTGGTTATTGTGACTCGGATTGGGCAGCTGACGTGGATGAAAGACGTTCGACCTCTGGCTACGTTTTCACCATGCAAGGTGGTGCAATTTCGTGGTCGACACAGCGACAACGCACTGTGGCATTATCTTCTACAGAAGCTGAACTTACTTCAGTTGTTGGTGCAATGCAGGAGATGATATGGTTAAGGCGATTAAGCGCGGAACTCGTTCCTGGCAACAATGAAGCCACAAAACTGTATTGCGACAACAAAAGCGCTATTTATATCGTCCGAAATAACAACTTTTCACCCCGCACGCAACATGTGGACATTAAAATAAATTTTGCGCGGCAGAAGCTAGAAGATGGTTCAATCAAACTGGAATATATATCTACAGCAGAAATGCTAGCAGATGCATTAACTAAAGGCGCTCCAGCTGAAAAAAAATCAATTTATAAATGAGAAGCTAGGTTTAACTTCAATTAAATAATTTAAATTTGCATTTTTTGTAATTTTTATGCTGCCAGATGTGCTATTAAAGGCGAGTATTGTTAAATAACATCAATCTGGCAACATTCTTTTCATTCCTTTTTATTTCTTATTCTTGTGTTATACATACTTTCTGAATAAAGCTGCAAGTCAGTTGCTATTTTATACTCAAACTACGCGGTTTTTATTCTCTGCTCATCAGATAATCAATGAGTAAATTTTTACTCAGTTAAAATTGAATTTACACATATACACATAAATTAAATATTCTTAAATAATTGATAATCATTATAAATGAAAACGTGCTTGTTTGATTTCCAAGTAAATATGAAACAAAATTTTAATACTTCATAGGCACTCTTAATTTTTTATGAGTAAACTTCGTGAAACAAGGGTATAAGCCCCCCACAGAGTAGTAACACTCTTCAAATTTATTTTTTGGCGCAACTGCAGATATGTGAAACCCACTTTTATGTGTTTTTCACCTGTATACACATATACTAATACATGTAAAACCTGCGATGCGCACAACGTACATTTGTACTAAAACTATCTTCCTTTGATTGCTGAATTTTTACACAATGCGCAGATAGGTACAGTCAATATATAAGTATTATATATGTATATGCTATTACATATATGGCTTCTTGCTATCGGAAACAGTTTTAAAGTTAACCTATTTGTTATTCATTTGTTACCTCTAACCAAAATATATATTTTTTTTAAATTTAAGTATTTTATTTTACAATTATTAATAATTTCTTAATATAAAGTACAATTTATCAAATTAAAACACCAAAGATAGTAGCATAAAAATTAACTGATAACAGTTGAAAATTTTCTTAATGAGATCACTTAAAACATTTACATTTTGAGTTTTCAGAAATATCATACATATACAAAACCATTCATTTTTACTTTTTACTTAACTCTAATTTATTTACATATCTACATATATAACTTATATTTATTTATACAAAAGTCCTCATCTATATGATGAGCGTTGGTGTCACAAGGAACGTCATCCTTCCAAGTAAAGCCATAAAAAATATTTATTAAATTTAAAAAAAAATATAAAAGTCTGAAAGATAATTTATTATTCTTTCTAATAGCATTCATTTTTATTTGAAATTTTCGAAAATTATTTGTAATGCCTTATATGTATTGTGCAAAAGCATTAAAGCAATTTTCAAAAGTTCGAAAATTTCGTAAAAAATATTTATTAAATTAAAAAAAATATAATGGACTGAAAGATGATTGATTATTCTTTCTTACAGCATCCATTTGTTTACGAAAATTTTCAAAATATTTATACTTGACTTACAACTATATGAAATGCCGTATATGTATTGTGCACATGCATTAAGGCAATTTTCAAAAGTTCGAAAATTTCAAACAAATTATTTGTTAAATTTAAAAAAAATATAATGGACTGAAAGATAATTGATTATTCTTTCTAACTGCATCCATTTTTATTTGAAATTTTCGAAAATATTCAAAATATTTATATTTGACCTACAAATATGTGAAATGCCGTACATGTACTGTGAATGTACAATAAGCCAGTTTTCAAAAGTTCGAAAATTTCATAAAATATATTTATTAATATTTTTAAAAGAAAATCACATGAACAGAAAGATAATTGATTATTGATGTATGTTGGAACGATTTTCCGCCATCCCTTGTCAAATTTGGTTTTGTGACATACCGGTTTCGGCGTTGTGCCATCTTCAGTATCGTTTTCGTTCCGAACGAAGGAAGAATCAGAAGAAAATCAAAATATAATTGGTTGTTCTTTTTAATAATATTGATTTAAATTTGTAATTATCGTACATTTTCAAAAAATATTTATTAATATTTTTAAAAGAAAATAACATGAACAGAAAGATAATTGATTGTTCTTATTAATAATATTGATTTAAATTTGTAATTATCGTACATTTTCAAAAATTTATACTTGACCTTCAAGTATGTGAAATGCCGTACATACATACATATACTCTGCACATGCAATAAGGCAATTTTCACAAGTTGAAAATTTTCATCCAAGATATTAATATTTTTTAAACAAAATAACAGGAACAGAAAGATAATTGACTATTCTTACTAATGATAAGCATTTCTATTAAAAATTAATACACATTTTTGGAAAATCAGTACTTCACTTAGAACTATGTGATATGTATTCGTATATGTATACTATGCATGCAAAAAGGCATTTCTCAAAAGTGAAATATTTTAACAAAAAAAATTAACTAAACTTAAAAAAAATATATTGGACTAAAATATTATTGATTTATCTTTCTAATTACACCGTTTCAATTAAAAATTATAACACATATTTACAAAATGTATACCTTACTTGCTACTTTGGGAACTATCGTATCCAGAAGATGCATTAATACAGTTCGCAAAACTTGCAGATTTAAATATGAAATGTTAGTTTATTTAAATGAAAATATAATGGACTGGAAGGAAATTTAACATTCTTTCTAATAATCACAATTTCTATTGTAATTACTAAGCATTTTTGGAAAAATAAGACTTGGCTAACATTTTCTAAAAATTTCGTATTATGTAGTTTTCGCAGAATCTCTAAATTTTTGTACAGTATATTAATACACTCTCTCGCATGTCGACATTTAATTTGTACTCCGCTCCATGGTGGTGTTTACATGTGATCTGGAAAAAATATTATTATTTGTAATTAATACCAGTTATCAGTATTTTTTTTATCTTATAATACATATGGATGGTTAAATAAAATAAGTCCTATTATATTATCTTTTCCAACACGCAATCCCACAGAAATTTATAAATTTCAATTAGATGGCGCATGTTGGACATTTGCATCTATGATTTTGAACTTGAATGGATTCAATAAATATTTTCACTACACCTCACTAGATAGATATATAAATGAATGAGGATCGCACTGCGACCAATCGGTATATTGTGCCCTCAGTGCCTTATAACACATCCCCCAAATTTCAAAAGGGAACACTTCCCTAGCTCTTAAAAGTAATTCCCTTTACTCACTTTTTCTAATGGTGCATCTGCAGCCATCTTCTTCCGAGAATTTGATGCCGGCTTGGGTGCGCAATAATTGTAAGTTTCAATAAAATTAGTTAAAATATATATACACGATTTCTGCGCTCTAACATTCGGCATATTGCCATTTCTTCAAACATTAGGAAAACAGCGAAATATCAGAATGCGAATGTGTTGGTAACAGCTAAAAAAGTTGTGTTGGTATTAGTCAATTTAACTCGCCTTGGTTACCACTGTATTGTAGGGTAGTGTTCTCGATGTCAATAGTTCGTAACAATTTAAGTTACAAACTATCACGTTTTGGCCTTCTTGTACGCAAAAACTTGCAAGAAACTTGCAAAGTAGGGGAAATCGCGAGAAGGAATTGCCATTTCATTTTGAGGGGAAGTTGATAATTTTTACTGGATAAATTTTTGCCAGCTAAAACTTGCAAGTATGATCTCAAGCAAACGAGACAACGAAAAAATTCAATTTATTAAGTGAAATTATAAAATAAAGTAGTTTACAATGGAAAATGTGAGTAATTATATTACATGTAAACTGTGTTGAGTTAATTCTATTATACATACTTATGTATTATTAATTAGGCAATATTCCACTTGTGTGTGATGAAAGTTTTCCGGAATCATCACTTTCAGCCACAAATTCAGAGCGTCGAAGGTATTTCCTTTTTCCAAAGCATTTGATGCAGATGCAAGCAGTAGAAAAGCAAAAATTATAAGGTAAAATATCATTGCTAATGCCATTGCCATATTGATGGAATCGAGTTCATCGGAAAGCGAGGATGAGGAAGAAATTTCGTTATTGAAGAAAATTACATCGAACGAAAATTTTTTGTTGGTTAAAGAAAATAATCCAACAAATATATTTTTTCGTATTTCTGTTCCCCGGTCTTGTTTTTGCTGATGCTTTGGCGGTAGTCCAGTAGCGCGATTCAGTAACTTTTTTAACAACACTCGAAGTTGCTAACTCAGCTAAACAACAGATGATAACAATATTGCTATTCCGTAACTTCCGTAACCCCCATTGGGGTGTAATGGGGTGCAGTGGTGCTTCTGGGTATGCGGTTACAGTTGCACGGCTGTACTCAATCCCTACTCTAACGTCCACGTTCGTGCACCCTGGGCAACGTGAGCAACCCATGTGCGAGATACGGTAACCAACCAAAGGGAGCTTTAGCGGAGCCACTCCGACATATTCGGTTTAAGGGTCCACTAAAGTCCGCAGCGTCTGTCCACCAGGAGGTGCGGCTGCAAGCGGGCGTCTGTCTTGGAGCAAGCGGCTCGCTATATAAACGAATATAAAATTTCAACCCCAGCAATGGGTTGTGCGCAGGGCTTGGAACCCGCCACGTAAAAACCAACATCCAATGAAAAAGAAAACAAAGCCTCGGATGAGACCCCCCTTTTTTGATGACGACCACAGCAAACGTTTAAAGGACAATGATTTGAGGGCATGCACCTGGAATGTCCGAACCCTTAATTGGGAAGGTGCCTCTGCCCGGCTGGTTGATGTCCTCAGCAGAGCAAAGGCTGACATCACCGCCATCCAAGAGATGCGATGGACGGGGCAAGGGAAACAAGTGATAGGCCCTTGCGACATCTACTACAGCTGCCATGTAAAGGAGCGCAAATTTGGTGTCGGATTTGTGGTGGGAGAGAGACTGCGCCGTAAAGTACTGTCGTTCACTCCGGTGGACGAGCGTCTCGCCACAATCCGCATCAAGGCGAGATTCTTCAACATCTCCCTAATTTGCGCCCACGCCCCGACGGAAGAGAAGGACGATGGGACTAAAGATCGCTTCTACGATCTCCTTGGCCGCACGTATGAGCGGTGCCCCCACCACGATATAAAAATCGTGCTTGGCGACTTCAATGCCAAGGTGGGCAAGGAGGGCATCTTTGGTTCCACAGTCGGAAAATTCAGTCTCCACGACGAAACGTCCGATAACGGATTGAGACTGATCGACTTCGCCGGGGCCCGAAACATGGTAGTCTGTAGTACCAGGTTCCAGCATAAGAAGATTCACCAGGCTACGTGGCTGTCTCCAGATGGTAAGACACGAAACCAAATCGACCACGTTGTGATAGACGGAAGGCATGCTTCCAGTGTCCTAAATGTGCGCACGAACCGAGGAGCCAACATCGACTCGGATCATTTTCTTGTGGCAGCTAAGATCCGCACGCGCCTCTGTACAGCAAAAAGCGCGCGCAAATGGACACAAGGAAAGCTCGACGTCGGAAAGCTGCAATCGCAACAGACAGCTACCCACTTCGCCACTCGACTTGCACTCCTGCTCTCTGAGAGCAATAATCAACATAACGATATTTCCGAGCAGTGGAACCATATTTCTCGCTGTCTACATACCGCCGCTGAAGAATCCATCGGATTTCAGCGAGCCCGAAAGAACAACTGGTATGACGAGGAATGTCGCGCCGCTACGGAACGAAAAGACGCTGCCTACAGGGCCACACTGCGATCGGGCGCAACGCGAGCTGTGCGGGAGCGTTATCGTGAGCTAAAGAAGGAAGCAAGACGCATTTTTCGTGAGAAAAAGAGAGAGGCCGAAATGCGTGAGTGCGAAGAGCTTGAGATGCTGGCCGACAGGAAAAGCGCCCGAAAATTTTTTCAAAAAGTTCGACGGCTTACAGAAGGTTTTAAGACCGGGGCGAATTCCTGTAAGAATGAAAACGGCGACCTGGTGACTGATGTCCACAGCATACTTAAATTATGGAGGGAGCACTTCTCCACACTGCTTAATGGAAGCAACTGCAACCCTTGAGATGTTGAACCCGAATCCCCAATCAATGATGATGGACGCGATGTACCATCACCCGACTGTGACGAAATTCGGAAAGCGATAGCACGGCTGAAGAACAACAAAGCCCCCGGGGCCGATGGGTTACCAGCTGAGTTATTTAAGTACGGCGGAGAGGAGCTGGTTAAGTGCATGCACGAGCTCATCTCTAGAATATGGTCGGAAGAACGCATGCCTACTGATTGGAACTTAAGTGTGCTCTGCCCAATCCACAAAAAGGGTGATCCTGCAGTTTGCGCCAACTATCGCGGGATTAGTCTTCTTAACATCGCATATAAGGTTCTGTCGAGTGTATTGTGTGAAAGACTTAAGCCCACCGTCAATGAACTGATTGGACCTTATCAGTGCGGCTTTAGACCTGGTAAATCTACCACCGACCAGATATTCACAATACGCCAGATCTTGGAAAAGACCCGAGAAAGAAGAATCGACACACATCATCTTTTTGTCGACTTCAAAGCCGCCTTCGACAGCACGACAAGAAGTTTCCTATATGCCGCAATGTCTGAATTTGGTATCCCGGCAAAACTTATACGGCTATGTAAAATGACGTTGAGCAACACCACCAGCTCGGTCAGAATTGGGAAGGACCTCTCCGAGCCGTTTGATACCAAACGAGGTTTCAGACAGGGTGACTCTTTGTCGTGTGATTTCTTTAACCTGATGCTGGAGAAGATAATTCGAGCCGCAGAACTTAATCGGTCAGGCACCATCTTTTATAAGAGTGTGCAATTGCTGGCGTACGCCGATGACATTGACATCATCGGTCTTAACAACCGCGCAGTTAGTTCTGCCTTCTCCAAACTGGATAGAGAAGCGAAGCGAATGGGTCTGGAGGTGAACGAGGGCAAAACGAAGTATCTCCTGTCATCAAATAGACAGTCGGCACATTCACGACTGGGATCAAACATCACTGTTGACAGTTATAACTTCGAAAAAGTAGAGGACTTCGTTTACTTAGGAACCAGCATTAACACCAATAACAGCGTCAGCCTTGAAATCCAACGCAGAATCTCTCTTGCCAACAAGTGCTACTTCGGACTGAGTAGGAATTGCACAGTAAAGTCCTCTCTCGGCGGACAAAAACCATACTCTATAAGTCTCTCATCATGCCCGTCCTATTGTATGGCGCAGAAGCATGGACGATGACAACATCAGATGAGAGAGCTCTTGGAGTGTTCGAGAGAAAGATTCTTCGAAAGATTTATGGACCTTTGCGTCTTTGCGACGGCGAATACCGTGTACGATGGAACGATGAGCTGTACGAGCTGTACAATGACGTAGATATAGTGCAGCGGATTAAGAACCAGCGGCTCCGCTGGCTAGGCCACGTCGTACGAATGGATGAAATAGCTCCAGCCCTGAAGGTTTTTGACGCGGTACCCGCTGGTGGTAGCAGAGGAAAAGGAGGACCTCCTCTGCATTGGAAAGACCAAGTGGAAAAAGACTTGGCTATACTTGGGATTTCCAATTGGCGCCAGTTATCAAAAGATAGGGACAGCTGGCGTGCTTTGTTGACCTCGCCAAAATCGCTTAGGCGGCTGTTGCGCCAATTAAGTAAGTAAGTAAACTCATTTTTGACAACATACGGTGTCAAAATTCAATTAATACACAGGTACATAGTTTTGAAGAATTAAAAAATAATTTTTTCAAAGTATTCCACTAACAAGCTATCTGTCACAGAAAGGCCCTCTACATACTGGCTTCCTATCAATTCCAGCACCCGCTCCTCCAGCTTTAAGGGCCTGTTGCCGTTAAAGACTGCTGCCTTCTCCGGTCGCGCACTCGGACACTGGTCCTTCTTTCTAAATCGGGCCAAACCTACGTTAGAAGAAAAAAACAATATGAAATAAACAGATAGAATTATACAAATACATATACACACAAAGAAGGTCTGTGCGTAGTGGCTATACATGGAATTGGCTTCGCAATATGCCCTTGTTTATCTACACAAAAAAGATATTTATTTTTACACACATTATAGCACTTCTATTAATGAAAGTCAAGAATTTATTTATACACACGTGGTTTAATTTTTCACAATTTCCAGCACAATGCACATTTGCCAGCACCGCACAGCTCCTTGTGAGTATATCCAAATATTACTTACCGTGCGCCATTGGTCGGCGGACTTTTCACCATATCTGATGGCATTCAGTATGGATGCCATCTCTTCCCACTTCTTTTCCAGCTCCATCCTACCATGGAGCCGATGAAACTTTCCGCTGGCTAGCCTCGGATTATCTTGAAAAAAATCCATCATCCCGCTCATCTTCTCCATTGAGGCACGGCTCCTCTTTGCTGCTTGGTTGTTGAGGCCATTGTGAAAATAGAAAAAGAAAAGTAAATAATATATTTAATAACTTTAATTTAGTATACAGGTAAACCTCCTATAACGCGGTAAATAGGTTCCTGAAAAACTCCGCGTTGTAGGAGACCATAACTCCATACAAAAATCAGAGTTTGGTTTCAAAGTAAAAAAATTTTCAATAAAATATTGGAATTTGTATAGTAAAAATATGTGCATAATATAATTTTGTGTATCTATTTGTTTGGTCATAAGAACATGCATATTATGTAATTTAATAACACTCCATTTATTTAAACAAAAACAAAACAAAATAAAATTTCAATTCAACGTAAAATATTTAAGTTGAAAGATTTAATAAATTAAAGCCAAAATAGAACGATAACTTTCTACTCCTCGTCATCACTTAGTATGATTTCTTTCGAACGTTTTGTTTGTACTAGTTCAAAATCTGAGCTTGATCCACTATCAGATTCTGGCATCCTTTCGACGATTATTGGTTTGAAAAAATCGTGCATTGAAGTTTGTTTGCTCTTATTTAGCAAATCTTTATAAATTTCTTGATAGGGAGCTAAATTGTTTTGAAGATTTCGTTTAAATATTTCTGCTCTGTCACTTAAAGGCCCTTTTTTAATTTTGTCGTTGACTACACAATTACGTATGTATTTGTTTGTCACTTAATTTGTAAACACATGTTCATGTGTAGGGTGGCAATGCTATAAAAGATATAGGTATCAAAGTATGGACAAAATGCAAAGAATTTTATTTGGGCAAGAAAACCTTTTTCAAATTAAAATAGTAAATATTTGAAAAAATTTTCATAAAAATCGCGTTGTAAGAGTAGCGTTGTAAGAAAACGTCCGCATTTTGGGAACCGCGTTGTAGCGAAACCGCGTTATAGGAAACGGCGTTCTAGGAGGTTTACCTGTACTTGCTTTTGGTTTGCTAAATTTGCGCTCCAAAGCTCTTACTATTGGCCGGATGAATTGCAATGTTTTTTTTGCATTACTTTTTGTGTTTTTCGTAAATTTTGACACTTCGTTACCTGAGATGCCACTTTTTGTCAATTAGAATAAATAGGAAAAATCAGCTGTTCAGTGTTGTTTAGTATGAGTTAGTGAATAGCACAATTGCTATTGCAAACCACAAATCTTTTTAGCTAACAACACGTCAAGTTGTGTTGTTAAAAGTTACTGAATCGCTATTTTAAACAAAGAAACATTTATTTGTACACTATGCACATAATTTATTAATTGTAATTTAACACTTTTTTACCCGTTTAAACCTTTCGAAATGATCCAGAAAAACAATGAATGGTAAAATATTTTTCGTTTGCCATGCCTAATCTTTATTTTATATTATCGCGCCACAAATGAACTCAGCTGTTCGTAAAACTTGCAAGTTTTTACTGGTTTCTAAAGAGAGCTGAGTAGACGTAGACTTTGGTGAAGCTGCAATTACTGGTGTTAACTTATTTTATAAGTTGATTAGCGATAAGACTTTTTCATTAAATCCAGCTGAGTGTATCCCGGTTAGTTTGTGCTGAAATTTACGCGTTTTGTAATTGATTATTTACTGGAAAAATTTTTATTTATTTTTCCATCTAATAAAGTGAAGAACAAAAACTCTAAAAAGAAAAGGTGAAGAACTAAAAGTATAAAGGAAAATGTCAACAAGAGCAAAAAATGCGTGCGCTTTTGCCCCTTCCCCTCAAACACCGCGAAACGTCTTAAACGTTGCATTGAAAGATGTGAGTTCACCGTCAGCTGTTTGGTTGCAAAAGATCGATACTAAATTGAAATTTTAGATGGAGTGTATTCAAAAGCACATAGCAGCAAACATCAAAGCGTCTGAAGAGCGTGTGATGATGCGAATCGTCGAGATATCAGCTAAGCTTTCAAATTTTAAACTAGCATTTAGGGGGATCGAATAGCGAATGCAGAAAGTTGAGTTGGAACATAGCATAGTAGTGCAAAGTCTAAATAAGGAAGTTCTTGATTTAAAACAACGTGTTAATGACCACGAAAATAATTTAGTATCATCGGATCGTATTGTGAATGGACTTCCGTGCACCAAGGGTGAGAGTCTCGTTAATATATTCTCTCAAATTTGCGAAAAGGTTCAACACACAAGTCCGCTCTGCTTTTTGACTACGAAGCAGCAACAACAATACGCACGGATCAGTTATAATTAAACTCAATACACCCGGCGATCGTTCACAGTGTCTAAAACCGATTGCTAATTTCTGTAAAAAGAATAAACGACCATTGGCACTTCGCGACTTGGACTACACCTCGGATGGTATGTTTATTCACGAATCTCTTTCTAGAAAGAACCGCGAAATCTTGCACTTACTGCCTAACCTAATATTCACGCACTCCGACAATTTTTTGTCAAAAATGTCTCATGCTCATACAACTTGTATGGGAGGAACCCAAACTGAACGGCGTGCGCCAAAAGCTAACTCAGTTTCCAATTTTCATTTTGCGTGACATTTCGATTTGACGTTTATCCCACCGTTGAGGGTGATGCGCATTGACTTAAGTATAACGAATACGGATTTTTTTGTTTGGATGAGCAAAAAAATTATCAAAAAGCTTTGAAAGAAAGCTTTTTATAAATTTGTACATTGTTTAGAACTTGGGATTATGATTTTTATGATAATTATTGTTTATATAATATACAAGAGGAAACAAGTCAATTGCCAAACTTGTTAATAAGTTCCTGTTGTTGAAGCTCTTCATATAAATTAAGATAATATTTAATGTTTAAATACAAATTAATATGAATCATAAGGTAAAGCAAATCTTTAAACAAAATAAATAAATTGAACCAGCGCTGAAAACGTCCACCTTGTATTGTTCTCAAACGAATTTAACAGCCATGCAACTCTGTAAAGTAAACGCACGCAAATCAATTTCGGGTGGACGTGGTTAAAAATCTTGCGTGCTTGCGTCCAAAAACGCAAGCCGTGAATATTAGGTTAGCCTGTTAGCCACTTAGTTTAAAAAGGAAAAACGGCTTTCGTCCGCGTTCTCTATGAAGGGTCACATGTATGTGCGAGTTCGTCCACTAACTGAGCCATTGATGATACCTGTAGCTGAAAGCTCACCACAAATCTGAGAGTAAACGTAATTGATTGAGAGCATTTATCTGCAATTTTACGATATCCTGAATAAGCTTTTATTTTCTTTACGATATAATAAGTTCGTAGCAATAATTTATTTTTCCTTTTTCTCTCTCTCTTTCTAATAATCTAATCTTTCACCCTACTTTATATTGTATTTTATAATTATATCAACCATGAACGTCAAAAGTATTAACTTAGCAATGAACAATGAATATTAAAGCGGTCATTATGGCATGTTATTGCCATGTGAATGCCCGCAGCTTAACCTCCGACAATATCGACTACTTTAACTACCTTTCTTCTGATATGGCACATAATTTGTATAACAGAAACATGGTTTAAGCCATATATTGCTACTCATATTTATAGTGTAGGTGATTATAACTTCATTCGAAACGATAGAACTACGGGAAGAGGCCGCGGTGTTGCCATTTACTGCCGGAAGTACCTTAAAGCGAAAACAATTTTTAAATCCGACTCTTCAAGTGCAGTTGAATAACGCTTTGTTGAGATCGTTGATAGTAGAACTAAGTGTCTGGTTGCTTGCGTTTACAATCCATTTAAGAAAAATGACCTAACGAGTCTTTACGAAAACATTTCTGAAATAGTATTATAATATGATCATAGTGTATGCTGTGGGAATTTCAATATTGACCTTGTATCTAATGATCCCAAGTCAAAAATCCTAGTAGATAACTTCTATTCAAACGGGCTTAACATAGTTAATATGAACGCCACTCGATTTTCGCCAAACTACAAACCTAGTTTATTGGATCTTTTATGCGTTAGTGACAGTGACTTTGTCAACCATGTTGATAAAGTTTCTATGGCACTACCGCCAAAAAACCTTGGTTTACAGCAGAAGTCCTGCATGTATTAGATATCGAAACAAGGCATACTGTAAATGAAAAAAAAATCAGACGAAATACCGATGGGAAAACTATCGCATTGCTAGAAATAAAGCCAATCTATGGGTTAAAAATTCTAAACAGGCATATTTGAAAACCAAACTAAATACGGATCTGCCATCAGGTATTCTTTGGAAAAATCTTAGATCAATTGGTGTTGTAAATAACGAAAAACAATTATGTAATCTTGATGTAGAAGATATTTGATAATTTTTCTTAAATTCTCACAATTCCAACTCGTGCTTACAAACTTAAAATCCGCAACAAGTCTCACAGTATGTGTTTAATTTTAATGTGGCAACTGAGGGTGACGTGATTAAAGCTATTTATTCGATTAGGTCCAATGCGGTAGGTACCGAGAGCATAAACTTGAGGTTTTTGAAACTAATTTTACCTTATATTATACTACCTTCCCGCACACATATCATAAACTTTTCAATTACTTTCTGTCAGTTTCCTAGTAGCTGGAAAACTTCAAACATCATACCAGTGCCGAAAATAAGTTACCCGGAATCGCCACGGCATTTTCGTCCTATTAGTATTCTGCCTGTTTTATCTAAGGTGTTTGAAAAGATTATGGAAAGTCAATTAGTCGAATTATTAAACGAAAATAAATTATTAACCGAAAATCAATCTGGTTTTAGGGCACGTCATAGTTGTGCCACAGCTTTGCTAAAAATATTTGAAGATATTCGCCCTGCATATGATCAAACCTACTTAACAGTAATGCTACTGTTGGATTTTATCAAGCCGTTTGATACAGTTGACTATGAACTATTGGTGTTAAAATTGACAAATATGTTTGGCTTAAGCACATTTGCTGTAAAACGTGTGAGGAGTTATCTCCCTGGTCAAATCTGGTTAAAATTACCGGCGGTTAGCTACAATTCAGCTAATTATTCAGCGCCTACTTATCTGACGGATGGTCTTAACCGGAGCTTTTAGTTCCGATTAAGCGCTTAACCGGAGATGTTGCAAACGGCCCTTATTGTTCCTCAAATCACATTCAGTGAAGTTGAAAGTATGACCACATCTCAGCTGTATGCAGATTCTCGACAACACACTGAACAAGAAATGTTTTTTTGCACAAGTTCATTTATACAGCAAACCAGAAGTCTTATTTAGAAACCTAAAATTTGGGCACTAAGAGCTAAATATTATAATAACCAAAACCACATACATACATGTTTACTTCTCGCAAGTTCTTTGTTAATGCTGCATAACTACCCTGCAAAAAATTTACCGACTAATCTCTAAAAACAGTATTCCGGGATTAGTCCCTATCGGGTACAACTGGGCATTAATTAGTCGCAACAAGTCTCAAACGGGTATAATTGTAGATTAGTCCTGTATTCATCTTTTTCGTCGTTGGCATGTAAGGAGAGCATTCGCTAAGGATCCCTCGGTACGCCGGTTCGATTCTAAGTCGAAGCAAAGATTTTTATTTTTATTTTAATAAATACACTGGTCGTCACTTATACCCATTCGAATACAGAAGGGGCCAATTAGTCTCTTCATAGGCATGCTCGAACAAAAGGGAACAGTTCATTCCATATAAAGAGATCAGAAGTTGTATTAAAAATTCAATAAAAAAAATGAAAAATTAAATGAAATAATTCTTACTGGAAAACTACGAGTACGGACCTACATAATAGCCTTCGTAGACTTGTGCAGGTGTGTATTGATGGTTTTTTTAAAATTGATAATATTGAAAGTGTAGATATTCGAGCGTTATCTATATATTTATTAGGAAATGCGGCGTGGGCTGAGCTAAACTACAACAGCGAGATATATTTCAAATTAAAGGTATTGATGTGAATATTTGCATAAAACTATCACATTGAAAATCGGTCGCTTAGTTCCCGAAATATTTGCGTGTAAAGATATACAAATTCTCATATTGGCCGAAGCATTGCACGGGCCAATATATACAGGCCAATATACTTTGTTCACATTATGTGGTTATGTTTCGACAACTTGATTATCACAATATAACGGTTACATGATGATCTTTTTATTATTTGCTACAAATGTTTTATACACATACACATACGTACATACATACATGTATGTACATGCATATGAACTTCTTATCTATGCATCTGTATATAGATCTTCTATCTGTAGCTATTTAAATATGTGTATATTCTGATGACAAAAGACGCTAGGTTACATAAACTACTGCCGATTTTATTTTAAATTTCTATGGGTTGGTAATAATAAGTACATATTGCAGAATATATACATAAATAAATAAATATACATAGATATGTATTCATGGAAGTTTATTTCAAGTGAATCGAAAATTTACGTCTGTGGCAAAAATTCGAATCAAAAAGACAACTGCTGATGTGGAGTAACCGTTATCCACACCAGGCGCCATATGAGCCTTCGATGTTCAGTCACTGCACAAAATGTAACAACATGTTGTGCGAAGCTTATAATTTTCTGGGAATTTTTAAGACTTCCGTCGTTCTAACCGGACAATTTATTAAAAAATTACGTCGCTTAAATCAGTTTGTCAATTTACGCGGAGTCGTATTAAACGCATGTACTTTCATAGTAATTTGTATAAAAATTAAACTTGAGGTTGTGTTAACGTCGGATGTTATATGCGGAGTCGTTGTAAGCGAATTCTTCTGTATATGTATATACATAGATATAAAGATAAACAGATAAAAAGGTAAATATACGTTTAATTATTAGGTTACATATGAATAAGTGTATTTAAATACGTTTTCTAAGTATGCCGGGAGGAAGACCAATATGGGCCCGCAGGGGTCGTACTTTAAATGGAGGAAGAGAACAAGTAAAAGCATACATACGTATGAATTTATGAGCCTCTAACTTTATTGCTATTTTCTAGAACCGTGTTCATGCAAACACAAGTTTTTATAAAATAGCGCTGGATTCATCATTTGTTCCAGATTATAGCACCCTTGGTGGATTAACAAGTATTTTTACGCACATTTTTGTGAAAAGGTAATAGGCTTTTATTTAACTTGCGAAGATGTCTTTAGCATTAACAAAAGCATTTTATTTAGACGAATAACCATTTTATTTCCTGTTGCCTTGGTGGAAAAGTGGAACTACATGCACTTCGCGTACCAGAGTTTTTAGAAAAGGTATTTAAAAATAATTTAAATTAATTTCGGCCGCACTAACTTGAAAATATTCGCCAGTTGAACATCTCATTTGCTTTTGCATCTTTCGGAACTAAGATAGAAGAGCCGACAGGACTCGGTTCTTATTGTTTCCGTATACATGGCTCAATTCACCATCGAGTGGGGCAGCTTCATGCGGATAATGCTGCAAATTCATCCTATGCTCAAGCCACTGACATCCAATTACAAAGTAATTCAAATTGCAGTAGCTCTTTGATGAAGTGCATTAATGAGATGATTTTAAGTGTAAGCCCTTTAGCCCATCAGTACAAATTCATCGCGCAAGTTGAACGCAAGGAGGAACAGAGAGCACGACAAGAAAATCGAGCGCCCCACCAAGTGAGCATGGTTTTCTACAGCAGCCATAACAATCAACGTTATAATTTTCCGAACTGCTCAAAAACCGCAGCTGTTTTTATCACGGAGGATGGTGAGCCACCTGCATGCCGTAATTTACGAGTATTCGCACGCGGCTCAGGAATACATCATTTAACCTATAACTTTACACATATTATGTGACCCTTTGATATATCCTCTTTTGTTTCCCTATGGCGAAGCCGGATACGACGAAGCACTTTTCCATGGACAAGAGCATCGAACAAATCATAGATTCAGAGTCACACAGTTGCAAGTTGTTGCATATCGAAAGACGATTCGAGATGTTTTCAGCCCACTTCATGCGTCAGGAAAACCTTGGCAACAATATTTAGTTGATCAATACGTGCGAGTAGAAGGTTCACGACTGGCGTTTTTACGCAGTCATCAAAATCAGCTTCGAGTTGAAACATATGCCGGTTTACACGATTATGTCATGAGCCAAGCGGTAATGGAAAATGGTCAAAATATTGACCTATATCAAAGGCCACAAATGCGTCCTGAATTGATAGCACGGGTTTTTAAGCAAAAACTTACGGTACATGGCCCATGTGGACCATATAATCCTGAGTCACCTTGCAGGTCGCAAACTGGAGAATGCACAAAAAATACCCAAAATCATTCAACGAAGCTACCTTGCAGGAAGTTAAGAAATACACCAATACCGTCGCCGCGATGATGGAAAAAAAAATTGTAATTCGGGTCAAGCAAAACCAAACTGAGTTAGATAACCGATGGATAGTACCTTACAATGTTGAGATATGTTCTTCTATCAAAAGTGTCAAATACCTACACAAATATATCTATAAGGGATATAACTGTGCGAATATTCAAATCATAGAACACCCTATTAACAATTGCGTAAATTTTGACGAGATATCTACTTTTCTAGATACCAGGTATGTAAGTGCCCCTGAATCATGTTGGAGGCTTTTAGAATTTCTGATGCAGGAAAAATCGCACACCGTAAAACCTCTTGCTGTACACCTTCCAAATTTACAAAATATTTACTTCCGAGAAGACAATGCTGTTAAAGCAAATGCAATTGCCCAATATCGAGATTTGTGAAAAGCCGAGCTTTTGAAATCGTCCTCTAAATAAAGGAAAATTCAAGTGAAAATATGGGGCCTTAAAGAGGGATTTGCCACACAACATACCTGGGAAGTTCCTGGTTATCCTTTTTAAGCTCCAAGTGTGCGGGTTATACCGGTTTTCGACGGAAAACCAGAAATTCACGGAAAAACAAACATTCCTTTGTTTTTTTCTTCTCCTTATTTCCCTTTCTTTTCAGAAAACGCGCGAAAATAACTTTTGTGAAATTAAAAAAGTGAAACAAACAATATAGCTAAAAGGCAAACGTGCTTAAACAGTTGTCAAATACAGCTGAGCTTCTCTTCCAAGAGCAGGAACAGCTGTTAGCAACGAGAAACTCAGTGACAGTTGCGAAAGCACTGTACTTGTGCAGTGACTATTAAACACGCCTCTAAGCACTAGAAAAATAGGGTGGGTCTTAAGTTCTTAAAATATTAAAAAAATTGGGTTGATATTTACTAATACATTCTAACAGTTGAGAGACTGAGAATATTCACGATTACATACTTATACTCTAAAGAAATAGCGGGAGTGCCGTTTCGGACAGGAACGGTATATATGTACATATGTACATATGAGAGCGAGAGTACTCGTATGTGCATATACATGCGGTACGAATTACTTTGGGCGAGGCAACAGCAAATAACCCTAAAGACAGCGCGTAGGACACAGTGTGGTTTGCAAATACAGTGTGCCCTGCAATACATCAAACTACAATGAGCACTACCATATGCTGCCAACTGCTATAATATTAAAAAGAACTTTTTCATTTTATGTTTTGGATTCGTATTCCTGTCCGAGTGTAGCACCGTATTGCACCCGTTTGTCAGCGTGTTCATGCCTCAGTGCAGTACCCTTATAATTTTTTATAAAAATTATAAAAAAACGTGGTTAAAAAGTTTTGATTCACGTCATTTTGTTCGATTAAATAATTATTGTTTAAAAAAAATACTTTTAATTTTTTTGGCTATAAACAAAAAACAAAAAAAATTTCCAGACCTTTTGTCGAGTTTTTATAAATTTTGTTGAAAGTTTAAAATCTCATTTAAGCGATTTTTCGTTAAATTATGAACTATTGTTAACAACTTGTTATCACTCTTGAGTTTCTGTCGCCGGTTGCGACAGTGTATGCGAATGCAACTCTGTTGTGCCGGTTGCAACCCTATGTGTGAATAAAAGCAACCCTGCCAATCTTTTTTCCCTCTCTCGTTTTTTAAATTCAATTCAATTTGTATCTTGTGACCGAGTAGAAGACTTTTGTAAATCAAATTCAGCGTGCTTATACAAGCACAATAAAAGGAAAAAAAGTAAAACCAATTGTTTGCATTTACCAAGGAGGTAAAAGCTTCAGGTGTGGGGTATAAGTACCCATTGCTCTTTGCCAAAACAAGTTTCGTAAAATGCCACAACGACTCCCTAAGCATTATCTCGCCGATGCGCTTATGGAGGCTGGCGTGAATTTCCCGACGACGGCCACGGTAGCCCAACTTAAGCGCCTGTATGTCGAACACCGCATCAGCCATTCGCCTTAAGATGAGGACGAGGAAAACATATCCGATGCGGAAGGCCCGGTGACCCTGGACGACAACGCTACCTCGGCCAGGGCCTCGGGAATCGAAAAGCCTGTTACACGTGTCGAAGATACCGTTGCCCAATATACCGTTGCTGCCACCGGTACTGTGGTCTCTAACGGAGGTACCACTAATACTGCCGCTGCCCTCGGCGAACGCTCTGCCGCTTTCGACGCCACCACCGAATTTGTCGACACTTCGCACCCTGCCGCTGCTGGTGCCGCCGTCGCCAGCAATTCTGCCGACTCCTCTTAATTCACCGCTGCGAATACTGCCACCGGCTTGCACTCTGCCGCCGCCGCTAACATCACCGCTGCTACTAACATTGCCGGTTCCAATAATTCTGCCGCCGCCTCTGCCACTAATATTGCCGCTGCAACTTATACTGTTGCCGCCAATACCGAATGCTTTACTGCCGCTGCGCGCAATGACGTGAACCAGCAGCTTAGTGAACTTAGGAAGAAGCGCGAACTGTTGGAGCTACAGCGACAAATTTTTAAAATTGGAAAGCATGATCAGCAGGCTTACCGAATGCAGAGCCTCGTTCGCAGATATCGAGCATGCGGTACCAAAATTTACTGGTGACAAATCCACATGAACAGTGCACCATTTCTTTGAGGATTTCGAAGAAATTATGCGTACCGTCAATGCAGACGACCAATTCAAATTGCTAAGCCTACGCCGCGACGACTTCTGCGCTTAAATATCGAGATTTAAAAAAGGCAATCATCGATAAATTCAACAAGAAGAGTCCCTGCACTGCTACATTTTGACTATGCAGGCTTTGGCGAGGCAAGGCGGCACCCGAGAAACTGACGTTATCGACCTAATTCTGGACGGGATCGGCAACAAAATAATTAATGTCAACCTACTTATGCCAGCGCAGTCACTGGATGAGTTGAAGAGGCTGGTGAACCGCTATTATTTAAAGTACCTTAAGCCGAGCTCCAGCACTACACGACGAATAACGCCTGCCATCGCCGTTTAATTATCTACTGGTGGAAAGATAAGCAACGAAGCTGGAAAGAGTAGCCAACCGCTCTGTGCCCCAGTGGCTCTTGTTTTCGCTGCCGTCCTAGAAGATGAACTCATAAAGTTGGAATCACTAAACTTTGTAAGTATTGCTTTAAAGACCAATCCGCGGGAGAGTGCAGATTTTAACAAATTTATTTCTCTTTTTGACACGGGTAGTCCAACTAGCTTTATGAAACAATATTGTGTGCCGTGCAGCTTAGTATCGTTAAGCAATCCGCAACATAACTATCGCAGCATTGGTGGATTTAAGCTGAATATACTTTGTGAAATACCATGTTTTGTGAAGTTTAAAAACGAAATAAAAAACATTAAAATTAATATTTTGCCAGATAATGATATGCTAGTGCCCGTTATTTTTGGAAGAGATTTCTTGAAGTTGTTTAACATACGACTAACTAAAATAAAAAATAAATATACCAAAAGCGATTTAGTATCCTATACAAACGAAATTCCCTGCACTCTCCTGTCGAACGATTTGGTCAAAATCTTAAATAGGTTTAGCCTCATGAGAGCTTATAAGCCACTTAACAAAACTGTAAGTTGGACCATTATTAGCGAGGGTGCTAGTGCCGGCTATAGTGCCTCTGCCGAAATGCCGCATATATTCAATATTGAAATTGCCGGCCTAAACGAAGAGTTAGACATAGATTTTACAGTACTTCCCAGTCAACGTGCGGTACTAAATAGAGTGATTCAAATTATTATCTACATCCGAAAGACGCCAGAGTTGTACCAATGGAATATAAAATGAAGATACACCTAACGACTGTATTGCCGTTTCATTGCTCGCCTAGACTTTTATCTTATGCCGAACGAACCATAGTTCAAAATATATTAATATATCTTGAGTCTGATGGAATCATACGCCCGAGTAACTCCCCGTATGCTTCCCCTATAGTTCTCGTAAAGAAAAGTAATGGCCAAAGGCGCCTGTGTGTAGATTATAGGGGTTTGAACAAAATAACTGTTCGGGATAATTACCCTTTACCTTTAATAAAAGATTGTATAGAATATCTCGAGAGTAAAAAGGTGTTTTCGGTTTTGGATCTTAAAAATGGATTTCACCAAGTTAAAATGTCACCAGAATCCGTTCCGTATACTGATATATTTAGAGACTTAGTCAAGGCAAGGAAAGTAATTATTTACATGGACGATATATTTATAGCGACTGCTACTTTTGAAGAACATATGACATTACTGCAGACACTACTGGACCGAATTAGTAAACGAGGTTTGAAGTTAAATCTGTCGAAATGCAAATTCGGATATGCCCAGATAGAATATCTTGGATATTCGGTATCCCCACGCGGAATCACTTTAAGTGAATCACATGTACTAGATATACAGAGATACCCAATACCAACTAACCAAAAGCAGTTATACTCCTGCATAGGTCTGTTCTCTTATTTCCGACGCTTTGTGTCGTCCTTCTCCACATTTGCAAGACCACTGCTTAACTTAATGAAAAGGAAGACTGACTTTAGTTTTGATGAACACTGCCTTGCCGCGTTTAAACAACTTAAAGCCAAGCTAGTAGAACCTCCAATCCTAGCCATATATAACCCCACAAGAGAGACGGAACTTCACTGTGATGCCAGCACAACTGGCTTTGGCGCAGTCTTACTGCAACGACAACAGGACGGAAAACTCCATCCAATATCATACTTTTCCAAGAGTACTTCCGCAGCTGAAGCCAAATATCATAGCTTCGAGTTAGAGACACTAGCTTTGATTTATGCCTTACGAAGATTTAGGGTTTTCTTGGAGGGAATCCCATTCAAAATAGTTACAGACTGCAATTCCCTTGCCATGACCTTAGATAGGAAACAAGTCAATCCGCGCATAGCTAGATGGGCTCTCGAGCTCGAAGCATACGATTACAAGATAGTACACCGTAGCGGTGCTTTGATGGGGCATGCGGACGCACTGAGTCGCTGCCAAGTGGAGGCGACTTTGGACATTGACGAAATAGAACTCCAGGTACAAATCGCTCAGGAACGTGACGAGAGGATCAAAGCCATACGAGACCAGTTACAGCAAGCAGAGGTAAAGGGATTTGAATGGCCTTGTCCTTAGAGTTAGGCGCGATGGTCGCAAGGTCCTGTATATACCGCGTGAGATGGAAGATAATATAATAAGATTGATACATGAAAAGATCGGTCGCCAGGCAGTAGATAAAACCCTGGGGAATGTCTTTGATCATTATTGGTTCAGAAGATAGAACGTTTTATTCGTAATTGTCTTAAATGCATCATGTATGCTCAACCAGTGCGAGCAAAGGAGAGGCACCTGTATAGCATCCCCAAGAGACCAGTTTCCTTCGACACGTTGCATGTAGATAATTTTGGGCCGTTACCATCACTGAAGTCCAAGAGAAAGCACATTTTAGTTGTAATTGACAGCTTCACGAAGTTTGTGAAACTATACCCGATTAATTCGACGAATACCAGGGAAGTAACCGCCGCGCTAGGGAAGTACTTCAACTATTATAGTAGGCAAAGCGAATTATTTCTGACAGAGGATCTTCATTCACATCTTTAAAATTTGGGGAATTTCTACTTAAGCGGAATATTGTTCATGTGAAGGTCGCAGTGGCTTCGCCGCAAGCCAATGGACAGGTTGAAAGGGTTAATCGAGTTTATAAAACCATATTAGGAAAACTGAGTGACCCCATCGATCATGCTGATTGGTCAAATAGGCTTCTACAAATAGAATATGCATTGAATAATTCGGTTCACGGTACCACAAAATTTTCTCCCAGTATGCTCTTGTTTGGGGTAGAGCAAAGAGGAGAAACAGTAGATGAATTCACGGAATACTTTGCAGATAAACTTGGCCCTCGGAAGAACGCGATTTGCACATTCTCCGGCGCGATGCTGATGCAGCAATCCAAAGCTCCCAAGAGCGAAGTCAGAAATATAATTTTAAACATTGTGGGAAAGCCAAAAAGTACGAAGTAGGCGATTTCGTCGTAGTTAGAAACGTAGACACCAACGCTGGCACTAACAAAAAACTCGTCCCTAAATACAAGGGGCTTTACGTCGTACACAAAAACATCGGAAACGATAGATACGCTATAAAATACTTAGAGAATTGCCAATTAAATCAGATCCCATATGACGGTGTGGTTGAGGCAAATAGAATGCGTAAGTGGCTTGAGCCAAATATGGAGGCTGAATCTGTCGAGTAGCAAAGCAATACTTTAACTTAAGCGAGGATCTATTAACTATGTGATATTTATATACTTTAAAATTAGTGTTTAACTAGTAATATCGTAAGTAAACCAATGTTGTAAAATTAAGCTTATGATCGAGGTTGATCAAAGGTCAAATTTGCCGAGTTGTTAACAACTTGTTATCACTCTTAAGTTTCTGTCGCCGGTTGCGACCCTGTGTGCGAATGCAACTCTGTTGTGCCGGTTGCGACCCTGTGTTTGAATGCAACTCTGTTGGATAAAGCAACCCTGCCAATCCTTTTTCCCTCTCTCGTTTTTTCAATTCAATTTAATTTGTATCTTTTGACCGAGTAGAAGACTTTTGTAAATCAAATTCAGCGTGCTTATACAAGCACAATAAAAGGAAAAAAAGTAAAACCAATTGTTTGCATTTACCAAAGAGGGAAAACTATACTTTTTTTAATACACAAAAATTTTGAAATCCCAGAAATAAAAACTGTAATTTTATCAAATGTATTTCAATTTAAAATAATCAGGCTCGTTCTAATTTCGATTTAAAAAAAAATTAGTGGTAATCGGAATGAATAACATTGCACGAGTGCAGTACCCTTTTACGAGTAAGCACACGCACCGTATTTGTAGTATTTTGTATGTACATAAGTGTAATAATCGTTGAAATCTATTCTTGCAAAAATGCACATGCGCCCTTGGATCAACTGCGTGCAGATTAATAGCGGAAGAAATATGGCTCCATTTTTCTTGGACGTTTTTGTTTCCGTGAAAGAGACTCCACATTAGTTTGGAGCCTCTGAAATTCAGCGAATTTGTTTTTAGGGATTTCCACCTCTGCGCTTCTAGAACTGCCTCTCGACAATCTCTTCTAGAGTATAAAGATAATTTAAAAAATGCTTTTGAGTGAAATTTTCGTTAATTCACTATGTTAACTTTTTGGATTGTTTTTCACTCGGAAATTATTTTTAAATGCTCGAATAACATTAAATTGGCGGTAATACGCGCCACAATCTTTTCCGGTGTAATACTTTTGCATAAAATCATAATATGTACCAATTTCTCTAAAGTATATTTTGTTATTATGTAGTTTACATTCTAAAGCAATGACCTACTTAATGTACTTTACTACCACATTCTCGCAAAAGGGGATTACATTATGCCCCATATCTACTTCCTTTGTAAATGCAACCTTTTGTAAGTTAGAACCAAATTTGGCTGTCATTATTTACGCAACCTTTAATAATTGAATCATGCATTGACCCCAAATGCGCATTTCGAATGAGTCATTTCAAAACCGTTTATATTGTAGTATTCGCATTTCTTTTGACAGTTATTTTGAAGGATCTATTTTTTGCAAGGGCGGTCAGTAACTTTTTGAATTTTCCCGCGCAGAAACTATTAGTATATATTATTGAACTACTTTGAAAGTTTGAGCAAATTGAGTAATTAAGTTTATACTTGATAGGCATTGAAAGCAGATAACCTCTCGACTTTTAACAAAAATGGAAATAAGTGAGTTTAGAGCGCTTATTAAGCTTTTTTTTGCGTAAATATACCATCACAGAAACCAAGAAAAGGTTTGATTAATAGTATGGGGACATTGCACCATCAATTTCAAGGGTTAAGAAGTTGTTTACTGAGTTCCATTATGTTTATTTCAAAGACGTCGTTACACCAGAAGTGAAAGATATCGGATGAGCAGAGAATGAGGCGGCTGAGGATCGACCATAAATGCAGGTGCACATGTGCGTTGTCAGATTAGGCCACACGGGACCTGAAGAAATGGCTGGGTGGTAAGAGGTTTGGGTCAAATAAAGAGTCCATCACAGAACAAACGTTTAGTTTAAGAGTCTTGAGAAAAGCATTAATTTGGTATAAATAAAAAAATTGGAAAAACGCTGGACTAAAGAGAAGTAGAACCCTTTCTGAACATAAAATATGTTTTATTCAATAATTCACTGACTTATCAAACCGCCTTCTTATTAATTGCGTTGACATTCAATTATCAGTGGCAAAAATAAGCTAAATCATTTGTCAGGGATGTTATTTTTTGCTGCGTTCGAGAAAATAGGTCACGTTGGAACGCATTTCGTTCAAGATTTTGTTCAAATGCGTTGAAATGAGTCATTTCAGTAATGCCAATTTGTATGGAGAAATGCGTGATTTGGCTTCGCATTTGAGATTTTATACCCAAATGACGCATTTAGATTCAATGTAAAGGTATTATTACGTTTACTGGGTTATCCTTTTTAAATTTTATATATCTGTACGACAGATGTTGATGTTTTATTTTTTAAATTGAAGTTCATTTGACAAAACCCATATACTTTAAAATTATATACTACGAGTATGTGCAAAAATTAGAAATATTCATCAAAAAAATTAACAAACAAATTCCAAATGTAATAGTCATTGAATAGTCATTGATTAAATTTTTACAAATTGAAAATGGAAATTTATGAATATGCATATGAATAAACATTCACATATAAAAAATTGCTTATCAATACAAACAAATCGTTTTTGTTTGATTTCCAAGGGGCTATGTTTTGTATAAGTAAACATCGCCAAAAAGGACATAAGCCGCCCAGAGTAAAAAAATCATCTTCAAGACTATTTCTAGGTGCTCCAGCATACATATACTAATACAGGTAAAAGCTGCGCACGCGCACAAGGCGAATTTAGTAAGGTAGCCTTAGTAAGCAGCTGATTGATTTGTATTTTCAATCGCCAAGGTACATAAATATCAAAATTATTTGTTTGTTGGTTGGTTTTGACATTCGCTGAACCGAAAGCAACAACAAAATACATGTACTTCTGTTTTCTTAGCCATTTGCTGCCACCTTTATTAATTCGCCTTGGCATGCGTACAACGTACATTTGTATTGAAACTATCTCTGTTTGATTGCTGAATTTTTACACATTGCGCAGATTAATTAATAAACACGTTGCTCAGCAAGTCCGTTTGCTTCAGTGGTTTATTCAGAAGTATTTAAAAGAATGTATGTACATCAGAAAGAATGACAGTAGAATATAAGAACATAAGAAGATACACGTTGCTTCGGTGATGCCATATTTTCAACACTCCACCTCAACGTGGATGCTTTCTTCACAAAGTATAATGTAATATTTTACATCATATTCATTTGTTTTGTAAAGTTTAAATGCTTAGTTTTCGCCAAGTTTTTAGTAAAGATGTCTGCAATAATTTGCTCCGTTGGACAGTAAGATAACAAAATGTTTCCCCGTGTGTGGTGATATCGTACGTCAATGTGCTTAGTACGATTGTGGTACACGGAATTGGCTGCCTACTTCTAAGCACCCTGGTTATCGATGTGTAGCAGGATTGGATCATCACCCCAAAAACCTATATCCTGCAACAGTCGCTGTAAGTATACGGCGTATCCTTCAACACGTTTACTACCTACGTGGTAAGATAGTTTTAGGTCTCGTATGTTTTGCCTTTGACTCAGCATAATGGAGCCAACTTTTCCAACACGTTCGATTTCGATGCCCAGAAAATGTTGCAAAACGCCTTCGTCAACAATCTCAAATTGTTCGGAAAGAAGTGTTTTTACCATTTGTAGTTTGGCTTTATCTTTACATGCAACAATCATGTCGTCTACATATACAGCAATCAGAATTAACTCACTATCTGAAGCATTTTATACAAGTATGGTTTGTTATCGCATGCCTCAAAACCAATTTGTCGTAGAGCTCTATCAAGCTTACAATTCCACTGTCTACCGGATTGCTTTAGACCGAAAATGGCTTTTTGTAGCTTTAAAACTTTTCGCGGTTGTTGCGTGGCGATGAAATATTCTGGTTGCGGCATGTAAATTTCGTCCAGCAAGTCGCCGTTCAAATATGCAGTACTAACATCTAGCAATCGTATTGTCGCATATCGGACAACTGGTGAAAACGTTTCACTGTAATCGATGCCAAATCGTTGTTCGCTGCCCTTTGCAACAAGTCGCGCCTTATAGCGTTTAATTTCCTCAAATTTGTTTCTTTGTACAGTAAATATCCATTTATTTTTGATTAAGTTCTTACCTGGTGGCAGTTCAGCGTATATCCAGGTTTTGTTCTTGGTTAACGCAGCTTATTCAGCTTCCATGGATTTTTTCCATTCGGCACGTTTGTCACCCGAAAGTGCTTTATCGACATCTACAGGTACATTTTCGTTTGCAACTATATTAACAGCATTATACTGCTTCTTAGGTCGCCCTAGTTCGCCCGTACGCAACAATTTGGGTCTGCATCTGCCATATCTCTATCGAAATTATTCTCTTCATTGTTACTTGAAACCTCAGCGTCAGACTCGCATGGACCTTCTCCTCCTGCGCTGTCAGTATCTTGCTCCTCGTTACTTAGCTTAGGCAACAAGTCTTTCTGCTCAATTTCTTCAGCACATCGGGTTCGCTTTCCTTTTCATTATCGTCCGTCAATACTTTTATTGTCAGGAATATTCTCATCGAAAAGTACGTCTTGTCGTACCACAACTTTGTTCTGCTCTTTACCGTACAATCGATATGCTTTGCGTTCCAAAGAATATCCGACCATGACAAATTGCTTACCTTTCGCTGCAAACTTAGCATTTCGCGTTTTATCTAATGCTACTGCAATCGCACCAAATGTTTTTAAATGTGTAAATTCAGGCTCTCTGTTGAACCACCTTTCATATGGCGTTTTATTTTTAAGTAAAATTGTTGGACACCTGTTTCTTAAATATGCAACCGTGGATATGGCTTCTGCCCATAAATTCTGTTGAACCTTAGCATGCAACATCATACACCTTGCCATTTCAACCAGTGTTCGGTTGCCTGTTTCTGCAACCCCATTCTGTTGTGGTGTATATGGCACTGTTAATTCACGACGCACGCCATGCTGCCTTAAATATGCATCAAACTCAGAACTAACATATTCGCTTCCGTTGTTCCTTCTTATAGTGGAAACAGTCACCGCCGTAGCCGTCCGTTACATGAGGGTGCCATGTAAATGAAAACCCACCATCGTGTTCGTTTGCCGGTTAGATTTGTCACGTAAAATTGTACCAAGAAAATATACTACCCCATCCCATGCATTAAAAACTTAAGTAGGTAATCTAATCTATAACTTAGTACGTCATACCAAAGTAACGAACGCAACCCTCCGCTACGAATACGAAAAATTTGATATCGCTGATAGGAGGTGAACCGAAAAAAAAGCTGCCAAACTCAAATGAGGTTTCGACATCAGCTGGCACAAAGTAAGCACACATTATAGTGGAAACAGTCACCGCCGTAGCCGTCCGTTACATGAGGGTGCCATGTAAATGAAAACTCACCATCGTGTTCGTTTGCCGGTTCCGCGTGACGTGTACATGTGTGCTCTGAGAAATTTAGATTTTTGCCGTGAAGCCGTGCTCTCTCACCACACAGCGTTACCAACAGCGCATTTAAAATTCATTAAGAAAAGAAACTTATAAAAATTTAATTTTATAAAATAAAATATCTTAAAAGCGATTTTCTCACTTGTTAATATACACAATGGTATCGAGTACAATATGCAAGTATATATTTGGTTCAAAAGTTAATAAAAATCTGGTTATAAATCTTGAAGTGTCACAAGTTAGATTTGTCACGTAAAATTGTACCAAGAAAATATGCTACCCCATCCCATGCATTAAAAACTTAAGTAGGTAATCTAATCTATAACTTAGTACGTCATACAAAAGTAACGAACGCAACCCTCCGCTACGAATACGAAAAATTTGATATCGCTGATTGGAGGTGAACCGAAAAAAAAGCTGCCAAACTCAAATGAGGTTTCGACATCAGCTGGCACAAAGTAAGCACACATTATAGTGGAAACAGTCACCGCCGTAGCCGTCCGTTACATGAGGGTGCCATGTAAATGAAAACTCACCATTGTGTTCGTTTGCCGGTTCCGCGTGACGTGTACATGTGTGCTCTGAGAAATTTAGATTTTTGCCGTGAAGCCGTGCTCTCTCACCACACAGCGTTACCAACAGCGCATTTAAAATTCATTAAGAAAAGAAACTTATAAAAATTTAATTTTATAAAATAAAATAACTTAAAAGCGATTTTTAATAATGTTAATTATAAATAAATAGACTATTTGGATTTGTTGTTTTTTGGCTTTGATTTATTTTACGATGAAAAAATGTAATTGATAAAGCGGATGAGTTTAAAAGTACGCATGCAAACAAATGAACGGCAACATTGTGTTGATGCAAGCAAACGTATATATGTATACGGGCAAAAGTTTTGCTGAATTTTGTGTATCTCACATCAAACAGAAACGGCATACGTACACGGCGGTGACTGTTTCCACTACTAGCGCTTTGATTTTACAATTTGTTTGTCGCTCTACGAAAACCTTGAACATCTTAAATTTTTCGAGTAGTTCTATCTTTGCAAATAAATCTCGATTTATCAATATATGTATGTCAAAAAATAACGTGAACCGCCGATAGATTTGGTATTTATAGGGCCACAAATATCAGAGTGAATCAACTGGAAAATGGAAATGGTAACACATGTATTTTACAGAGCATAAACGTATTGCAACATGGTCGTTTAGTGTCGGTTTCGAACTTCAAACCGCGCACCATTTCGTTCCGTCTAAGGTCATAAAGACTTTGAAAATTAAATTATTCTTAAGGCAACCAATACCCGTTGTGCCAGGCATGTACTCGTATGGTGCTAGCAGCGATCAAATTCTCTTCATGCAACTCCACTACATATAAATTTTGATTTTTGGTTGCCTTAAGAATAATTTCGCCTTGGCTGTTCTTTATCCAGCAATGTTCGCATTCGAAGTTGACCGTCATATTGGGTCTCATACATAAAAAACGAGTCTTTCGAGTTCAATCTCACGTAGTGAGTACAAGCAAACAAACTGAGCTCATACTCGTAATGGTATGCATAAAAAGGAGATTGAGCAAATACCATGAACTTGAGATAACTGAGTCATACCGATTGTTTGATTAGTAGCAAACATGAGTTCGGAAAGTGAAAGTGAAAATTTAAATGGCGATTTGAACGAATCGTTGTCGATTTTTATAGTTAATTACTTGAGAAATACAATTTTTAGCCAGAGAAAAGTCAATTACCTGGCATTAAAAAAAAAAAAAAAATTGCAAAAATTAGCCATGAATTTAAAGAAAAAACGGGCGAGGAAATTCATCAAAAAAATATTATCAAGAAAATTCTAATATAAAGTGCGGAATAAAAGGGAAAAGCGATAAAAAAAAGGGAAATGAAAAAATTATTTTAAAAAAAGTGGGAGTCAGACTTATTAGAAATTCTCTCAGCTGAATCGAATCCGATCATAGAAAGAATTACAAGCAAGTGTTCCGTTACCACTTATATAATTTTTTTTTGTATTAAGTGGCATGCATAATCAAAAAGAAAGATAATTTTTAATGATTTTAGGAAACAGCTGCGAATGACTTTTGATACTTCAAGACCTTAGAGTTTACATCGATTTTTTTGTAGCTACATGTTCATGGTGAAGATTCCTTAATATGTTAAAAAATACAAATTTAAAAGTACATATATTTGTAAAAACGTAAATAAATATATGTATACGTACAAACACATATCACGATGCTGCGAGCAGTTTTCTACCATTGGGCATTGTCACACGTTCAGTATTTATTGACGTGATGCAAGTATTGTGTTATTTCTTGACCGTGTAGCATTCAATATTTATGAATAAGAATAAGGATTGCAAAATAATTAAATCCATGGATATGGATCGCAATACCGTCAATAAAAATTGTAGGATTTCTTCTTCGTCGATGCGACTAATTTCTACTCCAGTACCTTCTCTCTACTTGTTTTGTTTTTAATGAAAATGGCAGTATTATAGCTAAACATACACAAACTTTATTTTCTTGTCCCATTGTCTATATATATTTCGAACCACGCAGCCTGTAAAGTATATAAATACTGACGAGATATATATACTGGGGATCAAAAGTAATAATTTTCCTTTGAAAATGTGTCAACCGTAAAAAATTTAATCAGAACAGAAAATATATAAAAAATTATAAGAATTCGTGTATTTAAATATATACTTGTAAAATAAATATCACCGAAAAATGTATTGTATATTTTGAATGCAACCATTTAGAGGTAGGGTCTAAATCCTATGTATGAATACCGCCTTGAAATGTTGATAAAATATGAAAATGTACGTATAGTCTGTGAGAATTTATGTTCATTGACTTCATAAACAATTAAATATATATATTAGAACAAATAAATTAATGAATATATAACATTTAATGTTGAACTCAACCTGTGTGCGAGTAAGTCTGAATTGCTATCTAAGCGCCGGTTTTAAATATAAATATGTATATATAATTTTGGCGCGTACACTATATAGCTCAGTGTTTGGCCGAGCTTCTCCTACCATTTGTGGTATGCGTCTTTATATTATACCACAAATGGAGGGACCTACAGTTTTGTGCCGACTCCGAACGGCAGATGTATTTAATGAGAAGCTTTTTCATGGCAGAAATACTGCCGGAAGTTTAAATATCCAGTTAAAATTCCAGCAGTTAATATTTTTGAGAATTAATTTTCATTCTAATTATGCCAAAAAAAAAAGGAAAATAACATGCATATGACCTTTAGCACCATTTAACATTTAGTAACAGGCTAACGTAATATTCACGTCTCGCGTTTTTGGATTCAGAGTGGCATGCATTGTGTATAATTTGATTGTTGCATTTGACAGGATACCTAAGCTGGCGTTGACAGGGTACCTAAGCTGGCCGCCAATATGTCGACAATAATGAATGGCCCGAAGTTGGAAAAAGATGAACCAAATAAATATATTCGGGTAAAACGAACTAGGAACGCCAGGGTTACGAATTTTCTTTCCAAAACCAGCTGTTCCAGATTTTGACGTTTATCGAAAAGATATCTCACTTGTTAATATACACAATGGTATCGAGTACAATATGCAAGTATATATTTGGTTCAAAAATTAATAAAAATCTGGTTATAAATCTTGAAGTGCCACAAGTTAGATTTGTCACGTAAAATTATACCCAGAAAATATGCTACCCCATCCCATGCATTAAAAACTTAAGTAGGTAATCTAATCTATAACTTAGTACGTCATACAAAAGTAACGAACGCAACCCTCCGCTACGAATACGAAAAATTTGATATCGCTGATTGGAGGTGAACCGAAAAAAAAGCTGCCAAACTCAAATGAGGTTTCGACATCAGCTGGCACAAAGTAAGCACACATTTTAGCAGAATAATTTAATTTATAGCTTTTTCTGGATTTATTAATCAAAATGAGCTTTCTTGAGAGTTCGAGAATAATATATCACAATTATGAAAGGTGGCAAAATTTAGCAACAGATTAAATGCAGCGGAAAACTTTAAGTCATACCTTTAATCCTATGTTAAATAATCTGCCCTATCTCCGCGTATGTCGTAGAAAAGTTACGAACGCAATCCTCCGCTACGAATACGACAAATTTGCTATCGCTGATTCCGTGTGAACTCGAAAAAAGTGCTGCCAAATTATGAGGTTTCGACATCAGCTGGCACAAAGTAAGCACACAAATTTTAGCAGAATAATTGAATTGTTTGTTTATTTTTCTGTTGGCCTAGTAAATGTTAATTTTACAATTTTTTTTTTTTTATTGAGCTCAAGGCCAGTTTATGGAAGATTTTTGTGAAAAAACAACAACAGTTTTTTATGGTAGAAATTATAGTACTTTTTCGGAAATCACCACATATCCTCATCAGACTTCTTGTTATTAAATTAATTAAATTTATTTTTCATAACCACTTATCCCAGGCTTTGAACCCGGGAACTCGGAGTTGCAGAGCCAATACGCTACATATTGTGCTACGCTAGCCGAGTTGGTTGTTGTGTTTATTTCATCTTCCTTAAACAAACCAACTACAAACAAGAGCAACTGATCTGCCGCTTTTTAATTTGTTTGTGTGGTTGTTGTTTATGTTTTATTTGCAAATTCTGTATTCAAGTAATTTTACTTTATATTAGAATGCATTTAAGGAGTGCAAATCAGGTTTTATAAATGTGGTTGGGTGCTAAAAGATGGCATCTGAAGTGTTCCGTGGCCGTCATCAATGATTAAGATCCGTAAACTGACTTCGGTGCTAAGATTTTTGCGGAAGGTGGTTACCAGCCGTGATTTGGAAAAGGCTATGATCTACTAATGCTCCAATCAACATATTTCAAGTTTTGCATACATTGCAGTTACGGCTATGCCCTCTATAGACAAAGCTGGAAATGAGTAACGAGGAAAAATGAAAAGCGAAAATGGACTTATATGCAAAATGCAAGTTTCCGGCTGTAAAATTGTGTCCAAAAGTTGTTCACATCCTCCTTTTTGAATTTAGTGTTATCCACTCCAAATTCTGACTTTTCTGCAACTATTCTAGTAATCGAGCGTATTGCAAACGTGTTGTTTAAATTTTGACCTCGAATGGAAAACAACCATCAAGATAGAAAACTGCTTTAAAGAAAAACATTTTTTATCAAATTGAATACTCACAATTACGGTACTGTGCGATTTGCGAGCACAGCAGGTCAGCTGCCAACCCGCAACCGACAGCATCGTCATCAACAACTACCAAGCAAGGTAACCGGCAAGTGCATTTTCCTATAATTGCCTCAAAAGCACTGCAAAATTCGGATTCTAAGAACAATTCACAACGAAAAGTGGTTGCATCTTCAAGCACAACTGCATCTATGACAACCACCGAAGACATACTAATGTCAACTACGTTTCCGACTTTGCAACATTCCACCAACACTTACACATCGCAGCCCAGGATGAGAACCACCTCCTGGAATTTTGAACCCACTGCGACGTATGCATCATTGCAAAACCGTCAAATACCCATGATCACTACAGGGTTTTATTCAACGATCCCAGCAACGACGTCACGAATCGCATCTAGCAACATACAAGCTTCCTCACTATATTCTGTGTTTCGCGAACCGAAAGTTGCTGAAAGGCGCCGATGTTATGCACTCAGGATGTTTACCGAACTCTTCAGTTGGAACGATTGAAAGAGGGGATGCGGATTCAACAACAATACTTAGACAGCAAATACAGAATCCTGTCACAGCATGACGACTTGCCTTCAACTAGCAACTCGTTTTCTTTAATGACAAACAGCCCTTCACCGGCCCAACTGGCTGCAAGACAGGCTATTCCAAAACAGCTTCCGTCCTTTAATGGAGGTGCGGACGAATGGCCCCTTTTTATCAGCAGTTTTAAGAACAGCATCAATATCGCAGGTTACACCGAAGCTGAAAATGTGATAAGGCTACAAGCGAGTCTAAAAGGTAAAGCACGCGAGATGGTCAAAAATAAGCTGATTATACTATCCAGGGTGCCTGAAATCATCAAAACCCTTAAAATGTGTTTCGGTCGACCGGAATATATTCTCGAGCGATCAGTGAACCGAGCCCGTTCTCTTCCGTCGGTAAAAGACAAATCGGAGGCTTTTGTCGAATTTGCACTTTGTATGCGCAACATTTGCACCACCATGGAAGACGTTTATGAATCTGCACAACCCATTGCTGGTTAAAGAGCTGGTAGACAAGCTTCGAAACAGTCAAAAGTTGAGCTGGGCAGTTCTCCCGAAAGACGAAAAAATACCTGTGGTCAAGCAGTTTAGTGAGTGGTTGTACAGCTTAGCTGAAGCCACAAGTACTTAGCGCCAACTCATACTCGGATGATCAACACACATACTGTCGACAGGACCCAAGGAAATATACAATTGGAGCAGAAAGCACGACAAAGCTAGCAATGCAAGAGCTAGGAACACAAGGTATCACAATACAAAGTCTTCGAAAAATTTTCAGTACAACGTAAGTAAGAAGCAGTAAAGGCTAACCTCTGTCGAAAGTGTCTCAACCCACATAGTCGCAAATGCTATTTGAACAGGATTTGCGATAAAGATGGCTGCACAGCCAAACATCATCCTCTGCTTCATAAATCGGTAATGGGTCAAACTGAACTAGTAAGTAATACAATTGATCTCTCAAACGCACTTGTAAATACCCACAGCAACGTCTACGAAAGGGCTCAACCTCTTTTCAGGATCGTGCCGATTCACGTTCATTCCAAGACGAGGGTTCGTCTGTAACGTTACTGGAAAGCAAGGTACTTGACGAGATGGGGCTAGATGGTGAAGAAGACCCATTGTGTCTGAAATGGACGCGAATGAAGAAAAATTCAATAAGGCCAACTTCTGAGTTGCAGAAAATGTATCCGCATTTAGCAGGCCTCCCGCTTGCATCATATGAGAACGTAATGCTTTAAGTTCCACTTAAAAAAGGGGAAGGAACCAGGTAACAGCCCATATCTTCGAAGACGCGCCTTGGATGGACTCTGCAGGGGTGTGGCGTTGGTCGTACTGATAAATGTCTACTAAATATCCACACCTGTAACTATCAAATAGGATATGAGGAGTTGCATGAAATGGTGAAAGATTTTTTTAAAGCGGAACCACCTAAACCAACCCAACTCGTGTCAAAAGACGACTTAAAGGCCGAAAGTATTTTAAATAACACGTGTAAAAAAATTGGCAATCAGTTTGAAATTTTGCTAATTAGGCGTGATTATAATGTATCGCTACCAGACAGCTATGCTTACGCTCATCGACGACTGAAGTGCTTACAAAAAAGATTCGTCAAAGGGCCAGAACTAAAGTCGATCATACAAGCCCAGATCGATAATTTACTTGCCAAAGGATACGCTAAAAAACTTACTGAGAAGGAGATTGCGGCACCTTGGGAAAAATTATGGTATGCGTGGGACGCAGCAGCGAAAGTAAATGGAGTCTCGCTTAACGATTTTCTCCTTAAAGGCCCAGATTTGCTCACTCCGCTGGTTGACATTTTATTATAGTTTAGAGTTGGTAGAGTTACGATATGCGCCGATATTGCGGAGATGTTCCACCGCATTAACATCCGGGAGAGTTACATGCATGCCCAGAGGTGTTTGTGGTATGATGAGCTGTAGAAGCAATCAAAAATAATCACTACGAGGATGATTACATCGACACTGAAGGTGGTGCAGAGTCCGCCTTAACTCTGGCCCGACAAGTTCAAAAAATTCACAACCACGCTGAATTTAACATACGTGCTTGGTCCTCTAATTCTCTAACCGTTTTAAGGCATCTCGCAGAAAACGACGCATTAGTTCAAACTAGTAAAGAATGGGGCTCCACGACGAAGGGGCTTGGAGTGTTTTGGGACCCAATATGCGACAGCTTTAAATAAGTTTGCCGATTTGCAAGACTTCGCCGTGACGTGATTAATCAACCATTTATACCAACAAAGAAGGAGGTTCTTCAAGTTCTGATGTATATTTTCGATCCATTGGGATTTGTAAGTTGCTATACGATAAGCTTAAAGATTCTGTTACAGAACGTGTGGCACTCGGGCATCGTCTGAGATTAGCCCTTACGTGACGACCTTTATGAAAAATGGTGTCATTGGAAAGATGTTATGACTTGAATAACATCAGCCGAAATTCCGCGTTGTTACTCATTTCTGTTAAAGGATGCAGATGACGTCCAATTCCATACCTTCGTGGATGCTGAAGCGTGTGCCTAAGCAGCGGTTTGTTATTTGCGAGTGAAAAAAGATGACGATATTACAGTAACTCTCGTGGCTGCGAAATCAAAAGTTGCACCTCTAAAACCGCTGTCCATCCCCAGGTTGGAGCTGCAGGCAGCAGTTATTGGAGTCAGGCGGGCTAACTTGGTGAGTAACGTACACCGCATTGGTATAAAAGGCAGATCTTGGTGGTCAGACTCAAAAACGGTCTTACATTGGACTCGAATGGACCCGAAAAACTTTCACCAGTATGTCATGCATCGCGTAGGGGAAATTCTTCGAATGCAGAACAATGGCAATGGGTGCCTTCAAAATTGAAACCAGCCGATTTAAGTACCAATGTCACTGCAAGTATCAACCGTGGTGTAGCGGCACACAATCCATATCCGTTTTTGAACAAAGAATACTTTTCTGATTGGAAGCGCCTTTGCCGAGCTGTGGCTACATTTATACTATGTATCAACCGACTGCATGCGTTCGTAACAGGTAAAAAACCAAAAACAAACATCAGTTTCGACCAGATTCAACAGGCTCAGCGCCTTCTGATCAGGTATGCTCAGGACTCTGAATTTAGTAATGAGAGAAACCTACTAAAGCGGGGAAACCATATCGATAAGTCTAGCAAATTAATTGCAATCAATGTTTATTTAGACGCAGATGAGATAATCCGGAGCAAAGCCCGGGCTGAACATTTAAACAATCACGAATCATTCTTGGTAGAAGGCGCGAAAAAAGAAGGGGCGTGTTGTTCACAGGCCTTTCTCTACGGGCAGTACACATTGAGGTTGCACACGGCTTAGACACAAGTTCGTGTATCATGGCGATTCAAAACTTCGTTTCACGTCGAGGGTATCCGAGAGAAATTTTTGCTGACAACGGTACAAATTTTAAAGCGGCTAGAAAAGTAATTTGTAATATCCGTTTTCCGGATATTTCATTTTCCTTCTATCAAATAAAATGGAGATTTAACCCACCGAGTGCTCTTCATATGGGTGGAGTTTGGGAGCGGTTAGTGAGGTCAGTAAAAAGTGTTCTTTTTAAAATAATTCCTTCTACGAGCTTTACCGATGAGAGTCTGCGAAGTGCTTTGCATGAAGTGGAATTCATGATAAATTCACGACAACTTGCCTATGTATCACTGGAAAGCTGTGATGATGGCGCTCTTGCTCCAAATCATCTTCTACTTGGGTCATCGGATGGCTAAAAGTCAATTTGTTCCGCTACTAGTAGCGTGCGCCATCGTTGGTGTCTAACGCAACAATTTGCTGATCGATTTTGGCATCGGTGGGTCAAGGAATAAGGGCCGATTATCTTACGTCGCAGTAAGTGGTTCAACAAAATACCCCCAGTTAAGACTGACGATGTGGTGTTGATAGTCGATCAAGATTTGCCGCGGACTTGCTGGCCTAAAGGTAGAATCGTAGACGTAATTAAAGCCAGGGATGAACCAATACGAAGCGTGAAGGTTCAAACAAAATCCGGAATACTTCATCGACCAGTTGCAAAGATTGCGATACTAGACGTCGGTACTGAGGACAAAGCAAACGCATGAATCTGGACTTGTTTACGGGTGAGGGGATGTTACCGACAAAAATGTATACAACTGGATCACCCTAAATGATCTAGCTATACTACATACATACGTATCTTATACTACATACATACATACGTATACTTGTATGCTTGTACATACACATAACTTATATACACATATTAACCACTGTTGATTGTTTGCTTGATCATTGCTTTGTACATTACATATTTATTTATCTTTGAAAAAGACAACAAAAAGCTACATATATTGCCAATACTTCACATTTGAATGAGCATGCAAAGCATCATTACCGTATCGAAAACATCTAAACAAGTATTTCAAGCGAAGATAAAAGAGTTTACTGAGATTAAAATATAATATATTTAATTTCTATAAACAACATAAATTATTGTATTATATAAGTGCAAATTGTAAGAGATGGTGTTTTTTATTAAAATAATTGCTAAACTGTGTAAAAATATTATAATACTGAGTACTTATATGTACATATGTATATAGTCGGTGTTCTGAAATAAGTTCTTGTATCGACAGTGACCCTGAAATGATGATTTCCTAAATCCTTAGTGTTCAACCACTGGATTATTATAATAAATTTATATTTAGCCCAAATACTCATTTAACTTCTCAGATGCCATTAGGATCTCGCTGGTGGCTGGACACTGTGAGTTGAGTCCGTCTCCGGCCGTTCGGAGAGTGGCCACATGGTTATTTACTCAAAGATTCTGCAAGGAAATGGAACATGGAGGTAGAACTTATTATCAATCCTGCCAAAACTGCTATCGTTCCCTTCACCAGGAAAAAAAAAACTAAAGTAGAGTTTTAGCTCTGGGGGGAGTCACAGCCGAAGTCTCCACGGAAGTGAAATACCTAGGTCTCATCCTGGATTTTAGGCTTCTGTGGAAGGTTCATGTTGATGCGGCAGTCTCCAGGGCTAAGAGAGCGTTGTTGGTGTGTAGGCGTCAATCTTTTGGTTGCTAAACTTCTCTAAGCAGAGTTTTGGCAGGGGAAAGGTGATGTCGTCCAAAACAACCAGAACCTCAGCTACCTGTGGCATGCTTCCACAGAGATAAGATTTACAAAAAGATAAGGTTTGAAAGAAGGTTTGAAGAGGTGAATACACAGCAAAGCTACCTGGATTGTCTCAGTTCTAGACAACCACATCCAGAGGAGCACTCTGCAATGGTACACGGATGACACAAGGACTCCTAAGGGAATTGAGGCAGGTGTCAATAGTCCCAGATCTAACATCTCGGTTCCACTGGGGGCTTACCCAAGTATCTTTCAGGCGGAGGTCTTTGCCATCAATGTGTGCGCGGAGATAAACTTGCGAAGAAACTATCGCAGCGAGACAATTTTTATTTCGAGGGACAGCCAAGCCGCGGTCAGAGCTCTCTCCTCCTTCGAAATAAAATCTTCGTTTATTCTGGAGTGCACAGAGAGACTGAACGCCCTGGCGGGGGGGTACCGGATCCAACTCCTTTGGGTACCAGGGCATAAATGAGTGGATAGAAACGAGACTGCCGTCCTGCTAGCCCGTGGGACAAGAGCCAATCCTGGCGGTGGGCCCTAGCACTGTAAGAGAGATACTAAGGAATCAGGTCGAAAGACTCAAAAACCAACAAGCCAAGTGTCTTATTGGAGGACACAACCTGAAAAGACAAAGGTTGGTGATGAACCTCCCCAAGGAGAAACAAAGAATCATTACAGGTATTCTGACGGGTCACTGTAGACCGAAGGGCCACCTACACAGGCAAGGGATCTGGTCTGGCGACCTGTGTCGCTTCTGTGACTCGTAAAAACAGACCCTGTCAAATTTTGCTCAAGCTGAGTCATTTAGTTTATGCTTGATAAACATTTAAAGCAGATACCCACTAGACTTTTAACAAAAATGTAAGGAAGTGAATTTCGTGTGCTGATTAATTATTATTTTTTTCGTAAAAAAACTATCACCGAAACTAAGGATAGTCTTGATAATTACTATGGGGACACTGCACAATCAGCTTCAATGGTTAAGAAGTAATTCCGTTGTGGTCGTATCAACTCAAATGACGCCGAACTTTCAGGTTTCCCGATTGAGGTCCTTCCACCAGAAATCGTCGATAAAATTCATGGAATGATATTGGATGACCGGAAAATGAAAGTGCGTGGGGTGGCTAATGTTCAGTTTTCATTACGTCAAATTTGAAGTCAAATATTGTCATATAAATGAAAACGGGGTGTCATAAGGTGCCATCTGTGTTTGCAGTCAGTTTTGACCTCGTACTGTCATATAAAATGACAGACAAGTGAAAACGATAAGATTTTAATTCAGCCGCCGATATGGCAAGATTTACCATCCAAAAGGAATTTTCCATGCGAACAGCAAAGAAAATGTTATAATCTTTAATAATTCATTATAAATAAATAATTTGGAGATTTGTTCCCTAAAACGAGTTGATTTTTTCCAAATATTGGTGAGATGCTCGACAAGACATTCGAGATCCTCCAAATTCATCTTAAAAAGTTTTTTGGCAGTTGGCCCGTCTTCTTTTTCCATGCCCTTAGTGTTGTTACTACGCAAAGCGCCGCAGTAGCTATTGCCATTCTATTATTTTTCCGCAGTGTTTCACGTTGAATTTCTTTTCACTTTTTGCAAAACCTATCAGCTGGCCGGCAGTCAAAAAATATCATTTCACATATGCCATTTGTAATGAAAACTGCCTGGCAGTGAACTGACCTCAAAATTTCGATGGCAGTGTTTGACAGCCACTGCTTTATTAACTTTGCGTCAATTTATGACATGTAATGAAAACACATTTGACACCAAATGACTAGCTGTCACTTTAGGACAGATTTTGATGGCAGTGAATTTGACCAAGTAAACCCAAGCATAAGGATGTAGGCATTTCTACTGAGCGGGTATATCACATTTTATAAGGTTGCTCTCACTCGACCATAATGGCAAAAATCCTGATTCACATATGACCATTTGCTATTTCCAAACCTGTTTAGGTTAAACGAATAAGTCATCACAGAAACAAACACCTATTTTGAGAAAATCTATTATTTGGAAGGAATAAAAAAAATGGAAAACGCTGGACTAAGTGTTTAGAGTTGAAAGGAGATAATGTTCAGAAATATAACCCTTTTTTGTTCACTTTTATTCAAAAAGTCACTGATTAATCAAACCGCCCTTTTATAAAGTGTCCTGGCATTCAATTGTCAGTGTCAAAACTAGGCTAAATCGTTTGCCAGGGCTGTTATTTTTTGATGCGTTGTCATTGTCACGTTGGAACGCATTTCGTTCATGATTTTGTTCAAATCCGTTTAAATAAGTAATTTCGGCAAAGCCAACTGTCTACACGAACGATACACCACGCCATTTAGCCGTTTGATGACGGTATACGGACCTTCCTAGTTGCACTGCAATTTAGGGGACAACTCTTTCCTTCGTTTTTAATAATAATTTGCGTACGTTGCTTAAGAATATTATGCACTACTCTCCATTCTTCCTCCAAGATGTGGGACTTTTTTTTTCATTCTTCCACGCATCGCCACTTACTCCAAACTCCAAATCGCTAGGCAATCGAATTGCCGAAAGTTACCTTTGTTGGATTTTACCAGTCGTTTCGTATACTACTGAACGATATCCCATTAGGAACCATGATATACGGACATCCCAGTCTTTCTGATACTTGTCCACTTGCTTCTTCAAATATTATTCCAAGGTCCGATTAAATTGCTCCACCATGCCATCATCTTAAGGATGAAAAGCTATTTTACAAGTTTTCCGGATACCCAGGATATGGCACATCTCTTGCAATATCGCTTACTCAAAATGTATTCCTTGGTCGGAGTGCAGTACAATTGACTCACCATATCTCTTAACCCAATTGTGACTGATTACCACCGCTATGGTTTGGCTTCTTGGTTTGGAATCAGGTACACCTCCGGCCCTTTGCTAAAGTAGTTCATAACCACGAGGACATACTTGTTTCCATGTCTGCACATTGGAAAAGGTCCGGCTTCATCCATCGCAATCCCCTCGAACGGCACTCCAGCGTTATACTGCCTCATTTGACCATGGCTTCTATTTTGAGTCCTTTGGCTACGATGCACTTCGTGCAGTTGCCAATCCATTATTCTACTGAATGCCGACATCCAACCCAATAGAACCACTGCTTGATGTTTTCCATGATCTTCGTGATTCGCAAATATCCTCCACTCGGTCCATCTTTGAGAATATCGGGAATTCTTACCCTTGGAACCACTATTAGATTGCGAGAGAATTGGCCATCCCCACTTTCCCAAGTCCTATGCAAACATCCAGATATTTTTTTAAGCTGTTCCACTGCGCCCAATATGCTTGGCGATTGGACTTTCTGCTGCCGTTTGATCTTTGGGTTGGCCGTGTGTTCATCTCCAGTCCATAAATTAGAAGTTCCAAATCCCAATCTTCCCGCTGGCATTTCTTCATTTGCTCTGCCTACCAGTACTCCGCTGGCGTTACTGTCATTAGCCGAACGTCTATTGTGCCTTCTTCGGCCCCAGGCTTTTGAGCTGTGCTTACATTCCTTTCCATTTTCAATAAAATATCGTAGCTTTGTCATCTCTCAATCCATTCCTTTCCATTTTCAATAAAATATCGTAACTTTGTAATCTCTCAATCCATCGAGCCAGCTGTCTTTCTGAATTCTTGAATTGTAGTAGCCATTTCAGCGCGTGATCAGTACGGATTTTTAAGCTTTGTGTTATGGAAACGGTTGATACGATACACTCTAACAAAGTTTGAAGTTCTCCCTGAGTTACGCAGTAGTTTTTTTCTAGTTTTCCAATTGTCACCTTCTAGTTTTCCAATTCCACCTTCTCTTGTCTATCAATTACCTGGGACAATACACCTCCTATCGCATAACAGCTGGCATCTGTATCCATAATAAACATTGATCCTAGAACCCGGTCCGCTAGCATAGGTGCAGTGTACAGCCGTTCCATCAGAGCTTCGAAAGCTTCCTCCTGTTCTTTGTTCCACTCGAAGGCTTTGTTTTGCCATGTAAGTTCATGAAGGGTCCTGAGTATCATCGATCCTGGGTCAAGTATAGCTGTATTTCTTTGTTACATCATTTTATTTCCGACAATCCATACAGAAAAGCTTGGCTAGTGGAAAATTCCGTGGAGCTTGACGTATCAGCCTTGAATCGCCAGTATCAATTTGGTGTTTAAAACTCCTTCAGGACCCTTACTGGAACGAGTCCAGGGGTTTCCCTACAGGCGCGTCCGGTGTAAAATTTTGGTGTTGCTTCAATAACCCACAATTTTTTTTTTCCAATTTTACCCAAAACGACTTCGTCTATCTCAACCTCGACTTTATCTTGTCTCTCTTTGAGCTTATTCTGTTTTTCCCTAATTTTCGCATTGTCCTGGGCTAAATTATGTTTCATCTGACGTAAACATCTGTGAAATGCCAACCAATAATGTATTCATATCCAAAGCCGCTGACGCACTAGACATTTTCCTTTTCTTCAACTATTATGCTTTCGAGCTCTGTATCCTCAGGTTTATCCTTAAAATTGTAGTTGCCATCTTCAACTCCTTCTTGCTCCATGGATCCCCACAATCGTCATACCAAGTCAGTTTTTTTCCCGGAAGTTGCTAAATTACGATCTTCCAGCTCCTGCTTGAGCACCTCAATGTTCAGATCCTGAACCTTCGTCATTTATTATTCGTTATCCTTTGGGATTTCTTTAACAATCCCACTTCTGACACGAATTGTTATGTTTTTACCCTGAAACGCCGATAAATTTTGTAAATCCTTCGGATTCGAACACTGGATTGTTAAATAAAACTCCCAGTAGCGCGATTCAGAAACTTTTTTAACAACACTCGAAGTTGACAAATCAGCTAAACAACAGAAGCTAACAATACTGCTATTCAGTAACTCTTTATTTGACAACATACGTTATTGCAAAATCAGCTGTGTTGTTAAGCTAGCGGCATCTAGTTTTGTGTTGTTAAGAAACGCTATAGTAAATTTTGTAGTTCCATCTTTTAACTAAATCGATTAAATTAACATGACTGTTTTATTAAAAACGTATATATTTTATTAAAGCAATGAATGTTAAATGTACATATGTATATATAAGTATATAAGTGAAATATAGGCATTTGCAACATAAACTGAAACATTTTATAAACCTTATTTATTATTTATATTCCATCGGCATGCTTTCTGTCACAGAGAGGCCCTCTAAATACTGGCTTCATATCAATTCCAGCACCCGCTCATCCAGCTGCGTTATGGGGGCTGCTTTAAGGTGCTGTTTGGTTAAAGACTGCTGCCTTTTCCGGTCGCGCACTCGGACACTCGTCCTACTTTTTAAATCGTGTCAAACCTATGTTAGAAGAAAAAAAACAATATGAAATAAACAGGTAGAATTAAACATACATACATATATACAATAACGTCTGCGCGTAGTGGCTATACATGGAATTGGCTTCGCAATATGCACTTGGTTATCTACACAAACCAGATATTTATTTTTACAAACATTATAGCACTTCTATTAATGAAAGTCATGAATTTATTTATACACACGTGGTTTAATTTTTCACAATTTCCAGCACAATGCACATTTGCCAGCACCGCACAGCTCCTTGTGAGTATATCCAAATATTACTTACCGTGCGCCATTGGTCGGCGGACTTTTCACCATATCCGATGGCATTCAGTATGGATGCCATCTTTTCCCACTTCTTTTCCAGCTCTATCCTACCATGGAGCCGATGAAACTTTCCGCTGGCTAGCCTCGGATTATCTTGAAAAAAATCCATCATCCCGCTCATCTTCTCCATTGAGGCACGGCTCCTCTTTGCTGCTTGGTTGTTGAGGCCATTGTGAAAATAGAAAAAGAAAAGTAAATAATATATTTAATAACTTTAATTTAGTATACAGGTAAACCTCCTACAACGCGGTGAATAGGTTCCTGAAAAACTCCGCGTTGTAGGAGACCATAACTCCATACAAAAATCAGAGTTTGGTTTCAAAGTAAAAAAATTTTCAATAAAATATTGGAATTTGTATAGTAAAAATATGTGCATAATATAATTTTGTGTATCTATTTGTTTGGTCATAAGAACATGCATATTATGTAATTTAATAACACTCCATTTATTTAAACAAAAACAAAACAAAATAAAATTTCAATTCAACGTAAAATATTTAAGTTGAAAGATTTAATAAATTAAAGCCAAAATAGACCGATAACTTTCTACTCCTCGTCATCACTTAGTATGATTTCTTTCGAACGTTTTGTTTGTACTAGTTCAAAATCTGAGCTTGATCCACTATCAGATTCTGGCATCCTTTCGACGATTATTGGTTTGAAAAAATCGTGCATTGAAGTTTGTTTGCTCTTATTTAGCAAATCTTTATAAATTTCTTGATAGGGAGCTAAATTGTTTTGAAGATTTCGTTTAAATATTTCTGCTCTGTCACTTAAAGGCCCTTTTTTTAATTTTGTCGTTGACTACACAATTACGTATGTATTTGTTTGTCACTTAATTTGTAAACACATGTTCATGTGTAGGGTGGCAATGCTATAAAGGATATAGGTATCAAAGTATGGACAAAATGCAAAGAATTTTATTTGGGCAAGAAAACCTTTTTCAAATTAAAATAGTAAATATTTGAAAAAATTTTCATAAAAATCGCGTTGTAAGAGTAGCGTTGTAAGAAAACGTCCGCATTTTGGGAACCGCGTTGTAGCGAAACCGCGTTATAGGAAACGGCGTTCTAGGAGGTTTACCTGTACTTGCTTTTGGTTTGCTAAATTTGCGCTCCAAAGCTCTTACTATTGGCCGGATGAATTGCAATGTTTTTTTTGCATTACTTTTTGTGTTTTTCGTGAATTTTGACACTTCGTTACCTGAGATGCCACTTTTTGTCAATTAGAATAAATAAGAAAAATCAGCTGTTCAGTGTTGTTTAGTATGAGTTAGTGAATAGCACAATTGCTATTGCAAACCACAAATCTTTTTAGCTAACAACACGTCAAGTTGTGTTGTTAAAAGTTACTGAATCGCTATTTTAAACAAAGAAACATTTATTTGTACACTATGCACATAATTTATTAATTGTAATTTAACACTTTTTTACCCGTTTAAACCTTTCGAAATGATCCAGAAAAACAATGAATGGTAAAATATTTTTCGTTTGCCATGCCTAATCTTTATTTTATATTTTCGCGCCACAAATGAACTCAGCTGTTCGTAAAACTTGCAAGTTTTTACTGGTTTCTAAAGAGAGCTGAGTAGACGTAGACTTTGGCGAAGCTGCAATTACTGGTGTTAACTTATTTTATAAGTTGATTAGCGATAAGACTTTTTCATTAAATCCAGCTGAGTGTATCCCGGTTAGTTTGTGCTGAAATTAACGCGTTTTGTAATTGATTATTTACTGGAAAAATTTTTATTTATTTTTTCATCTAATAAAGTGAAGAACAAAAACTCTAAAAAGAAAAGGTGAAGAACTAAAAGTATAAAGGAAAATGTCAACAAGAGCAAAAAATGCGTGCGCTTTTGCCCCTTCCCCTCAAACACCGCGAAACGTCTTAAACGTTGCATTGAAAGATGTGAGTTCACCGTCAGCTGTTTGGTTGCAAAAGATCGATACTAAATTGAAATTTTAGATGGAGTGTATTCAAAAGCATATAGTAGCAAGTATCAAAGCGTCTGAAGAGCGTGTGATGATGCGAATCGTCGAGATATCAGCTAAGCTTTCAAATTTTAAACTAGCATTTAGGGGGATCGAATAGCGAATGCAGAAAGTTGAGTTGGAACATAGCCAGTAGTGCAAAGTCTAAATAAGGAAGTTCTTGATTTAAAACAACGTGTTAATGACCACGAAAATAATTTAGTATCATCGGATCGTATTGTGAATCGACTTCCGTGCACCAAGGGTGAGAGTCCCGTTAATATATTCTCTCAAATTTGCGAAAAGGTTCAACACACAAGTCCGCTCTGCTTTTTGACTACGAAGCAGCAACAACAATACGCACGGATCAGTTATAATTAAACTCAATACACCCGGCGATCGTTCACAGTGTCTAAAACCGATTGCTAATTTCTGTAAAAAGAATAAACGACCATTGGCACTTCGCGACTTGGACTACACCTCGGATGGTATAATGTTTATTCACGAATGTCTTTCTAGAAAGAACCGCGAAATCTTGCACTTACTGCCTAACCTAATATTCACGCACTCCGACAATTTTTTGTCAAAAATGTCTCATGCTCATACAACTTGTATGGGAGCAACCCAAACTGAACGGCGTGCGCCAAAAGCTAACTCAGTTTCCAATTTTCATTTTGCGTGACATTTCGATTTGACGTTTATCCCACCGTTGAGGGTGATGCGCATTGACTTAAGTATAACGAATACGGACTTTTTTGTTTGGATGAGCAAAAAAATTATCAAAAAGCTTTGAAAGAAAGCTTTTTATAAATTTGTACATTGTTTAGAACTTGGGATTATGATTTTTATGATAATTATTGTTTATATAATATACAAGAGGAAACAAGTCAATTGCCAAACTTGTTAATAAGTTCCTGTTGTTGAAGCTCTTCATATAAATTAAGATAATATTTAATGTTTAAATACAAATTAATATGAATCATAAGGTAAAGCAAATCTTTAAACAAAATAAATAAATTGAACCAGCGCTGAAAACGTCCACCTTGTATTGTTCTCAAACGAATTTAACAGCCATGCAACTCTGTTAAGTAAACGCACGCAAATCAATTTCGGGTGGACGTGGTTAAAAATCTTGCGTGCTTGCGTCCAAAAACGCAAGCCGTGAATATTAGGTTAGCCTGTTAGCCACTTAATTTAAAAAGGAAAAACGGCTTTCGTCCGCGTTCTCTATGAAGGGTCACATGTATGTGCGAGTTCGTCCACTAACTGAGCCATTGATGATACCTGTAGCTGAAAGCTCACCACAAATCTGAGAGTAAACGTAATTGATTGAGAGCATTTATCTGCAGTTTTACGATATCCTGAATAAGCTTTTATTTTCTTTACGATATAATAAGTTCGTAGCAATAATTTATTTTTCCTTTTTCTCTCTCTCTTTCTAATAATCTAATCTTTCACCCTACTTTATATTGTATTTTATAATTATATCAACCATGAACGTCAAAAGTATTAACTTAGCAATGAACAATGAATATTAAAGCGGTCATTATGGCATGTTATTGCCATGTGAATGCCCGCAGCTTAACCTCCGACAATATCGACTACTTTAACTACCTTTCTTCTGATATGGCACTTGACATAATTTGTATAACAGAAACATGGTTTAAGCCATATATTGCTACTCATATTTATAGTGTAGGTGATTATAACTTCATTCGAAAGGATAGAACTACGGGAAGAGGCCGCGGTGTTGCCATTTACTGCCGGAAGTACCTTAAAGCGAAAACAATTTTTAAATCCGACTCTTCAAGTGCAGTTGAATAACGCTTTGTTGAGATCGTTGATAGTAGAACTAAGTGTCTGGTTGCTTGCGTTTACAATCCATTTAAGAAAAATGACCTAACGAGTCTTTACGAAAACATTTCTGAAATAGTATTATAATATGATCATAGTGTATGCTGTGGGAATTTCAATATTGACCTTGTATCTAATGATCCCAAGTCAAAAATCCTAGTAGATAACTTCTATTCAAACGGGCTTAACATAGTTAATATGAACGCCACTCGATTTTCGCCAAACTACAAACCTAGTTTATTGGATCTTTTATGCGTTAGTGACAGTGACTTTGTCAACCATGTTGATAAAGTTTCTATGGCACTACCGCCAAAAAACCTTGGTTTACAGCAGAAGTCCTGCATGTATTAGATATCGAAACAAGGCATACTGTAAATGAAAAAAAAATCAGACGAAATACCGATGGGAAAACTATCGCATTGCTAGAAATAAAGCCAATCTATGGGTTAAAAATGCTAAACAGGCATATTTGAAAACCAAACTAAATACGGATCTGCCATCAGGTATTCTTTGGAAAAATCTTAGATCAATTGGTGTTGTAAATAACGAAAAACAATTATGTAATCTTGATGTAGAAGATATTTGATAATTTTTCTTAAATTCTCACAATTCCAACTCGTGCTTACAAACTTAAAATCCGCAACAAGTCTCACAGTATGTGTTTAATTTTAATGTGGCAACTGAGGGTGACGTGATTAAAGCTATTTATTCAATTAGGTCCAATGCGGTAGGTACCGAGAGCATAAACTTGAGGTTTTTGAAACTAATTTTACCTTATATTATACTACCTCCCCGCACACATATCATAAACTTTTCAATTACTTTCTGTCAGTTTCCTAGTAGCTGGAAAACTTCAAACATCATACCAGTGCCGAAAATAAGTTACCCGGAATCGCCACGGCATTTTCGTCCTATTAGTATTCTGCCTGTTTTATCTAAGGTGTTTGAAAAGATTATGGAAAGTCAATTAGTCGAATTTTTAAACGAAAATAAATTATTAACCGAAAATCAATCTGGTTTTAGGGCACGTCATAGTTGTGCCACAGCTTTGCTAAAAATATTTGAAGATATTCGCCCTGCATATGATCAAACCTACTTAACAGTAATGCTACTGTTGGATTTTATCAAGCCGTTTGATACAGTTGACTATGAACTATTGGTGTTAAAATTGACAAATATGTTTGGCTTAAGCACATTTGCTGTAAAACGTATGAGGAGTTATCTCCCTGGTCAAATCTGGTTAAAATTACCGGCGGTTAGCTACAATTCAGCTAATTATTCAGCGCCTACTTATCTGACGGATGGTCTTAACCGGAGCTTTTAGTTCCGATTAAGCGCTTAACCGGAGATGTTGCAAACGGCCCTTATTGCTCCTCAAATCACATTCAGTGAAGTTGAAAGTATGACCACATCTCAGCTGTATGCAGATTCTCGACAATACACTGAACAAGAAATGTTTTTTTGCACAAGTTCATTTATACAGCAAACCAGAAGTCTTATTTAGAAACCTAAAATTTGGGCACTAAGAGCTAAATATTATAATAACCAAAACCACATACATACATGTTTACTTCTCGCAAGTTCTTTGTTAATGCTGCATAACTACCCTGCAAAAAATTTAGCGACTAATCTCTAAAAACAGTATTCCGGGATTAGTCCCTATCATATACAACTGGGCATTAATTAGTCGCAACAAGTCTCAAACGGGTATAATTGTAGATTAGTCCTGTATTCATCTCTTTCGTCGTTGGCATGTAAGGAGAGCATTCGCTTAGGATCCCTCGGTACGCTGGTTCGATGCTAAGTCGAAGCAAAGATTTTTATTTTTATTTTTATAAATAGACTGGTCCTCACTTATACCCATTCGAATATAGAAGGGGCCAATTAGTCTCTTCATAGGCATGCTCGAACAAAAGGGAAAAGTTCATTCCATATAACGAGATAAGAAGTTGTATTAGTCGCATGTTCCCTTGCGACTATTCCCGGACTCATCCTAGACTAACCGCATTTTTTGCAGGGTATGGAACTCTCTTCCGCACGCAATAAAAATTATTAAAGATGTACATAGTATGTATGTAAGTTGCTTTAAGCAAGCAGTACAAGCTTATTTACATATGTTGGGTTGCTGCTGAAAATACTTTTCACTCGACTATCTTCTTTTACCTTCTATCTATATCATACTTTATATGTTATAAATATTTACATAGTATGTCTAGCTTTAATTATAAAATAAAATAATATTGTGAATGGTGGAGCTCGCGGAGCCTTTTCCGTGGCCCTTTTAACTAATGAAAACTAAGATTTCCGAATTCAGTATGTATTTAATATTAATTTTATTTAAGTTAAATTTTATATTTATCAAATGTGTTTGTTAGATTTGAACAAGAGTTGGTGCGAAGTGCTTCGTCCGGATGTCTATATTCGATTGATTCTTAGTTTGTTAAGCTGTACTATGCTAGCAGCGATGACGACTAAAATGCAGCTGCTGTTGTTGTTGGTGGTGAGAGTGTGCGAAAAATGTAATGCGTAAAGGCCTTTGTTTTTGTTGGTTATTTCAAATTAAATCGTTGCTTGCCAATAGGTAGACCAAGAACGAAGATGATGACGACGAAAACTAGCGCGTGTTGATGGTGGCGTGATTTTACCGTAGGCAACAATAAGTGGTGATGTGTTGTTTTGTGTACATATGTACATATTCTATGCGAGAGCCCTTGCATAGGCTCTTGATTAGCGGTGCTTTGAAAAACAATAACTATGAATAACTCGATTAGCGCTGCTACTGCGCTGAGTAGGTTGAAGGTTGTTGTTTAAATATACATACGTATTCAAAATAAAAGGTAATGAAAAACGGAGACGGCGTTAATTATATTTTTAGTGGAGGCGCGATCATCCTCCCCCCCTGAAGGATATGCTTTCAGTCAGTTTCTGCAGTATGTGAAAATTCTGTGGGAAGTTTGCATACCTTAGTAATTGAGCGCTTATATACTCCCTCTGCGGTTTTTACTTGTACAACTCTTACTCAGCCATCTTCACCTGGCATAATGTCGATAATGCGGCCCATTGGCCACTTGAGTGGTGGTGTCAAGTCGTCTCTTAGTAATACTAAGTCGTTTACCTTCAAATTGGGTTGCGCTGATTGCCATTTGCATCTTGTTTGCAGGTCCTTTAAATAATTCTGCTGCCATCGTTTCCAAAATTGTATTTGGATCCACTGGACAATTTGATATCGTTTTAAGAGGCTAAGTGGTGCAGCTTCAGGTGTCGGTTCGGGTATAGCGGTGAAGGTACGCCCTATCAAAAAGTGTGCGGGGCTAAGCGCTTGGAGGTCGTCAGGATCTGACGACATCGGTGTCAACGGGCGACTATTTACCATTGCTTCAGCTTGACATACAATGGTATGAAGTTCATCATATGATAGTATGTTGCTTCCAATTGACCGGCGTAAATAATGTTTTGCATTTTTCACCGCGCTCTCCCACAGCCCACCGAAATATGGTGATCTGGGTGGGATAAACTTCCAGAGTATTCCTTCCTTTTTTTTACAGGTTTGTTTTTCGAATAGAGATAAAACTGGCATTTTGTGGTCAAATCTGGCAACTCTAATGTCATTTATGTTCAGTTTGGTTTGCCATTTCATCATGAACAGGTTGACAAAAGAACAACGCTTGCAAATCGTGCAAATTTATTTCGAAAATAATGGTTCAGTTCGCGAACTTTACCGTGAGCTCCGTCCATTTTATGGTCGACATAATCGTCCATCAGAGCAATTAATTCGGTTAACCATGGATCGTTTTCGCACTACGTTTACTCTATGTGATAATACGCATCCGCAGAGACGTCGAACAGTGCGCACCGAAGAAACAATTGCCGCTGTAGAGCAAAGTGTTGAAGAGGACCCGAATGAATCGATTCGCCACCGTGCACAGCAATTGGAGCTTTGTCCATCAACTTTATGGAAGATTTTGCGCAAAGATCTTGGCTTGCGACCTTACAAGATCCAGCTTGTGCAAGAATTAAAGCCGCGAGACCATGCAATGCGTCGTGATTTTGGTGTATGGGCCGAAAATGAGATTGATCTCGATGCTGATTTTCATCGCAAAATTTTGTTCAGTGATGAGGCTCATTTTTGGTTGAATGGCTACGTCAACAAGCAAAATTGCCGCATTTGGAGTGAAGAGAATCCACATGAGACCCTTGAAACGCCATTACATCCACAAAAACTGACTGTTTGGTGTGCTCTATGGGCTGGTGGAGTCATTGGGCCATACTTCTTCCGCAATAATGCTGGAGAGGCAGTTACCGTTAATGGAGACCGGTATAGAGCCATGATAACCGACTATTTTGTTCCCGAATTGGATGGCATGAATGTGGATGAGTTGTGGTTCCAACAAGACGGCGCTACATGCCACACAGCGCACGTCACAATCGATTTATTGAAGGAAACATTCGCTGAGCGCATAATTTCGCGGAATGGACCTGTCAATTGGCCACCAAGATCGTGTGATTTGACACCATTGGATTATTTTCTTTGGGGATATGTGAAGTCGCTCGTCTGCACCAACAAACCAGAAACGTTAGGGGAATTGGAAGCCAACATTCGTGGCGTTATTGCCGACATACGGCCCCATATGCTCGAAAAAGTGGTTGAAAATTGGACCTGTAGAATTGGCTTTATTCGAGCCAGCCGCGGCGGCCACATGCCCGAAATCATATTTAAACATTAATGGCATAAAATTATCCTTCCAATAAAGCCTTTCTTGTGTTTTATTTCAATTCGAAGTTCTATACCCCAAAAAAAAAACACCCGTTATTAATGAAAGTCATGAATTTATTTATACACACGCGGTTTAATTTTTCACAATTCCAAGCACAATGCACCTCCGATGGCGTTTAGGTTGACAGCCATCTCCTCTCACATATTTTCTAGCTCCATCCTGCCATGGAGCCGATGAAACTTTCTGCTGCCTAGCCCCGGATTCACTTAAAAGAAATACATCATCCCTTTGCTGCTGAGCTTGTTGAGGCCATTCTGAAAATAGAAACTTTTAACTTTATTTATTTACAATTAATTCACAACACTTTACAACGCTAATAAATTCGCGGATACTATATCTGGCGCAGTCGCAACTTCAGAACTCTTAGCTTATTGATAACAACTTGAATCTTAAAATTTTACTTACAAACTAAATTACCTAACACAGTGGCAAAGCCCTTTTATACTCTGAGCTGCGTGGCCAATGGCAACTCTAGAACTTTATCGATCGTTATCGTAAGTTTTCGATTGCGAATGTTCCATATTTCGCTTTACTCGAAATCTCTATCTTTATCTTAGTTTGGCTTTAGTTGTTCGTTCACTATGAGCAACTGATCTGCTGTTATTTAAACTTGTTTGTGTGGTTGTTATTTGTGTGTTTGCAATTCTGTGTGCGAATTTTTAATTGGTTTTTAGCAATGACTTGTAATTCCTAGAATGCATTTCAGGTGTGCTCTTCCTTGCATGTATGAATTTTTGTTGTTTTCGGCTTTATAAATTTTTAGTAATTGACAATTTAAATTTAAATAGCAGCAGATCAGTTGCTCTTGTTTGTAGTTGGTTTGTTTAAGGAAGATGGAGAAACGCAGCAGTCCACTCGGCTAGCGTAGCACAGCATTTAAGGGCCGTACACATACAACTTTCTTCGCTTTACTTGACAATTCGAAATTTAACAACCAAGCATGAGGTGTAGAAGGTTTGCTACATAGAACGCTTTGACAGTTTCTGCGTTAGTTGTTTGTTTTGAATTTTGATTTGTGCCTATTCCAAGTATTTTGTTTAATGAAAGAGTAGGAAGTGAGTTTTATTGATATAATTAAGTGGTAGTTATGCTACTTATGTACATATGTTTGAACGTCGCGAGTGTAATAAACCATATTAAGACCGAGCATATTTCGACAAAATAAATAAAAACCGATCCAGGGGAGTTTAAAAAACAGGTGAGGGTTGTTACCAAAGAGGTGTCTCATTTGCTATTTATTTATATTTCTCTTCTTTTATCTTTTAAAAAGTAATTATACACGCAAAAACTATGAAATAGTAGTAAATTTTCTAAATCGTGAAATAAAATGGAAATGTATACAGTTGATTGTCAAAGGTAAAAAAGTTGAGAGTTCGCCATTATTTTGCTTCGTTTTGCTTTGCTTTACTTTTCTCGCCTTGTACTTAGCAGCACTCATATAACATCTGTACTTTAACTTACCTGTCAAAGCGAAACTCTGAAGCAAAGCAAAGCGAAAGTCTTATCTGTACGGCCCTTTAGCGTGTTGGCTTTGCAACTCCGAGCTCCTGGATTCAAAGCCTTGGAGAAGTGGTTATGAAGAATACAAATATAACTAATTAAAAATAAAGGAAATGTGGTGATTTCCGAAATAGTATTATAACTTTTACCATTTAAAAAAACTGTTGTTGTTTTTCCAAATAAAAAATCTTCTGCAAACTGGCCTCGAGCTCAATAAAATTATCAATTATTAATTTCTATGAAAGTTTTTTGAATATATTTTTTTAGAGAATGGACTGTATTTTTATAACACTCGGACCCATTCCGCAAATGCGTACAATAGTTTATCCTGGTTGGTTCGGGGCATACCAGTGGCTTGTGCCTCTATTTTGTGCTGCGCCAACTTCTTTTTCACTTCGCTGTCCAGTCCAATTATATCAATTTATTTTAATATTAAGATATGAATTGCATTTTGTACAAAATTTACTTACATTTTATAAAAAATATCAGCTATAGCACGTAATTAACGCACAAATAAACAAAAACGCTACCGATCGTCTGACCGTTTTGTTTCCGATAAGAAAACCTACAAACTTGGATTTTGCGACACCTAAAAAAGGATGAAAATGTGTTTCGAACATGAAAATCGATAAGATCGGATTGCGCAACAGCGAACGAAAAAAGTTTGCGGATTGAAATCTGATACCGAGGAAATCGGATTCTGCGATAGGGCCGGTTAAGTTATCCCACGGGTGAACGACCACACGCATATCCGTTTGATAGAATAAGTATAAAGTAGTTTAGTTGTTAAGTTGATTTCATTAAATAAAGAAGATTACACAAGTCGTCGACACTATATTTTTTTGGTGTTTTCATACCGTAAAGATATAACTGACGACCGACAGGGGTCCGCGTCTACTCGTAAAAGTAACTAGTGCCACACGAATCGTTTTTAAAGCGAACTTAAATCGAGAAGTGGCCCTGAAGAAGTGCCCAGGACGGACTGTAAACCCTGTTGAACCTAGTGATAAACTTCGATAGAAGACATTCACGCACCACGGAGAGTGTGCATCGCGGGAGCCTTAGCCTTTTATACATACTCGCGATGTATTTGTATGGGCGGTGCCACGGTAATATTTCAAAATTTCATAAAAACCCCGTTTATTCGTTTCAAATCGCTGCTAGTATTAAATTTTACTTAATTTGTTCCAATAATAATATGTATAGCTCAGTGTTTGGCCGAGCTTCTCCTACCATTTGTGCGTCTTTATACTATACCACAAATGCAGGGACCTACAGTTTTGTGCTGACTCCGAACGGCAGATGTTTTTAATGAGAAGTTTTTTCAGGGCCTCGAGGTTTGCCATTTCCTGCCGAGGGGTGACCGCTATTAGAAAAAACTTTTATCTATTATTAAGATTTTGCTTGCCCTGACTAAGATTTGAACCTCGAACTCACCGGCATATCAAGTTATAGCACGCATCGCTACCAACTCGACCACAGCGGCCACAATTTGTTCCAATAGATACTGAAAAAACAAAGTTTTTTGCATTTTTAAAAACTTCCTTTATGGGGAAGTTGGACTCCGTTATGGTCCGATTTGAAAATTTCTTGACGGCGATACTACTAATAACACGGACAATATGTTTACCAAATTTAGTGAAACACTGTTAATTAGATTCAGAAATTTTGTCATAAGTGGTCGTGGCCCATTCTTCAAAATTTCATAAGAAACAAGTTTCTTAATTTACAATCGTTCTAAATATTAAATTTTAAATAATTTTCCCAATGACTTCCGTTACATGGAAGGTAGGCGTGTGATGAGCTCGGGGAGATTTTAGGGCTGATTTTCCAAAGGGTGTGAAAATAAAAAACATACAAATGGTGTAAGTAAAAAGTTTATTAAAATATTTGCAGGAACTCAACTTACCACCGTCTTTCGCCTGTGAGGATCGCTAATAATAGAACAATCATCGGCTCTGTCACGAACTCCAGAAAATTCGAAGTTGCTCTTTGACGAAAGTGGTAAGCGTTGCCACATGGGCGAACGGAGTGAACATTCCGCCCGCCTTGCAGTATTAGTGCGAAAAGCACATATTACAATTGAAATTCATTTACAAATCATATATGTATTTTCATTTGGAACTTAGATATAACATTTACTAATTAAAATTTCAGTTTATAATATATATCTACGTAGAGCTAATTTATGCGTATCGCTCACTGGCCAGATATTACAAATCCGAGGCGCTTGTTTTGGGCAACCATTTGTCCTGCCACCATAGGGGGTATCACGCTGGGCTGCATTATTCTTGAGTATAGATCAGCGCCTAACACCATTTCTATCGGAGCACCCTTATGAAACGATGGGTCAGCCCATCGTAAATTTGTAAATGCTCCCACCGCCTGTTGATTTAGCGAACGCAGTGGGGTCGGAGTCGGTTTCAACACTTCTACCTTCGCACACACAAACATCTCCTCCTGACCACCCAGGTTATCACGAAGTGTGATGTCACAAAATTGACCACCTCCACGCCTTTGGATACGAAGACGCAATCTTGCAACCGTGGCCGCGAAGATGCTTGTCGGCGGACTCACGGGGTCGAGTACAGCACGAACCACGGAAAACCGATCCGCAGCACTTACTTTCACCAAAGCCGTTGGCGACAGCGCCAACATTTGCTGCCAAGGAAGGGCTGCCGCTCGCTGCTCAATTATAGTTCACGCATTTCTTCGTCCGTTGGGTCCGGGCTACGCCGCTGAGTTGAATCGCGTCTTAGGCGGTCGTTTCCATCCCGCCAGTCAGATCGAAAGTCATAGTGGGCGGTGCTTCTTTCTGCTTGTCAGCTTCGATTTCTGCTCTCGTCCTCTAGATCCATCTGTTGTGCCCAAGAAAGCTCAACCACGTCTTCATCTAGTACGTCATCGACTACGTCGTTATGCAGCATCGTGTGGTGAGCCGTTCTTAACCGGAGTTCGGGAGTCATTCGGCGAAACTCGGTGCACAAGCGTAGAGGGTGATTAGCTTTGCAGAGACCACAATCGACTTGAGACATTTTCTAAATGAGAAAATAACATTAGTTTAGAATATTTACATTTAGTGAGTTTCGTTTGGTAAAACAACTAGTTTGACTACTGGTCTACTAATTATGCCACGTTGGGTTTGAACGTCGACTATTCGTACTTTACTATCAGGTCCGGGATGAATTTTTACTACCCTACCTAATAATAATAACCCCTCGGCAGACAATGGCAAACCTCCGAGGGTATTTCTGCCATGAAAAAGCATCTCATTAAATACATCTGCCGTTCGGAGTCGGCACAAAACATTTTTTGTTTGTAAATAGTGCACGTCTTGCAGTGAAATATGCACTTTTTCACTTTCTGCCTCAAGCGTGGAATGAAGTATTCCTGCTGGACCATTCGGATCATCAGCTGCTTTTCGGCATGGAGGAGTGTTGAGTGGAGGAATTCTAAAAGAAGGGAGCAGAATTTTGACTCATCTGGGATAATGATAGGGTGACGCTCGTTATAACTCAGGGCAGCGTAAGCGAGGCGTCCCTTCACGCGTAATATGCCTACTTTGTCTAAAAAGGGGTTTAAATTTTGTAATGAGTCCTTCTTGCTTATTGGATTTCCAACTTCCAATGTTGCAATCGTATCACCGTAGTATTTACGTTGGGCGTTTCAGATTAATTGCAACTTTGCTTGAGATACTTCCTCCTGAGTTAGAGTGAAGGTGGGCTGGATAGTCATTTTCTTTGATTTATGTACAAAACGATACATAAAAGCCACGACTCGGAGTGATCGTGAAAAGGAAGAGAATCGGTCAAGAAGGTCGCTATGTTCAAAGGCATGGAAGGCCCTTATCTGCCTTTGTTCCGGAGGAGAGGGGTTGATTAACGAAGATTTTGGCCATCGCGTCGGTGGCTTTATTAGCCATCCTGGACCGTTCCACCACAGGGAGCAATCCTTTAGATCTTGAGGTTTCGTACCACGTGTGCCTAAGTCAGCTGGATTATGACCGCTGGAAACGTGTCGCCAAGTTGCGTTGTGAACGTTTTCGAGTATTTGGGATGTTCGATTAGCGACGTATGTTTTCCACGTCCAGGGAGGTTTCTCCAACCAAGCTAGCACAATAGCAGAGTCTGTCCAGATGGTTAATTCGTGAGGGGGCAGATTTAATTGGGAGTGAATCTGCTTGATCAACTTGGACAGGAGCACTGCCCCACAGAGCTCTAACCGAGGTAGTGATACGATTTGTAGGGGTGCCACTTTGCTTTTAGCTGCAAGCAAATGGGAAGTAGCGGCGGATTCTTTGTGCTGAACTCTTAAGTAAACGTACGCGAAGAAGGCTTTTTCAGATGCATCTGAAAACCCATGCATCTGAATGGTATTTTCTGGTGAGAATTCTACCCAACGTGGAATTTTAATATCTCTAATCGCGAAGAGATTTTCCCGAAAAGAGCTCCACTTGAGAAATGAGTTGGGTTTCACGTTTTCATTCCAGTCTGTTCCTTCCATCCAGAGCTGCTGTAGGAGAGTTTTAGCAGTGATCATAATGGGCGATAGCCATCCTGCCGGATCGAAAAGTTTCGCCACTGATGATAGAATCTGTCGTTTTGTCGCACCATTTGTGTCTGGAAGCGGTTCAACAGAATAAGAGAAAGTGCTGTTGCTGCATTCCATTTGATTTCAAGAGTTTTTGTGGAGCTGGTGTCTTGAAATTGGAGAAAATCTGAGTCTAGAAGGTCAGACTGGGGGATTTCTTTTAACAGCGTTTTGTGATTTGCTGTTATCTTTTTCAGCGGGAATCCTGCTGATTTTAGGGTATTGATAGTTTGGGATATCGATTTTTTGGCGGACACCAGGTCGTGTCCGCCCGAGTGAATATCGTCAACATATATTTCGTTGACTAGGATTTCAGAGACTCGGGGAAATTTTTCTTTGGAGTCTTCGGCTAATTGGTGTAGCGTTCGTATGGCCAAGTATGGCGCACAATTAACGCCGAATGTTACCGTTTTGAGTTTGAAATCTTCAACTGGAGTTTGAGGTGATCTGCGGAATAGGATTCGTTGAAAATCCTGGTCTTCCTAATAGATGTATATCTGACGGTACATTTTCTCAATGTCGCCATTGAAAACATATTTGTTCAACCGCCATTTAAGAATGATGAGCATTAGGTCATTTTGGAGGACAGGACCTGTGTGTAGCACATCATTAAGGGATACGCCAGAGTGAGAGAGTTTTGATGCATTCAAAACTACTCGAACTTTGGTAGTTTTGCTGTCGGGTTTTATAACAGCGTGATGTGGCAGATAAAATGATAAGTATTTGCCGTCATGTATGATTTCTTGAGAATTTGTGGGTTCCATATGGTCTAGACTTAAGTATTCTTCAAGGACTTTCGAGTATGTACCTTGAAGTTCTGTCCTTTTCTCAATACTTCGCTCTATACTGAGATATTGCTGTTGGGCAGCGGGTCTAGAGTGCCCCAGAGCAAACGGGAGTTTTACTACGTAGCGACCGTCCTCTCTTCGAAAAGTGGTGCTTTTGTAGAGTTCTTCACAAAATGTATCATCATTTGTTTGAGTAGGGGTTGAGGGTACTTCCTCCTGTTCCCAAAATCTTTTTAAGAGATCACCAAGAGAGTCGGCTGAACTTTCGACTACTTGAGTAGAGAATGAGGAGATTCGTTCAGTTATAGGGCCACTTAAAATCCACCCAAATATGGAGTTTTGGGCCAATAAGCTTCCACCAACATTGCTTCTGAAACCTGGAAGCAATATTTTTGGTAGTATGTCGCTACCAACTACCATATCTATTTTTTTTGGTTCAAAACAGCCGGGATCTGCTAGAGGGAGTGTGGCGTACTCTCTGAGTTCAATTTGCTTTACTTTACATGATGGTAAAAAGTGAGTCAGTTGGGGTAGAATTATTGCGTGAGTTGCAATTTTAATGGAAAGGTCTGGAGAACATATCGTTATTGAGCAAATTTTGTTTGCGTTTTGGATTGTTCGTCCACCCATTCCGAGAATTTCATGATGGCTCTTCACTGTTGGTAGACCAAGTAACTTTTGAACGCGCGATGTTACAAATGTTTTCTGGGAACCTTGGTCAATGAGAGCTCGGATTTGCGTTTTTTATCTTTTGTGGAGAATAGGGATAATTGCCGTTGGTAATAGAGTTTTTTCTCTGCTACTGTAGAAGTGTGAAAGTACTCTTTCCTCATCAGTTTGGGCTGAGTTTGACCAATTCATTGCCTCGGCCTGTTTAGAGGTACATGGCCTTTCTTGGTCAAGTGTCACTTGGGCAGTGACTTTATTTCTTTGGGATTTTGGGTTGCTTGAGCCTTGATGATTGGCCTGGTAATGGAGTAGAGAGTGATGCCTTTTTTGGCAATATACGCAGGTGAAGTTACTTCGGCAATCTTTTTCTTGGTGGGAAAACGCTAAACAGTTTTTGCAATAATTGTTCTCTCTTACGAACTTATTCCTATCTAGAATCGAGAGTTCTCTGAATTTTACACAACTCATCATTGAGTGGTTTGAGTTGCATAATTTGCAAGATACTGGTCTCTTTGGCTTTGTGTTGAACGGGTGAGTTTAAGTTGAGATTAACTGAACTCTGAGCCATTGATGTGCGTGGGGTGAAATTAAGTTGAGTGAGTTTTGGTTTACTTGGCCTGTATGTGCTAAGCCGTTCAACTACTTCATATCGAGTAGTTAGGAATTGGTCCATTTCTGACCAGAGAGGTAACTCTTTTCTTGAGTTTAGAGATTGTTCCCATAAGGCGAGTGATTCGTAGAGAGTAGAGAGACAATTATTAATTGTTGTTTGAATTTGTTGGAGTTTTTCTCCATTTTCAGTGAGAGCGGGCTGAATATTGAAAAGTGTGTTTATTTGATTGTCAACGACAATCCTACGATTTTCGTAGCGAGATTTAAGCGCGTCCCACGCAAGCTGGAATTTGTGGTCATTTAGCGCATATTTTTTTATTATTAGGCCTGCTTTTCCACGAGTTTTTTGTCTCAAGTGGTATAGCTTTTGGGGCTGGGATAATTTTGGGTGATTTATGTACACTGCTGTGAACATATCACGGAATTAAGGCCAGTCTTCGTATCCTCCATAGAAGACTTCCGTGTCACAAGCAGGTACTTTGAGGTAGTTCAGAGTGTCGGTTTGGGGTTGGGGTTGGACTATTGGAATTTGAGAGATGTTTGTATGTGTTACTTCTGAGGTATGGTGGAATTCACTTATTAATTCGTTTATCCTGAGCCTAGTGTTCATTCCAGAGTCAATTGAAGTCTCGAACGTTGAGCTGCCCGCCTTTTTAGTTTTCTCGTCCATATTGCCCATCTGAACTCCTTCGTCCGCTGCCTCCACCCGAGCCATGAGTCTGTTGAGTTGTTCCACATATGTCTTCAGGCCGGCTTCAGTGTGATCAGCTTCATTGAGGTTCCACCATTTTTGACAGTATTTGTCCAGTTTTGCTGTTTCGTACAAGAACTTTTTGTAATTATATCCCTGTTCCTCATCTTCCGATTGGGATTTTGACCTCGTCTTGACTCCAATGGAGGTTTGGAGGGTTTGAAGTTTATCCTGCTTTTCTTCTGCCATTGTGAGTTTTGATTAAGAGGGAGTTAAGAGACCAACTTGAGAGTGATATTTGGGAATTGTTGAAAAAAAAAAAAAATTATAGCAGGAATTTATTGTATTATATTTACTAATATTTTATTTATTTTACCGTTTATTATTTAAGCGTAGAGATCATATTTAGTTTAATTTGATTTAATTTAATTTAATTTGTTATTTTATTTATTAATTTCATGCGAATATCAAATTTCCACACTTTATTCGGAGTCGGTGCTATATTTATGATCCGCACTGTATTTTGGGTTGCTGCTATATTTTTGCACCGCATTGTACTGTCTCAGCGCGTCTGAGTCCAGTAATGGGTATGTATATATGTACGTTGCGCTAACGAAGAGGGATTAGTATTACACGTGTGTGTGTGTATGTACATGTGTCCGTCACAGCAGTGCTTTGCTAGTGCGAATAGTGAAGGAGCGGGGGAAGACGGAATAGAGAAAGATCACTTTTACTTGCGCTTGCAATTGTAGCGGCGTATGTATGTAAATATGTATGCCGGTATGTATATACACCAGTAGGGGAAGTGTAGCGGGCACTGCTTATATACATACCTAACAGTAATTTTGCTGGGTGTATTAAGTGAGCGCGTGATCTTTTTGGGTGAGTTTGGGGTTAATAACTATATACGTGTAAATAGATAATTTTACTTAGCGGATTTATATTTTTTGAGTTTGTAAGGGGGTGAGGGGAAAATTACCGGTTTTTATATATTATATGTATACACATTAGACTGTCCCTTATGTTTTAATAACTGTATTTTCCTTGCGCATACCCCCCCCAAAATGTGAGGTTTGGTATCAAAACTATCCTCCAAAAATTTTAAGCCGCTACGACCACGCCTTCTGGAGGCGACTTTGATTTGAAATTTTATTCAATGTCACTCGTACGACGTGTTGTACTGTGAGTATTATACTCATACATACAATGATATTTTTCCTAAGTTTCTTTCTAAATTATTTTAATAAGTAAGAAAGTAACAATTTTGATCATTAGTTCGATTAATTTTATTGTAAGAATTTGGGATACAAAAATTTTTTTTCTGCATAGAGATCTATGTTTCTGCTGTAATACTAGAAATTGCTTTTACTCGTCAATAGCTGTCATAACGTACCATAAAAATTATTAAATATGTACCTACTCAATGTTGTATTATCTTTGCTATGAAAATACAGTCGAGCCTCGATTATCCGTGATGGTCGGGACCAGAAGCATTACGGATAATCGATTTTCATGGTTAATCGAATAACAATCAAAATTAAACTATTCACTTGTAAATGCTTCTGGCTCATCGTATGCAAACAAGGGAATTCCCCGTTTTCATGTTTATTATATTCAGCACACTTTGATTTTGCTAGTTTTTTTGTTGTTAGTTGCAAAAATTGTTCGCGGTGCTTTTTGATCGCGATCTCATTGATTGATAGCAAAAGCTCTTTTTGCAAAAGCTTTCACAATGTGTTCGTTCTTCACGAGTCCGTTATTGTACCGTTATTAAAACGACTCAAAGCTTTCAATAAATGTAATTTCATTGTTGAGTACAATTTGTAAAGTGAAGTCGTGTTTTGATTATTAACTAATTTTGAAATTGGGAAATTAAGTTATTTGTTCATATAATTTTATATTTTATAAAATGGCAGTAGAATTACGGAGTGCAAAACAAAATATATTTTTAGTAGGTGAAGTTAATCACCAAATAATGGGGGCAAAATTACCTTCAAATCGACAAGTCTTGGCTGTCTTGTTTTTCAACATTCGTCAAGTTAAATTAACCTTGAGTGAAAGCGCTAATCTTGTGATTAGGGAATGTATGATTTTTTCAGTACAAGAGCAGCACCCAACTGTGTTACAAAATTAACAAGTCTTTATCAAGATTGGAAAATTCTCCAAAACAATTCAAAACAAAATACACAAACCTTTAAAAATCGCGAAGATGATTTCCAAAATAATTTGGATAATTTATTTGACATCGCCCACGCAGATGCTCTTGAAATTATGAAAATTGAAGAAGACAAAATATTCTTACAGCGACAAAGGGAGCCCGGACGACCTGGCTGTTTAGCTGGTGTAGACCGAACATTGGCTGGAAAAGAAGAAAGAGCGAAAAACAGAAAACTTATGGAGGAGCAACGTCGAAATAAACAAATCACTGCAAATATTAAATGCACATTACCAACAACATCTAACTTTGAATCGACCGAAAAACAACAAAATATTTCTATCAGCACTCAGGAAAGCACAGACGAGGTTTCACCTGAAAAGTCACAACCTGATATAAAGAAGACGCGCGGAAGAAAAGATTTTATTACTGCAAAATTAGTTGCCTCTTTGGACAGATGGCAGTTAAGCATAAGAGATTCTGTTTATATTTTATAAGCGACATTGGAAGCGTTAAATCTTGATTGTGATGAATTTCCAATTAACAAATCGTCAATTCATCGAGTTCGTGCACAAATGCGAAAAGATAGAGCAGAAAATATAAAATTAGATTTTAAAAATGATGTGCCCGAACTAGTAACTGTTCATTGGGACGGAAAATTATTACCTGGTATTGATGTACGTAGTTCCAGAGAGGAACGCTTGCCTATCGTTGTATCGTTTGGAGACAAAGAACAAATTCCAGCTGTACCTATTTTAGAAAATTCCTCTGGTAAGGAGCAAGCTTCAGCAGTTGCAAATGCTCTACATGATTGGAACTTAAGGGAAAAAGTGGAAATCATGTGTTGTGACACGACATCATCAAACACAGGTCGTTTTAGTGGAGCTTGTGTGCTTCTGGAACAAATTCTTGAAAAGGAAATATTGCTCTTTCCATGTCGTCATCACATTTATGAGCTGGTTCTTAAGAGCGTATTTGAATCGAAAATTAAACATGCTACTTCCTCTCCAAATATCCCAGTTTTCAAAGAACTGAGAGAGAATTGGAAGAGCATAAATATAAATAAAATTGAATTATGCTCTGACTTCGATAAACAGCATTGTAATGATGAAAAAATTAATGAATTGATAATGTTTTATTGAAATGTACTACAAAAACCTTTCATAAGAGCAGATTATCGTGAATTGGTCGAGTTGTCAATTATATTTTTGGGAGGCGATACGGCAAATACGTTGAAAATCAGACCACCTGGTGCAATGCACCAAGCCAGATGGATGGCCAGAGCAATTTATTCTTTGAAAATATGTTTGCTGCAGTCCCAACTCAAATTGAATTACTGATAAACGAGCGATTAGAGATGTATGCCTTTTTATTGCAGTCGTTTATGTAAAACCGTGGCTTGAATGCAATTCAGCTGTAAAGGCACCGAATCAAGATTTGTCCTACTGAAAAGTTATGAAAATATTGACAAAATAATTTCCAAAGCAGGTTTGGATAAGTTCTCTAAACACCTGTGGTATTTGTCTGAGGAAATAGCCGTATTAGCTCTTTTTGATAGTGATGTCGATGAGGTCACAAAAAATCGAATAGCCAATAAATTAAAAAGCAAGAGCTCGTCTTCTTTTGACAAAAAATATATTCTATCAGAGAAAGATTTATCTTCGTCTTTGTACGGTGAGTTATAAAATTTTAAATTTTCAACGCATCAATAATTTTATATATAATATATTTTTTTTTTATTTTTTTTTAAAGAAAAAGACGAGTGAATTCATATCTTCGAGGAGTAACAATTTGTTTAATCGGTTCAAAATTGATCCGAGTTTTCTACAAGAAGACGCTTCTTTGTGGCAAGAAAATTTTGCTTTTACACAAGGCAAAAATAAAGTAATATCGTTGAAAGCTGTGAACGATACTGCTGAAAGAGCGGTAAAACTTGTGCAAGACTTTCACGGTTTAATAACCGCTAATGAGGAGCAGAAACAGTTTGTACTACGCTGTGTGCAGGAACATAGATCCATTTACACAGATTGCAGAAAAGATACTCTAAAAAGAAAATATGCGATCTGAATAAAATGTGTGTTTTCGAAATTCTTACGTTAAATTGAAATGAAATGCTAATTAAATGTTTAACTTTCTTTTTTGCAGTGCTGCCGCGGTAATCCCTTTTCATAAATACATACATTCATCATTTACATACATTCCTCAAATAAACACAAACATTATTATTGAATTCTATTTTTTTTATTATTTAATGTTTAGATTCAATTTTTGAAAGTATTTTACTTTTATTAACAATAAATATAGAATTTTGGTCAGTTTGTAATACTCACAGTACAACACGTCGTACGAGTGACATTGAATAAAATTTCAAATCAAAGTCGCCTCCAGAAGACGTGGTCGTAGCGGCTTAAAATTTTTGGAGGATAGTTTTGATACCAAACCTAACATTTTGGGGGGGTATGCGCAATGAAGTTTTTTAAAAAAATGTTCCCTACAAATAAGGGACAGTCGAATACACATATGTACGTAATTATGCGCGGGAAATTAAAATTGCGGGAGTTTATTGCTGCCGGTTTAGGGATCCGCTAAGTACATACATATATGTATGAAAATGAGAATAGTTTAGCGGATTTTAAATATGTAACAGAGAAAAAAATCCGCTAAACTGAAATAATGTGTATGTACATATGTATGTGCAGTTACTAGAGTATATATGTACGTGTTTAGTTTAGCGGATTCTGCGTATAACTTTACGTAAGTAAATGAGCGGGAAATTTTCATACATTTACATACATAAGTATGTATTTATATTTCGTTTGCGGTATAAGATCCAGATTTTCTATACCGGTTTCGGAGTCCGCTAAACTTTTTGTAAATAGATGAACTTACTTGGGCATTCCTTCTATGAATATGTACAAACCGCTTTGGAGATCTAAGTGTGTCGCTGGTGTACCCTTCCTTGAAAACCACTCGTTTAGTGTTGTCGTTCGTCTGCTTCTCTAGTTGGTGTCTGGTTATTTATTTATTTATTATTTTTTTTGTTGATGATTTTTTGTTTATATTAAAAAATGTTGGCTTTAGAAGGAAACACCCTTTCTTGTAGCAGGTAGGTAAGTAGAAACTTTTATTTTTCAAAACTTTTTCCCTTTTTTTTTCCACTCAGGTAAGTATCAGTGTAGTTAATAAAGAAATACTTTTATATTTAAAAAAATTTCTTAATATATTTTTTTGAGTTTCGCTTTTTTCAGAATTTTGTTGTTCTCTTTTTGCACGGTAAGTATTTATTTATATATGTATATGCTTATATGTAATTAAGTACATACATATGTACTTATGTTAACTTTCCTTTATATGATGTAAGAACTTTTTTTTTTTTTTTCTTTTCAGGTTTGCGCTCACTTTTCACTGAACACAGCTGTATCCATGTATGTGGGGAGAGGGGTAGTTATTTTTTTTATATTTTTTAAATTATTCACAAACTTTATTTTTCGTTACTCGCACACCGGTATTGTAATGTTCGTTCTTAACTTGTGCGCGCCCACACGTTGGCTTTTGCTGCCACACGTTAGGCGCCACTTTGGGTAATGGTTTTAGGTGTAGCACGCAGGCTACCATATTAGTGTTCACACACACCAAATCTTACGAGTATGTCATAATGTTACACTACTGCAAGAAGAAAAGGAACCGGATGCAACCGAGAAGTAATACGCCGGATTTACGGCTTCAGAGTCTTTTACACTTTGACCGTTGGGAGCGAGGTCTATCGGGGCCCGTCTTTGCGGCTAACAAGCAGTGGTTGGGGAGTTCGCGACCTCTTCCCTAAGATCCATGTCATTACAATGCTATTACAGAGCCCCTATTTTGTTTTAGAAATCACAAAAAAATTATAACCATGGTTGTGGTAAAAAAAAAAATTTTGTAAGAAAATGTACCTGGAATGGTTGATTAAAACGGAAACTAAATGAAAAGAAAAATACAGAAACTAAACATGTTTGCACGCTGGGAGCAGCGAAGTTTTACCCGCGCTCGCGCTTCTGCTCCCACCCTACCATGGCCTTTCTTGCGCTTAAAAAAAATGTTTGTTAGGCCCCTTAAGCACGCTTACCACTTCACTTCATTACCCGGAAAACAATTGGAACAAGATTATAAAGACATTTTTAAGATTTCAAAGTGCTATTCGAATTTGCTTTTAATCTCAGGTAATATTCATTTTTTCCACAAAACTTATTGAAATAACGCATAATGTATTCTTATATACTATTTTCCTTAACAATAAGCATAATCATTTATTCCTGTTTAGCATACCATTAATAAAAATTAGGATATTCGTAACATTTATATTTATTCCTCCCGGAAATGTTTTATAAGAACAACCAAGCTAATTTCGAAATTATTCTTCTAATTCTCAAAAAGAAACAAATTTAATTCATAATTACGTTTTTGCAATTTCCAGAATTAGGAGTTATTTAAGTTTTGCAAAAACTCATTTTAATCGCTACTAACATTAATTTTAAGGGGTAGTCTCAGCTGAGCCATGATGTTGAACATTATTTTTATGTGGTCATTGACCTGCATTTAATTATTTTACATATGCATAAGTACAAACAAAAATATATATACATATGTATGTATGTAAGATAATGAGAGAAAATGAAAAAACTAGATCATATGTATGTATGCACATACATGTCTGTATGCGTGATCTCTCAAAAGATCGACAAATTACTGTAACTCAATATGCTCATATTCGCATGCAGTATACAAACATATATATATATTCACATATGTATACATAACAAATGGCAAAATTTTGTAAAAGTTAAATAAAATATGTATGTAGAAACAAAATGAATCACTTACATTTGACATCGATGAAGCGTAGAAGGCCTTCCATGCTCGTCGTTGTTGCTATATTTATGAGCAAAATTGTTGTTATTAATTTACAATAATTTTTGAAATAAACATTAATGAGCCTTGCATTTCTTAAACCAATTTTCTACGTTTCCTCTTTAAACTTACATAGTCATAAAAAAATATTGGTACCAAGCTGAGAATTATTAGTCTATCATGGTGATCATAAATTTTCGTTTGTATACGGTTTTATCCCGCCTGCCAGAAAACTTATATATGTATGTACATAGGTATGTGCTTACAGAGAAAATTAGGAAAAGCAAAAGTAACAATGATATACTAAAACAATTTTAATAGATCATACCGCTCTCTCAAACCTAATTAATATGTTTTTAACATTTAAATTCTGCAATTTTGAGTTTATGCATTTGAGAGAGTAAAGAAAATGAAACAGCAAAGAAACAATGTTAAGGAGATCAGTTCATGACCATGTGCATGGATCAGCTGATTTGCCATGCGTACCTAATGTACGTATGTAATGCATGTATGTATCTCTGTACGTATGCAACTCTTTCTTGTTTCTTAATATATGTATGTTTAATGTAGGTATGTCTTACACCCACGATCTAGAAAATACAGAGGTTGCGCCTTCCGCAAACCGCTATTCGCTCTCAGCAAATTTGACAGAATCAGCTGTTTATGCTACGTCACAGAACGCGGTTAGTTTTGTTTGTATGTTTGTAAGCATACAATTGTTTGTACTTAAATTCTATGCTTAAAAGCAATTTTATTCAAAATAAAGTTATTAAACATGAAGTGCGCAGTGTTAAGTGTTAAATCACAGAGTCTATCAATGATACTGGGCTATAAAACTCGCTAAAAGTGATGTGAAAGTGTAGCTGTGCGCACTTGGTAGCAAGTTAAGCTTCTTGTGTCTCCTAATGCTGCAATGCAGTTTTTTTCAAAGCATCCAATCAAACACAGTGCATAAATGAAGTTATTTGAATATAAATATGTTGCATAAAGTGCCGAAATTGGTAAAAACTTTAAAATTTAGAAATCCTAGCAGAACCTAACCTCACATTTTTGTTTACAATTTCTTTCGATTCTCAGAAAAACCATGTTCGTGACGTTGCACGCATTTTGCTTCACATCATTTTTCGTCGGGAAGGCGCAATCTTGTATTCTATCGTTCTTGTCTTACACCTAATACAAAGTGATGCCTAAGTATAAAAACTAATTTCTTACACTAACTTTTTATGTTCGCTAACTAGATTATTAACTCATTTTTAGTAATTTATAAAATCATTTTTTTTGGTGATTTAGGTTATGAATTAACACTATTAAGAGGTAAGTATTTATATATAAAAAAAGGTTAAATGTTATGAAGAAAAGCTTGTAAGAATGTGATTATCGAATCGCCAATCTTAGAATTTCGTTTCCTTAAATAATCCTTTGGGTTCAAACATCTTGCAAGAATTGTAAGGAAATTTAAGGCTCTTTAATGATTTATACTGTGTTAGCATCCGAGCTCTAGTTTCCATGTTGAGAAGGGATTTTAACGCAAAGTAACTGAACGGTGTACATATGTATATATGTATGTGCAGGTGGTGGTTAGACTTTGTTCCGACAATCAAGGTAAGCCATAAATCCCGCGTTTTCCCAATGATACGGGGGCACGTGTGTCTTTCGAGGTATGTATATATCGCTATAAATTGCGAAATGCCAGAGAAATTGAATGTCTGTTGATGATAATTAGTTTTTAGAAACCCTTGAAACCTTTTGCATTTTACGACAAAAAGAAAAATTAAAAAAAGGTAATCTTACCAAGTGTAAACTTGTACTGCGGCACGTTAATCCGCTAAGGTAGCCAAGGACTCCTTAATTTTAGTTCGCTAATTTATATGTATAAATTTATTTGAACGTTTATAACTAAACTTTGACAAGGACACTTGTATTTTATTTTTCACCGCACAATTCAATTTAACACTTGCTCTGCTCGCTGGTCTGTCGGAAAAGAAGGAAAATGGTACAGAGGATGCTGTACAAAGATTTGACAGATCACTGTGCAAGTCGTTTAAGTGTTATATCCGCCATATGACAATGACGTAAATATATGTATATAACAGTCAATAATTTCTGTAATAGATTTTATTGAACTGATATGTACATTTTATTGAATTGACCTAAAAAAATTGACTTGAAATTTAATGATAAAAGAAATATTTGGGGAATAAGTAAACAAATTAAAAACTTAGAAACGCCCATTACAAACTGGATAATGCGATATTTTTTAAAGAGGAGCATTAGCCTGAAAAGGGCAGTTAGCTTCGTATATCTTTAGCATGGAATGTTCCTATTTGCCTGCCTTGAAGGTCTTCTAACACATAATAGGAATTTCCTATTTTCGCCTTAATTCTTGCTTTTAGAAAAGAGTGGCTGAGCTTAGCATTGACGTTTTTCTCGAAATTGCTCTGGGCAAAGTTTCGACGGAAAACTTCTTGCCCTACTCTAAACGATACGGGTTTAGATCGTAGATTGTATTGTCTACTGTTTTGCTCGTAAGCTTTAGTCAAATTGTCTTTTAATTTGGTTCTCATTAAAATAAGTTCGTCATCGCGTGACAGTCTAATGGCTGGTTCATCTAATTGCTGGAGGTTTCTCAAAAGTTCATATGATGACCCGTGATTTATCATATCGAAACCGAACAAAGCGTGATATGGTGAACAGTTCAATGCTTGATGAAGGGAATTCCTGAGCGCACAACTAATAGCATTTATATTTATATCCCACTCACGATGATCGCTTTTCCGGTATGCCCTGATAGCAGCTATCAATGAGCGATTTACGCGCTCAGAAGCGTTTGATTATGGTGAATATAAGGCAGTTAAAACATGCTTTACGCCATGTTTTGTTAGAAATGCCTCAAAATCATTAGCTTTAAACTGAGAGCCATTATCGGTGACAATAATTTCCGGTATACCATAAACAAGGAAAATCTGATTTTTTAGAAAATGGACTATTAAGTTGGTGGTAAATTTTTTTAATGGACAAAGCCAATGGAATTTTGATAAATGGTCCATTACAATAAGCAAGCCAATATTACCAGACTTACTCCTTGGGTACGGTCCCAAGATATCGACATATAGTCGTTGAAAAGGTCTGTCTGAAATCGCTTGATTACCCATCGGCGGACGTAAAGTCACGTTCGGTGCTTTTGTCATTTTGCATGTTTCGCATTTTCGTACATACGCTTTGACATCCCTTACCATTCCTGGCCAATATAAATTTCTGCGAAGTAAATCTTATGTTTTAGACATTCCACCATGAGCTGCAATCAAGTCATCATGTGCGTGTGACAGTACTTCATTACGAAGCTCAAGAGGAACCCAAAGTTTCCAAGCATTTTGCTCCGATTCAGAGGTGCCGTTGGAGTGTTGTGTTCGAATATAAACATATTTTTCAATAATTTTTATATCCGGATACTTTTCTGAATTTTTCAAAATTTTCTCTTTCAGATCCTCATAATCTTTTGCATAAAAATATGAAGAGGCTAGATCGATTGGTGGCCCTATTTCTAAAGCGTTAACTTCTCCGTGCATCCTAGAAAGGGCATCTGGTACAATATTTTCTTTTCCTTTTCTGTGACTGATAGTAAATTTGAAACTTTGCAACTTTAAAACCCACCTGGCTAAACGACCATTTAACTTTGGTTGCCGCATGAGCCATAAAAGACTCGAGTGGTCAGTTATTACCTCGAATTCTTGCAATTCCAAATAACAGCGAAAGCGTTCTATTGCCTGCATGGCAGCTAGACATTCGCGCTCGGTTACACTGTAGTTGCGTTGCGCAGAGTTTAATTTTTTTGACATAAATGCCACAGGACATTCATCGCCGTCGTCGTTGAGTTGAACTAGAACAGCGCCGATGCCATAGTCACTCGCGTCGCAGTGCACGTAAAATTTTTTTTCAAAATTCGGGTTTTGCAAAACGGGGGCTGTGGTTAGCAGTCGCTTCACTTTTTCAAATGCAACTTGCGCAGCATCTGTCCACAAAAATTCTTTTTTGGTCGAAAGGACTTCAGTAATAGGGAAAGTTACTTCCGCGAAATTTTCTATGAATCGTCTATACCATCCTGCAATTCCAAGAAAACCGCGTATTTGTTTAAACGTTTTTGGAATTGGCCAGTTCAAAATGGATTCAACCTTTTCCGGATCCGTTGCTATACCGCCATGACCGATAACATAGCCAAGGTATTTAATTTTGGTAACACAAAATTGACTTTTCTTAATGTTTATCGTTAAATTCGCTTTTCGGAATTGTTCAGCGATTCGTACTAAAACTGAAAGGTGAGATTCGAATGTATCCGACACGATGCATAAGTCATCCAAGTATCCGAAGACGCAATTCCTAAGGTCAGGTGGAATGATCTCATCCATTAATCTACACATTGTTTGAGCTGCGTTGCACAAACCGAATGGCATTACCATGAATTGATATAAGGGCCGACCAGGTACTGTAAATGCTGTCAGTGCTTTTGACCGTTCTGTAAGCGCAATCTGCCAGTATGCATCTTTTAAATCGATTTTAGTTATAATATGTGCCTTTGGCAATCGCGACAATATACCCTCTATCATTGGAAGTGGATACGCATCCTTTTGTGTCACTTCGTTAATTTTTCTCGCATCAAGACATAAGCGGATTTTATTTGGCTTAATGACCATGTGCATTGGTGAGCTCCAGGCACTATTGGATTTTTCAATGACACCTAAACTCAACATTCTATCAATTTCTTTGTACATTAGTTTTTCTACCCCTGGGGAAACAGGATAAAAGCGTTGTTTAACTGGCTTTGCGTCGCCAACGTCAATATCATGCGTAAGCAAACTAGTTCTGCCTAAACCTATCTTTTCGAAATCGGGAAATAAGGCTTTAACTGCTACAAGCTGTCGACATTGATCCTCCGTCAACAGACATGAATCCGAGTTTGAAGAGTTGGTGGCAAGATCTTTCGCAGAGTTGTCTAAAGATACATTAGAAATAATGTTTGGTGCTAGGCCGAAAGTTTTCCAGAAATCAATGCCTAGAATCAAGTTTTGTTCTAACGACGGAATAACGAATAGAGTAAGTTTTCTTGTCTGGTTTTTATAGTCGATATTAACTGTCAGACTGCCTAAAACCTGATGTGGTTTACCATCAGCTGTTTTGACATTAGAGTGTATTTTTCTAAATTGAGGCAATTCAGTAATATTTCCTTTTGCGAGCGTCGAACCCACGCAGCTTATGTTTGCTCCAGTGTCCAGCAAACCGAATACTGTTTTATTAAGAACTTTGACTTCAGCGTAATAAAGTGAATCCTTTTCATTTAAAACTGCTGAAACAAGATATTTTTTTGTTGTACGCAACGCTTTCCAAAAGCGTCTTAATCGTAAAGTTGATCTTCGTGGCTTTTTATGATGATTTGAAATTTTTGGGTATTCTTTGAAAATTCGAGCTTTTACTTCAATATAATTCCGCATGCGCTCGTGGAATGGTCTGATTGGATAAAGAATTTTGTCCAATCCCTTAGGCTTCTCCTCGCTCTTTAACGTTTCATATGGCAACGTGTCGTCGACTGATTGCGATGACGCTGAGCTAGCCGGTCTTGAATTATGAAAGGTATTTTGTAATTTTACTTGGGTGACATCCCTTTCTTCCCGAATGTCCCCTTGTGCGAGTTTTTTGCTTTCGCAAGACAAATTTCGCACTGAGGTTTGTAAACATTTTTGGCCCCACACCCGTAACAAAAGATTTTTCGTTCTTGCAGACACATATCCCACATATGTCCTTCAATGTCACAATTCCAACAAACAAGTGTACGTGGCGTTTTCGCTATCGTTGCGACTCTAGATATGGGATCAGTATCTACATTACAATTTTCTTCCTCAACATCTTCTTCACGTAATGCTGCTATATTACGTCTGGGAACAGCTGTTCGAGCTGGTTGGGATCGTCTATATGATTCCTCATTTAAAAGGTATTCGCGCCTTTGGACGAGTTTCCGGAGATGCGCTGTCGACTGAATCGGAATGTATAAAAGTTCGTGTCGTATGTCAGACCTTAAATTTCTTGTTACTATTTCGATTAATTCTGATTCGTCTAAAGGAATGGGTAAACGATCAACCATTGTAACGATGGCGTCGTGGAATTGCTCGTAAGTTTCCCCAGGACGTTGCTTCCGACTTCGAATTTCTTCACAAATGTCGTAATTAGAGCGGTAATCTTTAAACTCATACTTAAGTGCCGCACAAAACGGTTGCCATTCTACTCTGGGCACTTGTTTGTGGTATCTCCAGTACCATGACTTAGCCTTACCAGATAATAAGATATGCAGATTTTTGCAAACTGCAGAAAAATCGTTACTTAAAGTTTGAGCAGTCAGTGAACGAATTCGATAAATAAATTCTTCACAGCTCAGGCCTGTTGATGAACCATCAAAAGTAATGCGCCAGTTTTGTATAGTGGTGGTTACCCTATCTGGTCGCAAAATGTCTAAATTGTTATGAAAAGTAGTTGGGTTTGGATATTGACCATTTGCCACGTTGGCATTTACAGAAGTGTCGTTTTGGGTCTCCGGTTGAGTGGTTTGCAAATTCAAGCTCGCGAACAAACGTTGAACTGTCGTTTCAACCATTTGGCCAATCTGCCTATAGTCAACTAAATTTGGGTTTTGACCCTGCATAACATTTTGGTTATGCCGACTTCGACGGTGGTGGTGAGAACGAACACCACTAGGTGCCGAATGATGCGTGTTGCTGTCATCCCCGATGGATGGAAGATTATGTTCGTCAAGTACAGGAAGAGAAAGATTTTCGTCATCTGCGTATAGATTCGGTACATCCTTTACCGCTTCCTCATAAAGTCTACGGTGGGCTTGCCTTGTATTATATCGAGGCACGGCTCCTTGAGCTCTTCCTCGACCACGAGAAGATTTGTTGGCATCCGCCACATGAAGTTGCGCTTGCGGACTTTGCCTCAAAATAATCTTTTTAAGATCCTGTTGCCTACAAGTTCTCCTACAACAAGGGCATTCCTGTGAATCACTTAGCCAATTAGTAATGCATTTATTGTGATAAACATGATTACACAACGTTATAAGACAATCTTGGGCCGGTTGTATATCCTGAAGACATATTGTACATGCACAAACGTCCTTGTCAAGAATAGCTGACAAGTTCTCGTTGTTGTGGACAACTGCCATTTTAGCAAATATTCACAAAAAAAAATCCAAAAAAATCATGCAAAAAAATATAAATGTAAATAAAGTAAAAGTTATAATGTTTTCCGTAGGGTGTAATTGGTGAAGTGTAAGGAAATATATACCAATGTGCAAACACGGTAATAAAATTATAGTTGATTTGGCTATGGATTTTGAGAACATAGTTTGTGTAAATTTAACCGTTTAGACTTAAGGTACTGTTGGACCAAATACTGCTACCTGGAGCTAAAATTTGGTAAATCCGAACCCAATACTTTGTCTTTTATTTAGATTTTTGTTTTTAAACTATGAAAACTCACTGGTGGTTGCCAAGTTTTTACATTTCATTTGTGCGATTCCAAAAGATGTCAAAAAGGAGTTACAGAGAGCCAAGCGGTCGAAATCTGTCTGGTATTTAACACTCCAAGCAGTCGAAGGTCCAGCATGGATCTGCAATTTATTCTAAAACCTAAGGCTCGTATCAAAATCATATAAAAACTGTTATACTATTAGAATTTGTAAATTAATTTATGAAGAAAAAAACCTAACCACGGATTGGAACAGCAAATACTGGCCTATTAACCGAAGTCAGTTTGTAACCGTAAGGTTAAGAATTGAAGTTTTATTGCCTTTTGCTGCCCCACGTTGGGCGCCATTTTTTGTAATGTTCGTTCTTAACTTGTGCGCGCCCACACGTTGGCTTTTGCTGCCACACGTTAGGCGCCACTTTGGGTAATGGTTTTAGGTGTAGCACGCAGGCTACCATATTAGTGTTCACACACACCAAATCTTACGAGTATGTCATAATGTTGTTACACTACTGCAAGAAGAAAAGGAACCGGATGCAACCGAGAAGTAATACGCCGGATTTACGGCTTCAGAGTCTTTTACACTTTGACCGTTGGGAGCGAGGTCTATCGGGGCCCGTCTTTGCGGCTAACAAGCAGTGGTTGGGGAGTTCGCGACCTCTTCCCTAAGATCCATGTCATTACAATGCTATTACAGAGCCCCTATTTTGTTTTAGAAATCACAAAAAAATTATAACCATGGTTGTGGTAAAAAAAAAAATTTTGTAAGAAAATGTACCTGGAATGGTTGATTAAAACGGAAACTAAATGAAAAGAAAAATACAGAAACTAAACATGTTTGCACGCTGGGAGCAGCGAAGTTTTACCCGCGCTCGCGCTTCTGCACCCACCCTACCATGGCCTTTCTTGCGCTTAAAAAAAATGTTTGTTAGGCCCCTTAAGCACGCTTACCACTTCACTTCATTACCCGGAAAACAATTGGAACAAGATTATAAAGAAATTTTTAAGATTTCAAAGTGCTATTCGAATTTGCTTTTAATCTCAGGTAATATTCATTTTTTCCACAAAACTTATTGAAATAACGCATAATGTATTCTTATATACTATTTTCCTTAACAATAAGCATAATCATTTATTCCTGTTTAGCATACCATTAATAAAAATTAGGATATTCGTAACATTTATATTTATTCCTCCCGGAAATGTTTTATAAGAACAACCAAGCTAATTTCGAAATTATTCTTCTAATTCTCAAAAAGAAACAAATTTAATTCATAATTACGTTTTTACAATTTCCAGAATTAGGAGTTATTTAAGTTTTGCAAAAACTCATTTTAATCGCTACTAACATTAATTTTAAGGGGTAGTCTCAGCTGAGCCATGATGTTGAACATTATTTTTATGTGGTCATTGACCTGCATTTAATTATTTTACATATGCATAAGTACAAACAAAAATATATATACATATGTATGTATGTAAGATAATGAGAGAAAATGAAAAAACTAGATCATATGTATGTATGCACATACATGTCTGTATGCGTGATCTCTCAAAAGATCGACAAATTACTGTAACTCAATATGCTCATATTCGCATGCAGTATACAAACATATATATATATTCACATATGTATACATAACAAATGGCAAAATTTTGTAAAAGTTAAATAAAATATGTATGTAGAAACAAAATGAATCACTTACATTTGACATCGATGAAGCGTAGAAGGCCTTCCATGCTCGTCGTTGTTGCTATATTTATGAGCAAAATTGTTGTTATTAATTTACAATAATTTTTGAAATAAACATTAATGAGCCTTGCATTTCTTAAACCAATTTTCTACGTTTCCTCTTTAAACTTACATAGTCATAAAAAAATATTGGTACCAAGCTGAGAATTATTAGTCTATCATGGTGATCATAAATTTTCGTTTGTATACGGTTTTATCCCGCCTGCCAGAAAACTTATATATGTATGTACATAGGTATGTGCTTACAGAGAAAATTAGGAAAAGCAAAAGTAACAATGATATACTAAAACAATTTTAATAGATCATACCGCTCTCTCAAACCTAATTAATATGTTTTTAACATTTAAATTCTGCAATTTTGAGTTTATGCATTTGAGAGAGTAAAGAAAATGAAACAGCAAAGAAACAATGTTAAGGAGATCAGTTCATGACCATGTGCATGGATCAGCTGATTTGCCATGCGTACCTAATGTACGTATGTAATGCATGTATGTATCTCTGTACGTATGCAACTCTTTCTTGTTTCTTAATATATGTATGTTTAATGTAGGTATGTCTTACACCCACGATCTAGAAAATACAGAGGTTGCGCCTTCCGCAAACCGCTATTCGCTCTCAGCAAATTTGACAGAATCAGCTGTTTATGCTACGTCACAGAACGCGGTTAGTTTTGTTTGTATGTTTGTAAGCATACAATTGTTTGTACTTAAATTCTATGCTTAAAAGCAATTTTATTCAAAATAAAGTTATTAAACATGAAGTGCGCAGTGTTAAGTGTTAAATCACAGAGTCTATCAATGATACTGGGCTATAAAACTCGCTAAAAGTGATGTGAAAGTGTAGCTGTGCGCACTTGGTAGCAAGTTAAGCTTCTTGTGTCTCCTAATGCTGCAATGCAGTTTTTTTCAAAGCATCCAATCAAACACAGTGCATAAATGAAGTTATTTGAATATAAATATGTTGCATAAAGTGCCGAAATTGGTAAAAACTTTAAAATTTAGAAATCCTAGCAGAACCTAACCTCACATTTTTGTTTACAATTTCTTTCGATTCTCAGAAAAACCATGTTCGTGACGTTGCACGCATTTTGCTTCACATCATTTTTCGTCGGGAAGGCGCAATCTTGTATTCTATCGTTCTTGTCTTACACCTAATACAAAGTGATGCCTAAGTATAAAAACTAATTTCTTACACTAACTTTTTATGTTCGCTAACTAGATTATTAACTCATTTTTAGTAATTTATAAAATCATTTTTTTTGGTGATTTAGGTTATGAATTAACACTATTAAGAGGTAAGTATTTATATATAAAAAAAGGTTAAATGTTATGAAGAAAAGCTTGTAAGAATGTGATTATCGAATCGCCAATCTTAGAATTTCGTTTCCTTAAATAATCCTTTGGGTTCAAACATCTTGCAAGAATTGTAAGGAAATTTAAGGCTCTTTAATGATTTATACTGTGTTAGCATCCGAGCTCTAGTTTCCATGTTGAGAAGGGATTTTAACGCAAAGTAACTGAACGGTGTACATATGTATATATGTATGTGCAGGTGGTGGTTAGACTTTGTTCCGACAATCAAGGTAAGCCATAAATCCCGCGTTTTCCCAATGATACGGGGGCACGTGTGTCTTTCGAGGTATGTATATATCGCTATAAATTGCGAAATGCCAGAGAAATTGAATGTCTGTTGATGATAATTAGTTTTTAGAAACCCTTGAAACCTTTTGCATTTTACGACAAAAAGAAAAATTAAAAAAAGGTAATCTTACCAAGTGTAAACTTGTACTGCGGCACGTTAATCCGCTAAGGTAGCCAAGGACTCCTTAATTTTAGTTCGCTAATTTATATGTATAAATTTATTTGAACGTTTATAACTAAACTTTGACAAGGACACTTGTATTTTATTTTTCACCGCACAATTCAATTTAACACTTGCTCTGCTCGCTGGTCTGTCGGAAAAGAAGGAAAATGGTACAGAGGATGCTGTACAAAGATTTGACAGATCACTGTGCAAGTCGTTTAAGTGTTATATCCGCCATATGACAATGACGTAAATATATGTATATAACAGTCAATAATTTCTGTAATAGATTTTATTGAACTGATATGTACATTTTATTGAATTGACCTAAAAAAATTGACTTGAAATTTAATGATAAAAGAAATATTTGGGGAATAAGTAAACAAATTAAAAACTTAGAAACGCCCATTACAGTATATACATACATACATATGTACAAAACTTCCGTTTATGCGCGCGTATATAAGTACATGGAAACCGTTTTGTATATCTTGCTGATATTGTAAATGTCACCTTATTTGAAATTTTTATTATTTTTCAAGTAACTTGCGAAGCTGTAATTTAACACTTTATTCTTATACTTTTTGGGGTGTAATGGGGTGCAGTGGTGCTTCTGGGTATGCGGTTACAGTTGCACGGCTGTACTCAATCCCTACTCTAACGTCCACGTTCGTGCACCCTGGGTAACGTGAGCAACCCATGTGCGAGATACGGTAACCCACCCGTGTGGAGCCATGGGTCACGGCTAATAGAGAGGGAGCTTTAGCGGAGCCACTCCGACATATTCGGTTTAAGGGTCCACTAAAGTCCGCAGCGTCTGTCCACCAGGAGGTGCGGCTGCAAGCGGGCGTCTGTCTTGGAGCAAGCGGCTCGCTATATAAACGAATATAAAATTTCAACCCCCAGCAATGGGTTGTGCGCAGGGCTTGGAACCCGCCACGTAAAAACCAACATTTAATGACGACCACAGCAAACGTTTAAAGGACAATGATTTGAGGGCATGCACCTGGAATGTCCGAACCCTTAATTGGGAAGGTGCCTCTGCCCGGCTGGTTGATGTCCTCAGCAGAGCAAAGGCTGACATCACCGTCATCCAAGAGATGCGATGGACGGGGCAAGGGAAACAAGTGATAGGCCCTTGCGACATCTACTACAGCTGCCATGTAAAGGAGCGCAAATTTGGTGTCGGATTTGTGGTGGGAGAGAGACTGCGCCGTAAAGTACTGTCGTTCACTCCGGTGGACGAGCGTCTCGCCACAATCCGCATCAAGGCGAGATTCTTCAACATCTCCCTAATTTGCGCCCACGCCCCGAAGAGAAGGACGATGGGACTAAAGATCGCTTCTACGATCTCCTTGGCCGCACGTATGAGCGGTGCCCCCACCACGATATAAAAATCGTGCTTGGCGACTTCAATGCCAAGGTGGGCAAGGAGGGCATCTTTGGTTCCACAGTCGGAAAATTCAGTCTCCACGACGAAACGTCCGATAACGGATTGAGACTGATCGACTTCGCCGGGGCCCGAAACATGGTAGTCTGTAGTACCAGGTTTCAGCATAAGAAGATTCACCAGGCTACGTGGCTGTCTCCAGATGGTAAGACACGAAACCAAATCGACCACGTTGTGATAGACGGAAGGCATGCTTCCAGTGTCCTAAATGTGCGCACGAACCGAGGAGCCAACATCGACTCAGATCATTTTCTTGTGGCAGCTAAGATCCGCACGCGCCTCTGTGCAGCAAAAAGCGTGCGCAAATGGACACAAGGAAAGCTCGACGTCGGAAAGCTGCAATCGCAACAGACAGCTACCCACTTCGCCACTCGACTTGCACTCCTGCTCTCTGAGAGCAATAACCAACAGAACGATATTTCCGAGCAGAGGAACCATATTTCTCGCTGTCTAAATACCGCCGCTGAAGAATCCATCGGATTTCAGCGAGCCCGAAAGAACAACTGGTATGACGAGGAATGTCGCGCCGCTACGGAACGTAAAGACGCTGCCTACAGGGCCACACTGCGATCGGGCGCAACGCGAGCTGTGCGGGAGCGTTATCGTGAGCTGAAGAAGGAAGCAAGACGCATTTTTCGTGAGAAAAAGAGAGAGGCCGAAATGCGTGAGAGCGAAGAGCTTGAGATGCTGGCCGACAGGAAAAGCGCCCGAAAATTTTTTCAAAAAGTTCGACGGCTTACAGAAGGTTTTAAGACCGGGGCGAATTCCTGTAAGAATGAAAACGGCGACCTGGTGACTGATGTCCACAGCATACTTAAATTATGGATGGAGCACTTCTCCACACTGCTTAATGCAAGCAACTGCAACCCTGGAAATGTTGAACCCGAATCCCCAATCAATGATGATGGACGCGATGTACCATCACCCGACTGTGATGAAATTCGGAAAGCGATAGCACGGCTGAAGAACAACAAAGCCCCCGGGGCCGATGGGTTACCAGCTGAGTTATTTAAGTACGGCGGAGAGGAGCTGGTTAAGTGCATGCATGAGCTCATCTCTAGAATATGGTCGGAAGAACGCATGCCTACTGATTGGAACTTAAGTGTGCTCTGTCCAATCCACAAAAATGGTGATCCTGCAGTTTGCGCCAACTATCGCGGGATTAGTCTTCTTAACATCGGATATAAGGTTCTGTCGAGTGTATTGTGTGAAAGACTTAAGCCCACCGTCAATGAACTGATTGGACCTTATCAGTGTGGCTTTAGACCTGGTAAATCTACCACCGACCAGATATTGACAATACGCCAGATCTTGGAAAAGACCCGAGAAAGAAGAATCGACACACACCATCTTTTTGTCGACTTCAAAGCCGCCTTCGACAGCACGACAAGAAGTTGCCTATATGCCGCAATGTCTGAATTTGGTATCCCGGCAAAACTTATACGGCTATGTAAAATGACGTTGAGCAACACCACCAGCTCCGTCAGAATCGGGAAGGACCTCTCCGAGCCGTTTGATACCAAACGAGGTTTCAGACAGGGTGACTCTTTGTCGTGCGATTTCTTTAACCTGATGCTGGAGAAGATAATTCGAGCCGCAGATCTTAATCGGTCAGGCACCATCTTTTATAAGAGTGTGCAATTGCTGGCGTACGCCGATGACATTGACATCATCGGTCTTAACAACCGCGCAGTTAGTTCTGCCTTCTCCAAACTGGATAGAGAAGCGAAGCGAATGGATCTGGAGGTGAACGAGGGCAAGACGAAGTATCTCCTGTCATCAAATAGACAGTCGGCACATTCACGACTGGGATCAAACATCACTGTTGACAGTTATAACTTCGAAAAAGTAGAGGACTTCGTTTACTTAGGAACCAGCATTAACACCAATAACAGCGTCAGCCTTGAAATCCAACGCAGAATCTCTCTTGCCAACAAGTGCTACTTCGGACTGAGTAGGCAATTGCACAGTAAAGTCCTCTCTCGACGGACAAAAACCATACTCTATAAGTCTCTCATCATGCCCGTCCTATTGTATGGCGCAGAAGCATGGACGATGACAACATCAGATGAGAGAGCTCTTGGAGTGTTCGAGAGAAAGATTCTTCGAAAGATTTATGGACCTTTGCAAAAGATAGGGACAGCTGGCGTGCTTTGTTGACCTCGGCCAAAATCGCTTAGGCGGTTGTTGCGCCAATTAAGTAAGTAATATATGACTGTGCTCTTATGAAAATTAGCACACTTTTTCTAAACCAGGTTTCGGCACCATATTCAGTTATTGGCTGAATAAAATAAATCTAGTCGGTTGTTTGTTTAGTTCGGAAAACTTTGATTTTTCTTTTAGTTTTATTTCAATTATAATTTCTTTTACACGGTAGTTGAACAATTTTTTGCTTTATATTTGTGTTTTACAATTTTCGCGCGAGAACTTCTTTATTTGCCGAGAGATACTTAGCGAGTGATCATATTAATAAACGAACTGAACATCTTACTCGCTCAAGCGAGCAGGCTCATTCACAATAGTATAAGGAGTTAAAGGTGAGTATATAACTTTACACTAAGGTAAGTATAGTAAGTATGGTATGTATAAATTTGAGTTTACGTTTGTAAAGGTAAGTATGTAAAGGTAAGTATATTAAGGTAAGTATTAATTCATGAAGGTAAGTATACATAAATATAAGTAAGCAAATATTGTTATAAAATTCATATGCGCGTTTAACATTTCAATTTTACTTATTCAGTATTTATAAATAAATAATTATATTTGGTTTTACTCGCAGTCAATCAAATTAGGACCCATGTCCTCAACACCCTCCATTTGTGGTATAATATAAAGACGCACAGCACAAATGGTAGGAGAAGCTCGGCCAAACACTGAGCTATATAGTGTAAGCGCCAAAATAATTAAAAAAAAAAAACCTAATAATAATTACTAAGTCGCTTACAGCTGGGTTTTTCTGTAGATACTACCACTTATACCGCCTTTGGAGTTCTGACAAATATTCAGATTTCCATCTTCTACAGAACATATGGTTCATAGCTTTCAATTTTTGCCATCTGTTGACCAATGATTTCTGGCTCGGCTTTTGCAAGAATAGGTGCACCTACCATAAAGTGTCCTGGTGTGAGGGGTGCAAAGTCATTATTATTTTCAGAAATTGGGCTTATGGGGCGAGAATTTAAACACGTTTCGATTCTAGCTAATAGATTGGAAAGCTCTTCGGGAGTATATTTCATCGAACCCGTGATTTTCCGAAAGCTTTGAAGTCGACACCTGTTGTTTCAAATGGTCCCGATATTTCCGCTCTAGACGAAGGAAGAGCAGCCATTAGCTGCGTTTGTTCCGGTTTTTTATACAAAACACACATTTAGCAGTTGTGTATAGTAGACCTAATGAGGTTTTTTGCTTTCACCAACCAATATCGCATGCGTAAAAGACGCAGCACTAGCTGGTTGCCACCGTGGATCGAGACCAAATGAATGAAGTTTAACATTAGTTTAGATAAATGGCAATTATACGGCAATATTATTGGGTGCCGTTCATCAAAGCTCATTGAAGGGGCATTATTCAGTCTTCCACCGACTCTTAGAAGCCCACTGTCGTCAATATATGGGGTCAACGATAGTATCGTAGATTTTTTTCCCACAGGCTTGTTATTTTCTAACTGCGAATATTCAGAGGCATAATGCGCTCTTTGGGAGATTTGGATAAGCCTTGATTGGACGAATTTAACCTCACCAGGAGTGATGGAAGAAGAATTCGAGAGTTCTTTGTGTGCAGGATGAACCGGCTTAAAGAACCTGAAGATTCGAGCAATGACTCGAATGGCCCTTGGAAAGCTGGAAAGGCGTGCTAAGGTATCTTCAAATGGAAGAACTGACGCTGTATGAACTCGAATAGCTTTAGATTCGAGTGTGGTTTCAAAATCCTTGGGCTGAGAGATTGGCCAGATTTCTTGGCTGAGGTTAAGCCATTTAGGACCATGCCACCAAAGATGACTCTCTCCTTACTCTTGAGGAGAAAGACCACGACTAGCGAGGTCTGCCGGGTTATCCTCAGAACTTACATGATTCGAATTCTCGATCATTGTGCTTTCCGAACAAGGTGGTTTTCTAAGCCACGCGAGAACAATTGTGGAATCGGTCCAGAAGTACAACCCTTGGCTTTCTATACCCATTTTTGGCAGAAAAAATCTGCCATTTTCGCGAAGAGAACAGCTCCACTTAGCTCTAGTCTGGGTATAGAAATGGTTTAGACAGGAGCAACTTTTGTTTTTTGCGAGAAGCAAATGAGTTTGAACATTCAAACTAGTGTCCTATACCCGAATATATATAGCAGCCCCGTACGCCTTTTCTGAGGCGTCACAAAATCCATGAAACTGTATTTGACAGTTTGGAGTATAACTAACCCATCTGGGGATTTTTATAAATTTAATATGGGGGCAGTTATCCAAAAACGTCTGCCATTCACTGAGAGTCTTTGGATTTAACTTCTCAAACCAATTTGTTTGTTCCAACCAGATTTGTTGCATTAGCATCTTTGCTACTATGGTTATTGGGCTTAACCAGCCTGCGGGATCGGACAGCTTGGCAATCGTGGACAAAACTTCTCGTTTCGTAAACGAATCTTTATTGTCCAAAGATTTTGCCATAAAATAGAAGTGATCCGTTTTAGCATTCCATCGGATACCTAAAGTCTTAGCTTCGCTGGAGTTGTGTAATTCCAAAATATCAGAAGCTAGCAGATGGTTGCTCGGCAGGCCTGACAGAATTTCTTTGTTGTTTGAAGTCCACTTTCTGAGTGGGAAACCTGCCGAGTTTAGCTAATACATCATCTACATATGTACTAGAGCTGAGGATTTCCGATGCTAGGGGGTAATTCAAGTTTGAGTCCTTGGCGAGTTGCAACAAGGTGTGGATTGCTAGATAAGGGGCATAATTAAGACCGAAGGTGACTCTGTCCAACTGAAAGTCATTGATTTCCCCGTCCAAAGAATCTCTAAAGAGGATTCTTTGATATGCGGTGTGCTGCGGGTTCACGATTATTTGCCGGTACATTTTCTCGATATTGGCATTAAAAACATATTTAAATAATCGCCACTTAACAACCAAAATAGTCAAATCGGTTTGAAGAGCGGGACCAGTGTGAAGAACATCATTCAGGCTCACTCCATTAGATGTGGGACAAGAACCGTTGAAAACCACTCTCAGTTTTGAGGTAGTAGTGGTTTATGCACAGCATGGTGTGGCAGGTAGTAAGAGTTCGAAGGACCAAATGATGAGCTCGGAGAGATTTTAGGGCTGATTTTCCAAAGGGCGTGAAAATAAAAAACATATAAATTGTGTAAGTAAAAAGCTTATTAAAATATTTGCAGGAACTCAACTTACCACCATCTTTCGCCTGTGAGGATCGCAAACTCGAAGTTGTGAGCAGAGCTTTTTGACGAAAGTGATAAGCGTTGTCACATGGGCGAACGGAGTGAACACGTGTTTATGTTCACCAAATTTTGTGACGATACATAAACCCGTTATTGAGATACGGAAATTTTTTCATAAGTAGGCGTGACAACATCTATTTTTCCAAATTTTATAAATATGCAGTTTCTTGGCTTAAAATCGCTCCAAATATCAAATTTAACTCAATTTGCTCTAATAGACACCGAAAAAACGAAGTTTCTGCATTTTTCAAATTTTCCGTTATTTGGGAGGTAGGCGTGTTTACAGACGGATCTGGACCATTTTTAATACCCACCTACCCTGGCCAAAGGGCAATCTCAACGGAACGGACGGACAGACAGTCAGTGCTAAATCGATTCCTCTTTTCATTCTGATCATTTTGGTACACATAAGTCTATATCTATCTCAACTATTTTCGGCTGTTACAAACAACCGTTTTGCGAACAAAGTTAATATATCCTTGTGCACAAGTACGCTGGGGTATAAAAACAAATAAAAATCAGAATTTATAACAGAAGGGTCGTGCAGCCTATAATACAAAATAAAAATATATATAATAACATAAATAAACTCTGCGATTCATAAATAAACTCTGCGGGATCCTCCAGATATTTTTAAGATCCACAAAAAAAGATAAAAATCAGAATTTATAACAAAAGGCTCGTACAGCCTATTATATTAAATCAAAAATAACATCAAATAGCTCTGCGATTCACCATCAAGGGACCCTCCAGAGATTGTTAAAATCCACTAAAACCATCACCAAAAAACAAAAAAAAACGAAAGTTGATTTTTTTTAATAGAATAGCTAGATTTAAACTTGTTAAAGATGCCGGATAATTTTATTAGACCCTCCGCCCTAAACTTCAATGTTCCCCGACTATCAACTAATTCCCTAGTAAGTCCAGAGTTAGCAAAAGCAATTCGCAGTATAGTGTCATAGGTAGTTACCGCGGAACGCCAAATTTAATATAAAATATCCTAAACCCTACACGAGAAATTGTGACCGACCAAATTATTGATCCTAGGCAAGCAAACTATTTAACAGGACTTGACAAGGTACCGGGCGTATTCTCAGATGATCCTAAAGAATTTGCATCATGGAAGAAAAGAGTAGAAAGAATACTGAGAATATATGAAAAAGGCATATTCCGTTATTTTGGCGCTTTAAATGCCATAAGAAATGACAGGAAATGCGAAGGTGGCCTTGGAGTCCTACAATACTCCTCTTAATTGGGAGACAATTTCTAAATGCCTAAATACCCACTATGCAGATAAGAGAGACATTGATACTCTAGAATACCAAATGTCAAGACTGTTCCAAGGAAGTAAATCTCTAAACGAATTGTACCAGGAGGTATTTTCCCACCTTTCTTTGATATTAAATAAAATATCCTGCCTCGAAACTCCAGTTGTGCAAGAAGTTGTAAAATGAAAACTTCGGGATACAACATGCATTCGGTAACCAACCCAATTTTCGTAAAAATAACGCACCTCAACTTCCACCTAGCAAACAACAACCATTATACCCAAACCTCGCTTACTTACCCCAACCAATACCTCGCATAAGGAAAGGACCATTTCCACACTACCCAAATACCCAACAATATCCCAATAATCCCACTCTTTAATACCAACAACACTTCAGTTATGGTACGAAGCAACCACCCAGGCCCAATCAGTTCAACAATCCTCCACTAAGACCCATTCATCCTATGCCACAAGTCCAAATGGAAATATACGAATCACTTAAGACATATAACGTCAATTATATGAACAGACCAAGCAATAACTATTTTAAACGACCTATCGCATCATCAAACAGAATACGTCTGCCTTTCACACATAATAAAATAAACAACATAGCTTTTACTGAAAATATAGTGACGGGCTCAGGACAGCAAAAGGAGGAACCAGACGGACAGACACTGGAAGAATACTATAACCAATACACCGTGTATGACAACAGCACCTATGACAATACATCAGAAGAGAACACGTACGATGTTTCTGATATCCATTTTTTAGACTAACGAACTCCACGTTACCCTAGTTTCAATGCAAAGACAGCAACGGGAAAATTTAAATCTTTTTGATTGAGAGGAAATATTAAGATAACCCACCACACTTTCATTAACCTCTATTGAATAAAAGACCAAAATCTTAAATTCTTTATACTACCGACATTAAAATCGTTCCATGGAATTCTTGGTAATGACAATTTTAAATAACTTACTTACTTAGTTCATTGGCTCGATAACCGTCTATGCGATTTTAGCCGAGCTTAGCATAGCACGCCAGTTATTTCTTCCTTTCGCTAACTGACGCCAGTTGGAAATACCTAGAGTACCCAAGTCCTTTACCGCTTGGTCTTTCCAACGCAGACGAGGCCTCCCTTTTTCTCTCTACCACCAGCGGGTACCGCATCGAATACTTTCAGAGCTAGAGCGCTTTCTTTCAATAAAATAACTACCCTACAAGACAGAGGTAACTAAAGCGAATGAAATTAACTAATGCCAGCACAACTTTTCCAGCTGTTACCAATACATTCGTATTTTGATATTTCGCTGTTTTCCCAATGTTAGAAGAAATGGCAATATTCCGAATGGTAGAGCCCAGAAATCGCATCTGCTAGAGTGTGCTAGCAATAGACTACGCTGCTCAGCCATGTTTACGAATCGTAAAATACGATCACTTTATTGTGAAACTTCGTTGGATTTGCGGTAAGTTGCCTTTATTTTCAGTTGTATTAATAAAAATATTGATATTTTGGTCTTTAATTTCAGCAGAATCGGAATGGATATTTCAAAGAAATGTATAGAAATTTCGACACGTATGTACATATATTTTAACAAATTTTATTGAAACTTGCAGAAATTGGGCACCCAAGCGGGCATGAAATTCTACGGAGAAGATGGCTGCAGAGGCACCATTGGAAAAAGTGAGTAAAGTGAACACGTGCCATCTAATTGAAATTTAACAGTTTCTGTAAGTGTGCATGTTGGAAAAGATAATAGAGTAAGACTTATTTTATTTAACCATCCATATGTGTATATCATAAAAAAATATTGAAAACTGGTATTAATAACAAATAACAATATTTTTTCCGGATCACATGTAAACACCACCATGGAGCGGAGCCCGGAGGAAATGTTGACATGCAAGCGGTTTCATCTTTGTAAAATAAAGATTCAATTAAGATAAATTTCAAATATTTTACTCAGAACTAATTGGCTTTTCTTTCGATTTAGACTAAAATGCAGTTCCAGCTTTCCCCAAAAATGCAACAATGCAGATGTATTTTATGTCATTGTATTCCTTTTCAACTTCACATTCGTGATCGTTCTTTCTAGGTTCTTGGGAAAATGTACGATGCTGCGAAGTAGATTTTAATTTTAGTGGAAAATTAGGTAATTTTGCAATTATTGTTTGTAGTATTATAAATTGAATAATTGTTTAATATATTTCTTTCCAGAGTCCATATATTTGCTTATATGGCGCAACCTTACAAGCATCAACGATTGCAGGGAGCACCAGGTGATGCGGCAGTATCTCCGCTTTTGGTGTTGCAGCACCAACCTAAGTACATATACATACATATATATCGCGAACGGAATAAAGCAGCATTCACTGCACTAACGTTGGGAGGTGGTTTGCAACTACCTCAGGCCTGAATCGGGGTACAAAAATAAACCGTACCAAACCCATTTGCTCATCGACCATCAAATCACTTTTGGTTTGTATTGTTTTGTATATATGTAGTCACAAATAATAGTAAGTAAGATTATTATAACTATTTATTTGTGACTGTTCAAAACAGTATCTGTAGCGTGAGTGCACAGCCACAAGCAAGATATAAAGTTAAAATATTAAATTTCTTAACGCAGGTAGTTTCTTATACATATGTACATTTTATTAATGCAGATAAAGGAAATGCTTATACCAGACAAAATTGCCGAAACTGGAAGTAGCCACCGGCTTGGGCACCCGTCGGCAACAATTGAAATTAGCCACCGGCATGAGTACCCGGTGGTCTACTAAGTAAACGTAGCCGCCGGCTTGAGCACCCGGTGAGCTACAATAGAAAGTAGCCGCCGGCATGAGCACCCGGTGGTCTACAATATGTAAACGTAGCCGTTTCTTGTTTTCAAAAGACAGAGATTATAATATGTGAACAACTTAGGGTCAGTTTTTCATTGCAAGTTGAACTCTCTTTGTCGTTTAAAATCAGTATTCGTTTTTTCAGTCAACTTTAAACGTAGTTTAAATGGCCGATTGCGCACGGTTAGTTAAACTTACCAGCTGAGTGCTGACTATTTCGTTTTGGATGCAACAAATTTAATTCAGCTCAAGAAAACTAAGTTTATATTTTAACTAAGTTTAGTTAAACTCAGTTTAAACCAGCACTGAATAACTGGCCTTTAATATTATTATATTATCGATATAAAGAGTGTCAATTCATTAGGTACATTCGTTTTATTTCCAACACATTAGGTACATTCATTTTATTTTTTAAAAACATAGTAATTATTAATACATATAAGAAACACTTACAATTATTATATTGTAGGGATATAAAGTATCAAAATATATCAGTTCATTAGGTACATTCATTTCATTTTTTAAAAACATAGTAGATATTAATACATATAAGAAACATTTACAATTATTATATTGTGGGGATATAAAGTATCAAAAAATATCAGTTCATTAGGTACATTCATTTCATGTTTTAAAAACATAGTATTTATTATGTTGTAGGAATATAAAGTATCAATTCATTACGTACATCCGTTTTATTTTAAATACACTTGATATTTTAAAAGCAGTATTATCAAGTCACTGTCTAAATTCATACATTCATACTTGAAACTTTTAAAAAGAATTGTTGCCTAAATTATAATTTAAGAAGACGATTTGAGACGCCTTACTGGCTGTCAGTCTCTCCCGCTTTTCGCATACAAGCTGTCCAGCGTGAGAAAATATGTGTTCGCAAGAGACAGGTGTAGAGGATGTTTTCGCGGAAGAACAGGTTCAGCTAAATACATATTTATCTACTTCAATAATTGCATTTGCTGTTTGATTTGCTGGATGTGCGTCTTTTTGAATTTCAGCGTCTTTCCAAATGAGGTCGAACCGATCGCTATCTATTCTTTCTGTGTCTGAACTGCAGTGGTTTTTGATTTTCGTAACAGGCATCGTTGTTTTGAACAACCGTATCAGCAACTCTTAAATATAATTTATCTACATTGAAATTATAAGCGGTTTCATTAACAAATCCAAATTTTTTAAGACATCGGTCCAGAATTGTAGCTTGTGCTATCGTTCGTTAATATTCTAAGTATTTAAACCTGTTGCAGGACTGTTAAAACTTCATTTTTTACATCAGGGGTTAGGTGCGAGATAGTAAAGGTTTTTAAATGTTTGTTTAATTGCTTAATATAAAGTATAATGGAAGATACACTTTTGTACGTGCTTCTTGAAACTAATTAATGTCGTAACAGCTTCAAACATATCTTAAACCTTCATTGATTGGTCAGCTCGTTACTTAAGAAATTATAATATATAGTATAATTTTAGCGCTTACACTATGTATATAGCTCAGTGTTTGGCCGAGCTTCTCATACCGTTTGTGGTGTGCGTCTTTATTTATGCCACAAATGCAAGGACCTACAGTTTTGTGCCGACTCCGAACGGCAGATGTATTTAATGAGAAGAAATTAATTGTTAGTAAATCGTCATCTTTGACAAGCATAGAAGACTTAACTAGAGCCAAAGTCGAGATTACAGCATCTTTCACAAGTAATATACGTTTCAGCATTTCATATGTTGAGTTCCATCATTAATAAGTTTTAAAACTGGTTGTTGCATAGCTTTTAATGTAGCTTTGAGTTTTGAAGAAGCATAAGTGCTTTTTGAAAAAAACTTTACAATGGCTTTTATTTTATGTAAAACGGATTATATTTCATTCAAACCTGATTGTGCTACTAAATTTAATGAATGGGCAGAGCAGCCCCAATGCCTCCAACCTCCCCACGAACCGCTGCTTTCATGTTAACCGCATTATCATTAACTACAATACATATGTATGTATCTTGTGACTGATTTCCCACTCAAAAAATTTCGCGATTACCCACCACTAGTGCAAAAATTTGAGATTCTGTGAAAACTACATATATGCTAGCACAGTACGTGTACGATACTTTTTGAAGTTAGCCAAGTCTTATTTTTTTTAAATGTTTGATAATTGCAAATGGAAATTGTTATTATTAAAAAGAATGTTAAATTACATTTCATATTTAAATCTGCAAGTTTTGCGAATGGTATTAGTGCATGTACTTATGTATCCGACAGTTCCCAAAGTTGCAAGTAAAGAATACCTATTTTAAATGTGTGTTATAATTTTTAATTAGTTAGTATAATTTTTTAATTTAGTGAATTTTTTTTGTTAAAATATTAAACTTTTAAGGATTGCCTATTTGCATGTATAGTATACATATACGCATATCACATAGTTCCAAGTGAAGAACTGATTTTTAAAAAATGTGTATTAATTTTAAATAGAAATGCATATCTTTAGTAAGAATAGTCAATTATCTTTCTGTTTATGTTATTTGCTTTTAAAAATATTAATATTTTGTATGAAAATTCGAACTTTTGAAAATTGCCTTTTTGCATGTGCACAGTGCATATACGGCATTTCACAGAGTCGTAAGAAAAGTGTAAATGTTTCAAAAATGTTCAATAATTGCAAATTTAAATGAATATTATTAGAAAGAATAATCAATTATCTTTCTGTTCATGTTATTTTCTTTGAAAAAATTTAATTTTTTGCAGAAAAATTCTCAACTTTTGATTTATAACTTTTTTAATTTTTTTATATTTTTAGCAAAATAATACTCATCTTATATATGAGGACTTATGTATAAATAGATATAAGTTATGTAAGTAGATTTTTTTTTATGACGTCCACGGGAAACGTTTAAAGGAACATGATTTGAGGGCATGCACCTGGAATGTCCGGACCCTTAATTGGGAAGATGCCTCTGCCCGGCTGGTTGATGTCCTCAGCAGAGCAAGGGCTGACATCACCGCCATCCAAGATATGCGATGGACGAGGCAAGGGAAAGAATCGATAGGCCCTTGCGACATCTACTACAGCTGCCATGTAAAGGAGCGTAAATTCGGTGTCGGATTTGTGGTGGGGGAGAGACTAGGCCGTAAAGTACTGTCGTTCACTCCGGTGGACGAGCGTCTCGCCACATTCCGCCCCAACGGAAAAGAAGGACGATGGTACCAAAGATCGCTTCTACGATCTCCTTGGGCGCACGTATGGGCGGTACTCGCACCACGATATAAAAATCGTGCGTGGTGAGTATTAAAGGCCTAGGTTGGCAAGGAGGGCATCTTTGGTTCCACAGTCGGATAATTCAGTCTCCACGATGAAACATCCGATAACGGATTGAGACTGAGCGACTTCGTCTGTAGTATCAGGTTCCAGCATAAGAAGATTCACCAGGCGTCATGGCTGTCCCCAAATGGTAAGACACCAAACCAAATAAACGAGCTCATGTATCTGCCGGGCCGATAGGTTACCAGCTGAGCTATTTAAGTACGGCGGAGAGGAGCTGGTTAAGTGCATGCATGAGCTCATCTCTAGAATATGGTCGGAAGAACGCATGCCTACTGATTGGAACTTAAGTGTGCTCTGTCCAATCCACAAAAATGGTGATCCTGCAGTTTGCGCCAACTATCGCGGGATTAGTCTTCTTAACATCGGATATAAGGTTCTGTCGAGTGTATTGTGTGAAAGACTTAAGCCCACCGTCAATGAACTGATTGGACCTTATCAGTGTGGCTTTAGACCTGGTAAATCTACCACCGACCAGATATTCACAATACGCCAGATCTTGGAAAAGACCCGAGAAAGAAGAATCGACACACACCATCTTTTTGTCGACTTCAAAGCCGCCTTCGACAGCACGACAAGAAGTTGCCTATATGCCGCAATGTCTGAATTTGGTATCCCGGCAAAACTTATACGGCTATGTAAAATGACGTTGAGCAACACCACCAGCTCCGTCAGAATCGGGAAGGACCTCTCCGAGCCGTTTGATACCAAACGAGGTTTCAGACAGGGTGACTCTTTGTCGTGCGATTTCTTTAACCTGATGCTGGAGAAGATAATTCGAGCCGCAGATCTTAATCGGTCAGGCACCATCTTTTATAAGAGTGTGCAATTGCTGGCGTACGCCGATGACATTGACATCATCGGTCTTAACAACCGCGCAGTTAGTTCTGCCTTCTCCAAACTGGATAGAGAAGCGAAGCGAATGGGTCTGGAGGTGAAAGAGGGCAAGACGAAGTATCTCCTGTCATCAAATAGACAGTCGGCACATTCACGACTGAGATCAAACATCACTGTTGACAGTTATAACTTCGAAAAAGTAGAGGACTTCGTTTACTTAGGAACCAGCATTAACACCAATAACAGCGTCAGCCTTGAAATCCAACGCAGAATCTCTCTTGCCAACAAGTGCTACTTCGGACTGAGTAGGCAATTGCACAGTAAACTCCTCTCTCGACGGACAAAAACCATACTCTATAAGTCTCTCATCATGCCCGTCCTATTGTATGGCGCAGAAGCATGGACGATGACAACATCAGATGAGAGAGCTCTTGGAGTGTTCGAGAGAAAGATTCTTCGAAAGATTTATGGACCTTTGCAAAAGATAGGGACAGCTGGCGTGCTTTGTTGACCTCGGCCAAAATCGCTTAGGCGGTTGTTGCGCCAATTAAGTAAGTAATATATGACTGTGCTCTTATGAAAATTAGCACACTTTTTCTAAACCAGGTTTCGGCACCATATTCAGTTATTGGCTGAATAAAATAAATCTAGTCGGTTGTTTGTTTAGTTCGGAAAACTTTGATTTTTCTTTTAGTTTTATTTCAATTATAATTTCTTTTACACGGTAGTTGAACAATTTTTTGCTTTATATTTGTGTTTTACAATTTTCGCGCGAGAACTTCTTTATTTGCCGAGAGATACTTAGCGAGTGATCATATTAATAAACGAACTGAACGTCTTACTCGCTCAAGCGAGCAGGCTCATTCACAATAGTATAAGGAGTTAAAGGTGAGTATATAACTTTACACTAAGGTAAGTATAGTAAGTATGGTATGTATAAATTTGAGTTTACGTTTGTAACGGTAAGTATGTAAAGGTAAGTATATTAAGGTAAGTATTAATTCATGAAGGTAAGTATACATAAATATAAGTAAGCAAATATTGTTATAAAATTCATATGCGCGTTTAACATTTCAATTTTACTTATTCAGTATTTATAAATAAATAATTATATTTGGTTTTACTCGCAGTCAATCAAATTAGGACCCATGTCCTCAACACCCTCCATTTGTGGTATAATATAAAGACGCACAGCACAAATGGTAGGAGAAGCTCGGCCAAACACTGAGCTATATAGTGTAAGCGCCAAAATAATTTAAAAAAAAAACCTGATAATAATTACTAAGTCGCTAACAGCTGGGTTTTTCTGTAGATACTACCACTTATACCGCCTTTGGAGTTCTGACAAATATTCAGATTTCCTTCTTCTACAGAACATATGGTTCATAGCTTTCAATTTTTGCCATCTGTTGACCAATGATTTCTGGCTCGGCTTTTGCAAGAATAGGTGCACCTACCATAAAGTGTCCTGGTGTGAGGGGTGCAAAGTCATTATTATTTTCAGAAATTGGGCTTATGGGGCGAGAATTTAAACACGTTTCGATTCTAGCTAATAGATTGGAAAGCTCTTCGGGAGTATATTTCATCGAACCCGTGATTTTCCGAAAGTGGGCTTTGAAGCTTTGAAGTCGACACCTGTTGTTTTAAATGGTCCCGATATTTCCGCTCTAGACGAAGGAAGAGCAGCCATTAGCTGCGTTTGTTCCCGTTTTTTATACAAAACACACATTTAGCAGTTGTGTATAGTAGACCTAATGAGGTTTTTTGCTTTCACCAACCAATATCGCATGCGTAAAAGACGCAGCACTAGCTGGTTGCCACCGTGGATCGAGACCAAATGAATGAAGTTTAACATTAGTTTAGATAAATGGCAATTATACGGCAATATTATTGGGTGCCGTTCATCAAAGCTCATTGAAGGGGCATTATTCAGTCTTCCACCGACTCTTAGAAGCCCACTGTCGTCAATATATGGGGTCAACGATAGTATCGTAGATTTTTTTCCCACAGGCTTGTTATTTTCTAACTGCGAATATTCAGAGGCATAATGCGCTCTTTGGGAGATTTGGATAAGCCTTGATTGGACGAATTTAACCTCACCAGGAGTGATGGAAGAAGAATTCGAGAGTTCTTTGTGTGCAGGATGAACCGGCTTAAAGAACCTGAAGATTCGAGCAATGACTCGAATGGCCCTTGGAAAGCTGGAAAAGCGTGCTAAGGTATCTTCAAATGGAAGAACTGACGCTGTATGAATTCGAATAGCTTTAGATTCGAGTGTGGTTTCAAAATCCTTGGGCTGAGAGATTGGCCAGATTTCTTGGCTGAGGTTAAGCCATTTAGGACCATGCCACCAAAGATGACTCTCTCCTAACTCTTGAGGAGAAAGACCACGACTAGCGAGGTCTGCCGGGTTATCCTCAGAACTTACATGATTCCAATTCTCGATCATTGTGCTTTCCGAACAAGGTGGTTTTTTAAGCCACGCGAGAACAATTGTGAAATCGGTCCAGAAGTACAACCCTTGGCTTTCTATACCCATTTTTGGCAGAAAAAATCTGCCATTTTCGCGAAGAGAACAGCTCCACTTAGCTCTAGTCTGGGTATAGAAATGGTTTAGACAGGAGCAACTTTTGTTTTTTGCGACAAGCAAATGAGTTTGAACATTCAAACTAGTGTCCTATACCCGAATATATATAGCAGCCCCGTACGCCTTTTCTGAGGCGTCACAAAATCCATGAAACTGTATTTGACAGTTTGGAGTATAACTAACCCATCTGGGGATTTTTATAAATTTAATATGGGGGCAGTTATCCAAAAACGTCTGCCATTCACTGAGAGTCTTTGGATTTAACTTCTCAAACCAATTTGTTTGTTCCAACCAGATTTGTTGCATTAGCATCTTTCCTACTATGGTTATTGGGCTTAACCAGCCTGCGGGATCGGACAGCTTGGCAATCGTGGACAAAACTTCTCGTTTCGTAAACGAATCTTTTTTGTCCAAAGATTTTGCCATAAAATAGAAGTGATCCGTTTTAGCATTCCATCGGATACCTAAAGTCTTAGCTTCGCTGGAGTTGTGTAATTCCAAAATATCAGAAGCTAGCAGATGGTTGCTCGGCAGGCCTGACAGAATTTCTTTGTTGTTTGAAGTCCACTTTCTGAGTGGGAAACCTGCCGAGTTTAAGACCATCATGTGCACCAGCTAATACATCATCTACATATGTACTAGAGCTGAGGATTTCCTATGCTAGGGGGTAATTCAAGTTGGAGTCCTTGGCGAGTTGCAACAAGGTGTGGATTGCTAGATAAGGGGCATAATTAAGACCGAAGGTGACTCTGTCCAACTGAAAGTCATTGATTTCCCCGTCCAAAGAATCTCTAAAGAGGATTCTTTGATATGCGGTGTGCTGCGGGTTCACGATTATTTGCCGGTACATTTTCTCGATATTGGCATTAAAAACATATTTAAATAATCGCCACTTAACAACCAAAATAGTCAAATCGGTTTGAAGAGCGGGACCAGTGTGAAGAACATCATTCAGGCTCACTCCATTAGATGTGGGACAAGAACCGTTAAAAACCACTCTCAGTTTTGAGGTAGTAGTGGTTTATGCACAGCATGGTGTGGCAGGTAGTAAGAGTTCGAAGGACCAAATGATGAGCTCGGAGAGATTTTAGGGCTGATTTTCCAAAGGGCTTGAAAATAAAAAACATATAAATTGTGTAAGTAAAAAGCTTATTAAAATATTTGCAGGAACTCAACTTACCACCATCTTTCGCCTGTGAGGATCGCTAATAATAGAACAATCTTCGGCTCTCTCACGAACTCCAGAAAACTCGAAGTTGTGAGCAGAGCTTTTTGACGAAAGTGGTAAGCGTTGCCACATGGGCGAACGGAGTGAACACGTGTTTATGTTCACCAAATTTTGTGACGATACATAAACCCGTTATTGAGATACGGAAATTTTTTCATAAGTAGGCGTGGCAACATCTATTTTTCCAAATTTTATAAATATGCAGATTCTTGGCTTTAAATCGCTCCAAATATCAAATTTAACTCAATTTGCTCTAATAGACACCGAAAAAACGAAGTTTCTGCATTTTTCAAATTTTCCGTTATTTGGGAGGTAGGCGTGTTTACAGACGGATCTGGACCATTTTTAATACCCACCTACCCTGGCCAAAGGGCAATCTCAACGGAACGGACGGACAGACAGTCAGTGCTAAATCGGTTCCTCTTTTCATTCTGATCATTTTGGTACACATAAGTCTATATCTAAGTTAACGAGGGGGCCAGCGCATTCACTAATGTAAAAGTGCTGACACCGCACTTACCAAAACACGCGCATAGCCGCGGCAGGTAATCGACCTGTGACGAAATTAAAAATGCAAATCGTGGGAAGCGCAGCGTCAGCATTTAATAATTTAATTGAGGCCTTTTAGAGACTAAGAGTTAGCTTTAAGAATATTTCTGTGGTCATTCTTTGGAGGAACGCCAAATGGTAAATATACAAATCGCTAACACATTTAAGTTGTTTTATTACAGAAGACTATCCTGGGGCCGCGGGGCGGCCCCCAACTTTAATTTTTTCGGGCCCACATGCGTGGGCTCGTTAAGTGGCGCCCGAGCAGGGACCCACTGAAATGTGGGTCCTTGTGAGAAGCCTACGTAACTGTAGAGCTCCTCCGGGATGGATTCCCTTAACTGTGGAAGTCCTTCCCTAGTGATTGCTGAAGTGTTGAAAAGTGCTAGTGTTAAAGTGGTTGTGACAAAGTGTTAGTGTAAAGGAAAAAAGATTAAGGTAAAACAGAAAGTTATAAATAATGGCTTGTACAGCCGCATAAAAAAATATTTTGAAACCACGGTCTATCAGGACCTTGCGGTTTATAATATTAGCTTAGCTCTGCGATCCCTACGGGGCACTCCAGAGTTAAAAAGCTCCTCTTCCTAGAAGAGGTCAACCATGTTAAATAATAAAAATAAATATGTTTAAAAGGCTCATATGACCAGTTAATCGAACACGGCTAAGTCCTGTGACCCCGAGGAACCTCAGGCTTAGATCATAAATTACTACGTCCTATCCTGTCAACCCTTGTGGGCTGATACAGGAATAACATTACTCTAAATTATCCTGTGACCCCAAAGACCCTCAGGTATATACGTAAATTATAACAAAAGTAATAAAAAGTGAAATCCTTGACACACGCACATAAATTTTAATTATACCAAAAAAAGGAAGTGAAAGTGAAAACCTTTGGCACATCCACAGTCCTAGCACTGGACATCCTTTCGCAATCCTGTTGGCTGGGTTAATCCGAGTCCCTAAACTTCTAGGCCGGATTTCACTACCACGAAAGCCAACTGGTTAACACATTTTGCGATCCTGCAATAGCAGGGGGCACGCTGTCGTTCACATAAGAACACGATAGCTACTCCCTGACTACGATGGCATTTCCAGCGTACACATCAGAACACACTGGAGATTGCGATAGGTCCAAAATTGTGTTGTGAAGCAAGCTGTGCCTTAGTAGGTTGCCTTCAATCTGATTGTCGACGACTAAAAAGTATAACACAGCCCTTCCATGACCAAAACTAATTTATTTAAAGACTAATGTACGTGAAACGCCAACCTGGTACATGTCGCCGTCTCCATCAGAACACGGTAAAAGTTTCACAAAAGAATTTACGGTTATTTTCTTGTTCTTTTGCAGGAAACTGTCAAAGCGTAAGAAAAGACCAGTAACTTCAATCAACAACTAGAAAATATTAAGCAAACAAAAAAAAAGGCGAAAAAAGCAGGAAGCGCATACAAAAAATTTATAAAGAGCCACTGTGTGCCAAACAAAATTTTTTAATTGTTTGTGAAGAAATAGGAAAAAAACGCATATATAAAAATTATTTAAAGAGCCACTGTGAGCCAAACCAAGAGAAATTAATATTACTATCATTGTCGTACTGTGCTATAAAATAAAAAATTAAGTGCGTATCCCGTGCCTTCAATCTGGTAACAAACTATCAATTATAGTAATACATTTTTCAATTTTCGTGAAATGGACGCCTTAACTTCCAAAGTCAATGAACTCAATGGGGGTATTAATGCTCTTCTCGAGCAGATAAGGAGACTTGAGGGACGACTTGGTGCGATTGAGAGCAATGGTGCATCTCTAGATGCTAGGCTAGGGAGGATTGAGTCAAATAATGTAATTATTGACCAAAATCTGACTACAATTGATGGGCGGTTAGGTAGTGTAGAGCAGGCTAGCCTAAGGCCGCAAGGGGCGCCGGTAGCGGTGCGAACACCCCTATCGGAACAGGATCTAAAGGACATTGGCAGACTCCCCGACTGTGTAAAAGAGCTGCACATTTTTGAGGGTAGCCCCTCCCAGTACATATCGTGGGTTCATAACGTCGAGGGCATACTCGCTGACTACGAAGTGGTCAAAGAGAAGCCTCTATATCGCGCCATCCTGCAGCACGTCAGGAAAAAAATCCGGGGTGGAGCTGATGCGGCGTTGGTGGCGTACAACGTTTTTGAGAGCGATTGGGCAGAGATCAAGCGAGTCTTATCGCTTCACTACGCGGATAAGAGGGACATTCGAACGCTCGAGCATCAGTTGAACCAACTTACTCAAGGAGCTTCTAAGCTGGACGAATTCTATGCGACGGTAAACCACCAACTGTCGCTAATAGTCAACAAAGTAAAGTGCGACGATTACTCACAGGAAACAGTTTCCGTTCTTGTAGAGACTTACCGCAACAGGGCGCTAGATGTGTTCATACGTGGGTTGAGCCCTGAGTTATCTAGAATGCTCATCGTGCAACAACCAAAAACTTTGCCGGAAGCTTACTCAGCTTGCCTGGACATTCAGAATTTAACTTTACGGAATACGATGGTGCATTCACACTCAGCCAATAGGATCGTTGTACCCACGAATAACCTAATGCAGAGACCACCTCTACCGCCACGTGCACGCTCGAGTTATAACTGGGTGAACAGGAATTCGAATCCGGGATATCAGAGGAACCCTTATAATACGCCTCAGCCAAACCAAGGCCTGACTCCATTACCACCAACTAGGCCAACGGGTCCTAACCCCGTTGAGAAAATGGAAGTTGATGGCAGTGCGCAAACAAGAAATGTCAACTACATGAACAGACCATCAAGCACAAACGCGTTTAAGAGAGGGCCTACATCGTCAAAAGGTGGCTTCCCAAAACAACAGAAACTATATAACATCAAAACCTGTAGTCCTGAACATGCATATTACTCCTCTAACCATTGTGAACCCACATACAACGATGAACAGCAAGTAAATTTTTTATTGACCGGTCCACCAGCCTATTTCATATGAGAAACAGTGCTTCCTTTTCAAGCATACCCTACCTGACGTGCCTAACCAACGGCAGTAATATCTTAAAATTTCTTATAGACACAGGGGCAAACAAAAACTTTATTAAACCTAGTCTAGCAACTGATTCCACACCAGTCGATCCATCATTCTCGGTACAGACAGTAGCAGGACCAATTACAATAAACAGAAAAATTTGTGGAAAATTTTTCCACAAAGTAGGAAACGACACCAGAACAACATTTTATCTATTATCAGGACTCCAAACTTTTGATGGAATTATAGGGGACGATACGCTTAAGGCACTCGGTGCAGTGATAGATAGCAAAAACCATATTCTCACAATCGAACCAAATATCAAAATTCCATTGAGAAACAAACCCGTTGGGAGCATTAATTTTTCTGAGTTATCTAAAATCCCTATAGCAATAGTTCCAGTTGTGAAGTCTCTGGTAGAAAAGTATTCCAATTTATTCGGTCCACTTAATATTAAATCAAACATCAAAACTTCAGTTCGTGCTGAAATAAAGACAACTACGGATGAGCCTATATATACAAAAAGCTATCCTTATCCCGCGAACATGAGGGAAGAAGTAGACAAACAAATTACCGAATTGCTCGAAGAAGGCATCATACGACCTTCAAAAAGCCCTTATAATTCTCCAATTTGGGTAGTCCCGAAGAAGCCTAAGCCCCCCGGTGAAAAACAGTATAGAATGGTCGTAGACTTCAAACATTTGAATGCGGTTACCGTATCAGACGCTTATCCTATTCCGGATATTAATGCGACGCTAGCTAGTCTAGGAAACGCTAAGTATTTTACAACAATTGACCTTACATCAGGTTTTCACCAAATTCCAATGAAGGAGGCAGACATACCCAAAACAGCTTTTTCGACCATGAATGGCAAATACGAGTTTTTGAGACTACCTTTTGGGTTGAAAAACGCGCCGGCTATATTCCAACGTATGATTGATGATGTCCTTAAAGAGTATATCGGGCGGATATGCTACGTTTATATCGACGACATCATTGTCTTTGGGAAAGATACCGAGGAACATTTAAGAAATATGGAAATAATATTTGATAGGCTCGCGGATGCTAACTTAAGGGTGAATTTGGAAAAAACAAAATTTATGCGGACGGAAGTAGAATTTCTGGGATATGTAATCACATCTGACGGGATAAAACCAGACTCTTCAAAGGTTCAGGCTATAGAGAATCTTTCGCCCACAGAAACACTTAAAGAACTGAAAAGTTTCTTGGGAATGACATCATACTACCGAAAGTTCATTAGAGATTACGCGAAGGTTGCGAAACCTTTAACTAATCTCACACGGGGCGAAAACGCGCAAGTCAGGGCCAACCAATCGAGGAAAATACGGATAAATCTAGGCTCGGAAGCCCCTCAAGCTTTCAATAATTTGAAAAAACTCCTTATTTCCTCAGATATTCTTGCTTTTCCTGATTTCAAAAAATCATTTAACCTTACGACCGACGCTTCTAACTATGCCATTGGTGGAGTACTATCACAAGGGGAGCCAGGAAAAGATCGGCCGATTGCCTATATTTCAAGGTCCCTAAATAAAACAGAGGAAAACTACGCCACAAATGAGAAGGAGATGTTGGCAATAGTTTGGGCTTTAGATAATTTAAGGTCTTACCTCTATGGGGCGAAAAACATTAGGATTTTCACTGACCACCAACCTCTCACGTTTGCGTTGGGAAATAGAAACTACAACGCAAAGTTGAAGAGGTGGAAAGCTAGAATAGAAGAGTACAACCACGAATTGATTTACACTCCTGGTAAATCAAATATTGTGGCAGATGCTCTCTCCAGAATTCCATGCCAGGCAAACCATTTAACAGACCCTATAGAACCAAGCAATTTACCAGCAGAAGTTAGAAGTGAAGAAGGGACAGTCCACAGCGCAGATCAGGATACGTCGGACCTCATTCCACATGTGGAAAGTCCATTAAACGTTTTTCGAAACCAAATAATTTTCACGGAAGGGAATGCAATGATTTGTGTAGAAAATCCCCACCCAAGTTTCACTCGTCACTATGTCAGCCTACCTGTCATTGAAAAATCCAATTTGATCACAGCCTTGAAAGAACGCCTGAACCCATCATTAGTAAACGGCATAAAAATTTCAGAAAACCATTTACAGCTTCTACAAGAAGTGTACCTAGAACATTTTCTTTTGTACAAAATCAGGATAACACAGAGGGTGGTTGAAGATGTAGCCAACGAAGATAGAATTTGTAAAATAATAGAGGATGAACATAGGAGGGCTCATAGGAACTCGAGAGAAAACAGGGAACAAATACTGGAAGAATACTATTTTCCCAAAATGGCGAGCAGAATAAGAAAATTTACTTCCATTTGTGAAACCTGCCTGGCGAACAAATATGATAGACATCCTGCGGTACCGCCAATGAAAGATACTCCTGTTCCAAAGTACCCATCTGAAATAGTCCATGTGGACATCTTCGAAATTCAGGGTGAGAAGTTTTTATCCTGCATAGATAAATTTTCCAAATTTGCCAAACTTTTCCACATTAAAAACCGAGCTTCCCTAACTCTTCGCGCTAAGCTAGCGAAATTAATCCACTACTTCACAACTCCTAAAATAATAGTAACAGACAATGAGAGGGATTCATGACGCCTCTAGTATGCAACTATATAAGAGGCTTAGGAATCGAACTGTATCAGACTCCGGTTCAAAGAAGTGAGGTAAATGGTCAGGTAGAAAAACTGCACTCTACCATTATCGAGATCTACAGATGTCTTCGAAAGGAGATAAAAAACGTTAGACCAAAGGAACTAGTATATATCGCGGTCGATCGTTACAATACAACGATACACTCTGTAACGAAGCGGAAGCCCAGCGATATATTTTTTAATAGAACCGAGAGAATCAACTACCAAGGACTAACCAACTTCAAAGAAAGAGTTCATAAAGAGATCAGGGAGGAAATTAAGAGGAACCAGGAGCTGAGGAATCTGAGGTTGAATAAGAATCGGAAGAAACCACAAAATTTTAAGCCGGGAGACGAAGTTTATGTTAGGGATAAACAAATAAAGGCAAAGCAGAAGGCACTTTATAAAAAAGAAATTGTGGGCAGAAATAATAGAGTGACCTTAGTCACACACAATGGCAGGAAGGTTCATAAAGCACAAATTAAAACTACTTCAAAATGAAAAAAGAAAAAAAATAATAATAAAAAAATTAATCAATGGCACTACGGGAAAGGCAACAAAAAAAAAAAAATATATATAAATAAATAAATAAAAATGCACAATAACTATAGCACAGACGACACAAAAAGCAGTAATTGCTAAATTAAAGAGGCAAAATCGGCCCATTACAAATCATTTAAGCAATACCAGATAACGCTTACAAAAAGAGGCAAACATTGCCCAGCAAAAACACTTTTAAAGAGGCAAACATTGCCCAACAAAAACACTTTTAAAGAGGCACACATTGCCCATCTCAAACACTTTTAAAGAGGAAAACATTGCCCATCAAAAACCCTTTTAAAGAAGGCTACAATGGCCCAACTTTCATAAATTTTTGGTGAAACCACAGGACCCTAGGATAGTGAAGTATAACGGCATATCTGAAATAGAAATGTAGAACTAAACAAAAACTGTTACAAATTTCTTGATTTTCTCAATAAACATCCTCGGACCCTGTGGATTTTACAATTACTAGATTAAGAGAACCGGGGACGGTAGTAGAATATAGGAATATATTCAATATTGTTAAAACAAAAAAAAAAAAAAAAAAAAAAAAAAAAACACAAAAAAGTCACGAAAATTGTAATCAATAGTTCTTTTTTCTCTTCAAGAAAAACTTGACTTTAGCGTAAATTTAAATACCAGAAAAAAAAAAGAAAAAAAAAGGAAAAAAGTTTAATTAATCGTCCTTTTCCATCTTTTTTTCTTTTTCTTTTGACTTTAGTGTAATCCTTAATATTAACCTTTGATAAGTTTAAACAACTTCACAAAGTTTATTAAAGAAAATTTTAAAATATAACTAACCAACTTACCTTTGCTAATTAAATTAAACAACTTGTAACTACTATTTAAGAAAGGAATTTTATATAATCATCTCATTACCATGCTTTTGTAAAATAATTTCATTTTTCCTCACCGTCCCTGAAGATTAAAAAAAATATGAAATAATACAAAATAGCGAGATAAATGGTAAAAAAGGCCAATACTAATTTAAGAAATTGTTATTTTTGTTTTCTCCAATGATGGTGGTAAGACAGTTTACTTTTTATATCTGGCGCTTGCGGCCTGAATATTTACAACTACGACTCTCCACTGGTCACTATTGAGCATGGGCGTGGTTGGATCCTGAACGGACACTTTAGTCTAGTCCATGTGGTCGACCTTAGTTACTTCAACATGGCTTTGGACAAATTGATCGAGGCAACACAGCATGATATCCAAAGCAAATATGTGCGTACTGTACTGCAATTCCACCTAAACCAAACGAAACTGCGACTCGACGAGCTTCAAATGAGTAGATCAAGAAAAACACGTTCCATTGACTGGATTGGTTCGGCATGGAAGTGGATCGCCGGGTCTCCAGATGCGGCAGATTGGGATTACATCCTCCGAAGCACAAATGACGTCATAGCTAACAACAATCACCAGTACCGCGTCAACGAAAAGCTCTTTAACGTCACCCAAGAGGCGATTGAGAAAGCGAATGAGATGATGCTACATGTTAACGCTATAAACAAAAATATTGACGAAGAAAATATGGAGCTTCTGGACTTGGGCAAGGTTCTTATCCTGAAAGAACAGGTTTCAGAAATCGTGGAGGCGTGCCAGATGGCAAAATCTGGGGTCATAAATACAAACCTACTTGACAGAGAGGAAATCCAAAGGCTTATTACAGAGGAAAATTCGCTGCCATACCAAAATACCATCGAAGCTATTGAGTATGGATCGGCATCCGTATATTCGAACGGCAGTATCCTTTTGTACATTCTTTCAATGCCAAAAGTGAAACCAGATGGTTACCGGCTTTTAATAACGCGTGCCGCTGTTATAAGAGGACAACACGTTGACCTTAGTTACAACAAGATGCTGGTAAACGAGGAGGAAACGTTCGGACTGAACGAAGATTGTCCTTCGATTAGCAATATAACAATCTGCTCGCCAAAATCACTAACGAAGCTTCCTGAAGACGAATGCTTAGCTCGATTGATAAAAGGCGGCGATGCTAAATGCCATTTTGAACCAGATAACCACAGAAGCGTCGAGATGATCGCAGACGCAACAATATTTACTACAAACGTTCAAAGACAACTGCGAGGGGGAAACTACTCCACGCACCTCAATGGAACATATGTAATTCTACTAAATAATGAAACTATCACGTTGGGAAATCAAACGTTCACCAGCAGATCACTACGCGCAGTTCAAGCTTTGCCACCCGCTCTGGTCAACGTTACAAGCGATGGGTTGAAGTTAAATTTGGACTACATCCACGAGCTCAGTATGGAAAACATTCATCACCTGAAGCAACTTGGCAATAATTTTCACTTCTCGTTAATTTTTGACGCGGTTGCCCTAACAATCCTGGCAGCCGTATGCTATATTATTTGGAAGAAACTTACGGCTACAATCAACTTTCCTAGACTAGACCAAAACAGCACATCAGGACCAGCCAACGACTCACACCAAGGACACTCCTCAGAGATTGAGTCATCTGCGGGACGCAGATGTTTGAAGGGGGGTAGTTAACAAGGGGGCCAGCGCATTCACTAATGTAAAAGTGCTGACACCGCACTTCCCAAAACACGCGCATAGCCGCGGCAGGTAATCGACCTGTGACGAAATTGAAAATGCAAATCGTGGGAAGCGCAGCGTCAGCATTTAATAATTTAATTCAGGCCTTTTAGAGACTAAGAGTTAGCTTTAAGAATATTTCTGTGGTCATTCTTTGGAGGAACGCCAAATGGTAAATATACAAATCGCTAACACATTTAAGTTGTTTTATTACAGAAGACTATCCTGGGGCCGCGGGGCGGCCCCCAACTTTAATTTTTTCGGGCCCACATGCGTGGGCTCGTTAAGTTCTATCTCAACTATTTTCGGCTGTTACAAACAACCGTTTTGCGAACAAAGTTAATATATCCTTGTGCACAAGTACGCTGGGGTATAAAAACAAATAAAAATCAGAATTTATAACAGAAGGGTCGTGCAGCCTATAATACAAAATAAAAATATATATAATAACATAAATAAACTTTGCGATTCATAAATAAACTCTGCGGGATCCTCCAGATATTTTTAAGATCCACAAAAAAAGATAAAAATCAGAATATATAACAAAAGGCTCGTACAGCCTATTATATTAAATCAAAAATAACATCAAATAGCTCTGCGATTCACCATCAAGGGACCCTCCAGAGGTTGTTAAAATCCACTAAAACCATCACCAAAAAACAAAAAAAAAACGAAGGTTGATTTTTTTTAATAGAATAGCTAGATTTAAACTTGTTGAAGATGCCGGATAATTTTATTAGACCCTCCGCCCTAAACTTCAATGTTCCCCGACTATCAACTAATTCCCTAGTAAGTCCAGAGTTAGCAAAAGCAATTCGCAGTATAGTGTCATAGGTAGTTACCGCGGAACGCCAAATTTAATATAAAATATCCCAAACCCTACACGAGAAATTGTGACCGATCAAATTATTGATCCTAGGCAAGCAAACTATTTAACAGGACTTGACAAGGTACCGGGCGTATTCTCAGATGATCCTAAAGAATTTGCATCATGGAAGAAAAGAGTAGAAAGAATACTGAGAATATATGTATGAAAAAGGCATATTCCGTTATTTAGGCGCTTTAAATGCCATAAGAAATAACAGGAAATGCGGAGGTGGCCTTGGAGTCCTACAATACTCCTCTTAATTGGGAGACAATTTCTAAATGCCTAAATACCCACTATGCAGATAAGAGAGACATTGATACTCTAGAATACCAAATGTCAAGACTGTTCCAAGGAAGTAAATCTCTAAACGAATTGTACCAGGAGGTATTTTCCCACCTTTCTTTGATATTAAATAAAATATCCTGCCTCGAAACTCCAGTTGTGCAAGAAGTTGTAAAATGAAAACTTCGGGATACAACATGCATTCGGTAACCAACCCAATTTTCGTAAAAATAACGCACCTCAACTTCCACCTAGCAAACAACAACCATTATACCCAAACCTCGCTTACTTACCCCAACCAATACCTCGCATAAGGAAAGGACCATTTCCACACTACCCAAATACCCAACAATATCCCAATAATCCCACTCTTTAATACCAACAACACTTCAGTTATGGTACGAAGCAACCACCCAGGCCCAATCAGTTCAACAATCCTCCACTAAGACCCATTCATCCTATGCCACAAGTCCAAATGGAAATATACGAATCACTTAAGACATATAACGTCAATTATATGAACAGACCAAGCAATAACTATTTTAAACGACCTATCGCATCATCAAACAGAATACGTCTGCCTTTCACACATAATAAAATAAACAACATAGCTTTTACTGAAAATATAGTGACGGGCTCAGGACAGCAAAAGGAGGAACCAGACGGACAGACACTGGAAGAATACTATAACCAATACACCGTGTATGACAACAGCACCTATGACAATACATCAGAAGAGAACACGTACGATGTTTCTGATATCCATTTTTTAGACTAACGAACTCCACGTTACCCTAGTTTCAATGCAAAGACAGCAACGGGAAAATTTAAATCTTTTTGATTGAGAGGAAATATTAAGATAACCCACCACACTTTCATTAACCTCTATTGAATAAAAGACCAAAATCTTAAATTCTTTATACTACCGACATTAAAATCGTTCCATGGAATTCTTGGTAATGACAATTTTAAATAACTTACTTACTTAGTTCATTGGCTCGATAACCGTCTATGCGATTTTAGCCGAGCTTAGCATAGCACGCCAGTTATTTCTTCCTTTCGCTAACTGACGCCAGTTGGAAATACCTAGAGTACCCAAGTCCTTTACCGCTTGGTCTTTCCAACGCAGACGAGGCCTCCCTTTTCCTCTCTACCACCAGCGGGTACCGCATCGAATACTTTCAGAGCTAGAGCGCTTTCTTTCAATAAAATAACTACCCTACAAGACAGAGGTAACTAAAGCGAATGAAATTAACTAATGCCAGCACAACTTTTCCAGCTGTTACCAATACATTCGCATTTTGATATTTCGCTGTTTTCCCAATGTTAGAAGAAATGGCAATATTCCGAATGGTAGAGCCCAGAAATCGCATCTGCTAGAGTGTGCTAGCAATAGACTACGCTGCTCAGCCATGTTTACGAATCGTAAAATACGATCACTTTATTGTGAAACTTCGTTGGATTTGCGGTAAGTTGCCTTTATTTTCAGTTGTATTAATAAAAATATTGATATTTTGGTCTTTAATTTCAGCAGAATCGGAATGGATATTTCAAAGAAATGTATAGAAATTTCGACACGTATGTACATATATTTTAACAAATTTTATTGAAACTTGCAGAAATTGGGCACCCAAGCGGGCATGAAATTCTACGGAGAAGATGGCTGCAGAGGCACCATTGGAAAAAGTGAGTAAAGTGAACACGTGCCATCTAATTGAAATTTAACAGTTTCTGTAAGTGTGCATGTTGGAAAAGATAATAGAGTAAGACTTATTTTATTTAACCATCCATATGTGTATATCATAAAAAAATATTGAAAACTGGTATTAATAACAAATAACAATATTTTTTCCGGATCACATGTAAACACCACCATGGAGCGGAGCCCGGAGGAAATGTTGACATGCAAGCGGTTTCATCTTTGTAAAATAAAGATTCAATTAAGATAAATTTCAAATATTTTACTCAGAACTAATTGGCTTTTCTTTCGATTTAGACTAAAATGCAGTTCCAGCTTTCCCCAAAAATGCAACAATGCAGATGTATTTTATGTCATTGTATTCCTTTTCAACTTCACATTCGTGATCGTTCTTTCTAGGTTCTTGGGAAAATGTACGATGCTGCGAAGTAGATTTTAATTTTAGTGGAAAATTAGGTAATTTTGCAATTATTGTTTGTAGTATTATAAATTGAATAATTGTTTAATATATTTCTTTCCAGAGGCCATATATTTGCTTATATGGCGCAACCATACAAGCATCAACGATTGCAGGGAGCACCAGGTGATGCGGCAGTATCTCCGCTTTTGGTGTTGCAGCACCAACCTAAGTACATATACATACATATATATCGCGAACGGAATAAAGCAGCATTCACTGCACTAACGTTGGGAGGTGGTTTGCAACTACCTCAGGCCTGAATCGGGGTACAAAAATAAACCGTACCAAACCCATTTGCTCATCGACCATCAAATCACTTTTGGTTTGTATTGTTTTGTATATATGTAGTCACAAATAATAGTAAGTAAGATTATTATAACTATTTATTTGTGACTGTTCAAAACAGTATCTGTAGCGTGAGTGCACAGCCACAAGCAAGATATAAAGTTAAAATATTAAATTTCTTAACGCAGGTAGTTTCTTATACATATGTACATTTTATTAATGCAGATAAAGGAAATGCTTATACCAGACAAAATTGCCGAAACTGGAAGTAGCCACCGGCTTGGGCACCCGTCGGCAACAATTGAAATTAGCCACCGGCATGAGTACCCGGTGGTCTACTAAGTAAACGTAGCCGCCGGCTTGAGCACCCGGTGAGCTACAATAGAAAGTAGCCGCCGGCATGAGCACCCGGTGGTCTACAATATGTAAACGTAGCCGTTTCTTGTTTTCAAAAGACAGAGATTATAATATGTGAACAACTTAGGGTCAGTTTTTCATTGCAAGTTGAACTCTCTTTGTCGTTTAAAATCAGTATTCGTTTTTTCAGTCAACTTTAAACGTAGTTTAAATGGCCGATTGCGCACGGTTAGTTAAACTTACCAGCTGAGTGCTGACTATTTCGTTTTGGATGCAACAAATTTAATTCAGCTCAAGAAAACTAAGTTTATATTTAAACTGAGTTTAACTAAACTTAGTTAAAACTGAGTTTAAACCAGCACTGAATAACTGGCCTTTAATATTATTATATTATCGATATAAAGAGTGTCAATTCATTAGGTACATTCGTTTTATTTCCAACACATTAGGTACATTCATTTTATTTTTTAAAAACATAGTAATTATTAATACATATAAGAAACACTTACAATTATTATATTGTAGGGATATAAAGTATCAAAATATATCAGTTCATTAGGTACATTCATTTCATTTTTTAAAAACATAGTAGATATTAATACATATAAGAAACATTTACAATTATTATATTGTGGGGATATAAAGTATCAAAAAATATCAGTTCATTAGGTACATTCATTTCATGTTTTAAAAACATAGTATTTATTATGTTGTAGGAATATAAAGTATCAATTCATTACGTACATCCGTTTTATTTTAAATACACTTGATATTTTAAAAGCAGTATTATCAAGTCACTGTCTAAATTCATACATTCATACTTGAAACTTTTAAAAAGAATTGTTGCCTAAATTATAATTTAAGAAGACGATTTGAGACGCCTTACTGGCTGTCAGTCTCTCCCGCTTTTCGCATACAAGCTGTCCAGCGTGAGAAAATATGTGTTCGCAAGGGACAGATGTAGAGGAAATACATAAACGCTTTTTGGCAAGCTGGAACAGCCGAGGATAAATATTTTTCCGTTGATACCACCACATCAGAGGATCGTTCGACTTTCCGGAAGGATGTTTTCGCGGAAGAACAGGTTCAGCTAAATACATATTTATCTACTTCAATAATTGCATTTGCTGTTTGATTTGCTGGATGTGCGTCTTTTTAAATTACAGCGTCTTTCCAAATGAGGTCGAACCGATCGCTATCTATTCTTTCTGTGTCTGAACTGCAGTGGTTTTTGATTTTCGTAACAGGCATCGTTTTTTTGAACAACCGTATCAGCAACTCTTAAATATAATTTATCTACATTAAAATTATAAGCGGTTTCATTAACAAATCCAAATTTTTTAAGACATCGGTCCAGAATTGTAGCTTGTGCTATCGTTCGTTAATATTCTAAGTATTTAAACCTGTTGCAGGACTGTTAAAACTTCATTTTTTACATCAGGGGTTAGGTGCGAGATAGTAAAGGTTTTTAAATGTTTGTTTAATTGCTTAATATAAAGTATAATGGAAGATACACTTTTGTACGTGCTTCTTGAAACTAATTAATGTCGTAACAGCTTCAAACATATCTTAAACCTTCATTGATTGGTCAGCTCGTTACTTAAGAAATTATAATATATAATATAATTTTAGCGCTTACACTATGTATATAGCTCAGTGTTTGGCCGAGCTTCTCATACCGTTTGTGGTGTGCGTCTTTATTTATGCCACAAATGCAAGGACCTACAGTTTTGTGCCGACTCCGAACGGCAGATGTATTTAATGAGAAGAAATTAATTGTTAGTAAATCGTCATCTTTGACAAGCATAGAAGACTTAACTAGAGCCAAAGTCGAGATTACAGCATCTTTCACAAGTAATATACGTTTCAGCATTTCATATGTTGAGTTCCATCAAGTAGTTACATCATTAATAAGTTTTAAAACTGGTTGTTGCATAGCTTCTAATGTAGCTTTGAGTTTTGAAGAAGCATAAGTGCTTTTTGAAAAAAAACTTTACAATGGCTTTTATTTTATGTAAAACGGATTATATTTCATTCAAACCTGATTGTGCTACTAAATTTAATGAATGGGCAGAGCAGCCCCAATGCCTCCAACCTCCCCACGAACCGCTGCTTTCATGTTAACCGCCTTATCATTAACTACAATACATATGTATGTATCTTGTGACTGATTTCCCACTCAAAAAATTTCGCGATTACCCACCACTAGTGCAAAAATTTGAGATTCTGTGAAAACTACATATATGCTAGCACAGTACGTGTACGATACTTTTTGAAGTTAGCCAAGTCTTATTTTTTTTAAATGTTTGATAATTGCAAATGGAAATTGTTATTATTAAAAAGAATGTTAAATTACATTTCATATTTAAATCTGCAAGTTTTGCGAATGGTATTAGTGCATGTACTTATGTATCCGACAGTTCCCAAAGTTGCAAGTAAAGAATACCTATTTTAAATGTGTGTTATAATTTTTAATTGAAACGGATGTAATTAGAAATATAAATCAATTATCTCTTAGTTAGTATAATTTTTTAATTTAGTGAATTTTTTTTGTTAAAATATTAAACTTTTGAGGATTGCCTATTTGCATGTATAGTATACATATACGCATATCACATAGTTCCAAGTGAAGAACTGATTTTTAAAAAATGTGTATTAATTTTAAATAGAAATGCATATCTTTAGTAAGAATAGTCAATTATCTTTCTGTTTATGTTATTTGCTTTTAAAAATATTAATATTTTGTATGAAAATTCGAACTTTTGAAAATTGCCTTTTTGCATGTGCACAGTGCATATACGGCATTTCACAGAGTCGTAAGAAAAGTGTAAATGTTTCAAAAATGTTCAATAATTGCAAATTTAAATGAATATTATTAGAAAGAATAATCAATTATCTTTCTGTTCATGTTATTTTCTTTGAAAAAAATTAATTTTTTGCAGAAAAATTCTCAACTTTTGATTTATAACTTTTTTAATTTTTTTATATTTTTAGCAAAATAATACTCATCTTATATATGAGGACTTATGTATAAATAGATATAAGTTATATAAGTAGATTTTTTTTTATGACGTCCACGGGAAACGTTTAAAGGAACATGATTTGAGGGCATGCACCTGGAATGTCCGGACCCTTAATTGGGAAGATGCCTCTGCCCGGCTGGTTGATGTCCTCAGCAGAGCAAGGGCTGACATCACCGCCATCCAAGATATGCGATGCACGAGGCAAGGGAAAGAATCGATAGGCCCTTGCGACATCTACTACAGCTGCCATGTAAAGGAGCGTAAATTCGGTGTCGGATTTGTGGTGGGGGAGAGACTAGGCCGTAAAGTACTGTCGTTCACTCCGGTGGACGAACGTCTCGCCACATTCCGCCCCAACGGAAAAAAAGGACGATGGTACCAAAGATCGCTTCTACGATCTCCTTGGGCGCACGTATGGGCGGTACTCGCACCACGATATAAAAATCGTGCGTGGTGAGTATTAAAGGCCTAGGTTGGCAAGGAGGGCATCTTTGGTTCCACAGTCGGATAATTCAGTCTCCACGACGAAACATCCGATAACGGATTGAGACTGAGCGACTTCGTCTGTAGTATCAGGTTCCAGCATAAGAAGATTAACCAGGCGTCATGGCTGTCCCCAAATGGTAAGACAGCAAACCAAATAAACGAGCTCATGTATCTGTCGGGCCGATAGGTTACCAGCTGAGCTATTTAAGTACGGCGGAGAGGAGCTGGTTAAGTGCATGCATGAGCTCATCTCTAGAATATGGTCGGAAGAACGCATGCCTACTGATTGGAACTTAAGTGTGCTCTGTCCAATCCACAAAAATGGTGATCCTGCAGTTAGCGCCAACTATCGCGGGATTAGTCTTCTTAACATCGCATATAAGGTTCTGTCGAGTGTATTGTGTGAAAGACTTAAGCCCACCGTCAATGAACTGATTGGACCTTATCAGTGTGGCTTTAGATGTGGTAAATCTACCACCGACCAGATATTCACAATACGCCAGATCTTGGAAAGACCCGAGAAAGAAGAATCGACACAAACTATCTTTTTGTCAACTTCAAAACCGCCTTCGACAGCACGAGAAGAAAATTCTTATATGCCGCAATGTCTGAATTTTGTATCGCCGCAAAACTTATACGGCTAAGTAAAATGACGTTGAGCAACACCACCAGCTCCGTCAGGATTGGGAAGGACCTCTCCGAGCCGTTTGATAAGAAACGAACTTTCAGACAGGGTGAAGATATTTCGAGCCGCAGAATTATATCGGACAGGCACCGTCTTTTATAAGAGTGTGCAGCTGCTGGCGCACGCCGATGACATTGACATCATCGGCCTTAACAACGGCGCAGTTTCTTCTGCCTTCTCCAAACTGGATAGAGAAGCGAAGCGAATGGCTCTGGAGGTGAACGAGGGCAAGACAAAGTATCTCCTGACATCAAATAGATAGTTGGCACATTCACGACTGGGGTCAAATACCACTGTTGACAGTTATAACTTTGAAAAAGTAGAGGACTTCGTTTACTTAGGAACCAGCATTAAGACCAATAACAGCGTCAGCCTTGAAATCCAACGCAGAATCTCTCTTGCCAACAAGTGCTACTTCGGACTGAGTAGGCAACTGCACAGTAAAGTCCTCTCTCGACGGACCAAAACCATACTCTATAAGTCTCTCATCATGCCCGTCCTATTGTATGGCGCAGAAGCATGGACGATGACAACATCAGAGGAGAGGGCTCTTGCAGTGTTCGAGAGAAAGATTCTTCGAAAGATTTATGGACCTTTGCGTCTTTGCGACGGCGAATACCGTGTACGATGGAACGATGAGCTGTACGAGCTGTACAATGACGTAAATATAGTGCAGCGGATTAAGAATCAGCGGCTCCGCTGGCTAGGTCACGTAGTTTGAATGGATGAAATAGCTCCAGCCTTGAAGGTTTTTGACGCGGTACCCGCGGATGGTAGCAGAGGAAAAGGAAGACCTCCTCTGCGTTGGAAAGACCAAGTGGAAAAAGACTTGGGTATACTTGGGATTTCCAATTGGCGCCAGTTAGCAAGAGATAGGGACAGCTGGCGTGCTTTGTTGACCTCGGCCAAACTCGCTTAGGCGGTTGATGCGCCAATTAAGTAAGTAAGTAAGTAGATTTGTGAATAAATTAGAGTTAAGTCAAAAGTAAAAATTAATATATTGGTATATGTATGTTATTTCTTAAAACTGAAGATGTAAATATTTTAAGTGGACTAATTAACTAACTAATTAGTTAATTTCTATGCTATTATCTTTGGTATTTTAGTTGATAAATTGTACTTTATATTAAGAAATTATTAATAATTAATGTAGTTTTATATATTGTAAAATAAAATACTTAAATTTAAAAAAAAATTTATTTTTTTATTTAAAAAAATTTAGTAAACTAAAGGTAACCGTTAGCTAACACGTAGGTAACAAATAGAAGTGGTTAGAGGTAACAAATGAATAACAAATCTGGTAATAGCTATAATAATATTAATAATAATAATCCCAACGGTTTTATCCCTCCATACCCGCCCGACCGACGCGAGGGGCGCATCCGCATGACGCACGAATATATAAAAAAAAAATGCTTGTTTTTTTTCATATATGTTGCGCCGAGTCATGGAAGGCAGAGGTTTGCTTAGTGTCGAGATCTAAAACTGTTCAGCTACAGAACAAATGCTCATCAGCTGACCGAATAGTAATATATGTATATGTATGTATGTATCCATTATTGAGAGCATTGAGTATAGTTTTCTTTATGTAAAAAAGTGAGTCTGACATATCAAAAGAACCGGAGTGAGTGTTAAAATTCTGACACAAACAACGGAGTGGCTCATTGAACTCAAAATTACTTTTACATGGCTTCAGAAAGAGAGGCCGGAAATGTCTTGAAATTCTGGAGGGAACGTTTATTTTTATTTCGCCAAGAAGAGATGGGCTAGAGATCAAGCCTGTGAGTAACTTGACCAAAAACACAATCCCTAGCATTTCTATAATATATATAATAATTTTGGCGCTTACACTATATAGCTCAGTATTTGGCCCATACATGTTAAATTCAAATTAACATTAGCAATTGATGCAATTGGTTTATATTCTCTAATTCATTAAACAATTAGAATTAGTTAAACTAATTCCCATTAGATAATTGAAATTTTTATTCTAATGGTAAATCTAATTGCACTTAGTTGCCATTAGCAAAAAAATTGGTTTACCTTTACAATTAGAAATCTAATTGACTTCTGCTAATACAATTAGATATTCAATTAGCTTGAATTAGAATCAATTATTTTCATATTTTGAAAAACAAAAAAAAAACTAAAATATTCATAATATGAATTTCACACACATATTTACATACATGCACACATATTTAACGTACGTACTAACTGTTTAATAACTACAATGACCGGGTATATTCGCTTTCAGTAATACGAGCTTTTGAAAAGAAAAGTCCGCCAAGCGACCCCGCCTTCGACTATTAATAATGCCCGCAAAAGAAAATAGTCGCTCCACAGGGCTGAAGACGTAAGCGGTGTGTTGCAAAACAGTGCTATTTCCTTTAATGTAGGATATTTGCACCATATATTGGAAGTTTTATCAGCATCATTCAAGTATTGATGCATCATATTCGAAATAAAATGCAGACTTTCAGTCTCCTCAGTCAATTTTGACAATAAATCATTACTTTCTTCTGCAAAATGTAATCTGATTTACTAAAAATACCATATAGATGTGTCATTTATGCAGAACTTACCACCATTACTGAAATCATAAAAGGTCGATTCAGCATACGAACCCTCACATTTAATGATTTTCGTTTGTTGCAGCAAGGTTCTGCTGTATGTTTGCACATACAGTGACTTACCACAGTATTCGTTCCTTCAATAATTTTTCGGACACAATTTCTTTTTATCAAAATAATTGATTTTAATTCAAGCTAATTTAATATCTTATTTCATTAGAAGAAGTCAATTAGATTTCTAATTGTAAAGGTAAATCAAATTTTTATGCTAATGGCAACTAATTGCAATTAGATTTACCATTAGAATAAAAATTTCAATTATCTAATGGGAATTAGTTGAACTAATTCTAATTGTTTAATGAATTAGAGAATTTCACAAGAAGGTTAATTAGCAATCAATAGCATTATCTAATCATTACTTAACATCTATGGTTTGGCCGAGCTTCTCCTACCATTTGTTGTGTGCGTCTTTATATTATATCACAAATTGAGGGACCTACAGTTTTTGTGCCGACTCCGAACGGCAGTTGTATTTAATGAGAGGTTTGCCATTGCCTGCCGAGGGGTGACCGCTATTAGAAAAAACTTTTTTTATGATTGGGATTTTGCTTGCCCTGACTGAGATTCGAATATATACATATGGTTTTGCGTAAAACTACACTTTTAGTTATCATTATTATAATGGAAATGATCGAATCGAAATGCTGACCTATTTAAATAATATATTATGCTATAATATGCTATATTCGGTAGTATTTTTCTAATAATTTTAGAATATTTCAAGTATTTGTAAACTAACTTTTTAATGATTTTAAAAAGTATGCGGTGGCAACTTTGTACGAGAATGATGAGAGAGAGAACAATCAGCTGCTACGTTTCTACGGAAAAAATCAAATTCGCTTTGGTTTCCTACGTAAGTTCTCCGTCAACACGAAAATTCTACGGTGCACACAGGAGTATTCAACCTCAAAATCCGGTCAAAAATATTTTTTGCCCTTTTCTTATTGGAAATGGCATAGAATGATATCTTATAACTGTCTGTTGTATTTAAATACTAGTGCTAATGTTTTTAGGCTTAATAAAATTCAAATAAAAAAACATAAGATTTATTTTGAAATTGACAAGATTTATTTTGATGTAACACGCATAGATTCTTCCTTAGGATAGCAATCTTTTTTGGCTTCTTTAATTAGCGAATAACATGGATAAATATTATTGTTGGATTCGTGTAGTATTTCGTATTGTCTCTGATGGTGAATGTTTCTTTACAGCAGCGCTTTGACCTCCATAGAGCCTCTTTTTAAGCCTTTTCGCCCTTGTTGGGGAGGCAATGACTTCTTTTATAAACTTCGAAGCTTCTACATTTCCGGATTTTCTTTGACTAACACTAGCAGCATATGTTAATTCTTCAACATCCACGTGGTCCCTAAGTTCTCTTGTTTGTCGTCTTTTACTGCGATCAGTTAATTCTTGAAACGACTTTTTTGGGCGTCCTTGTTTTAATTTAGATATTGTCGACCAACTGTGTACTGTTACAACACCGTCTAGCCAGCTTTCATTTTTTAATAGGAATCTTGCTTCGGTGTTATTGGCTGTAGTCCACCTTAACTTAAAATCCGATTTAAAATGTCTCAGATCATTAGTCAATGTCCGAAACTCATTTTCGGGACATTTCGTGATCTCCCGTAGTGTTTTTTCTACATCCGACAACTTTTGATCCAATTTTCGTTTACTGCTATCTTTAAAAATCATGTACAATGATCTTCTAGTCATTTGAATTTCATTTGATACGAAACCTGAAATGAAAAAACATTTTTTTAACTACTAGAAAAAAATTACATGTAAATACCTCCAAATTATAAAAGGTCATAAACAAAAATGGTGATAAGATGGGTGACTTATTTTTATGTACATGACATGATTAAGATGTAAAGTTAACTATAAAAAAAAGATATTCGCCCGATCGGACCCGGAACTATAACAAAAATACTTCTTTTGTTAAAAAATATACATAAATATTCATACTTGTCTTTACGTGCTTGTCATCTCAATTATAAATTAAATATCAATAAAATATATGTATATTTCAATGTTACAATTCAGTACATACCTTGGGCTTCCATATCCATTATTAGTTATTCCACAAATTACTCAGAACACAAACGAACACAAACTTCAAAGTTGCTGATAAAAACGTATCGAAACTAAAGATGCGCGAGCATTCGACATCGACGAGAGTCCGACTACCTGTTTCGCGAGCAGGGGGTTTACAGCTTTTGTTTGAAAACTAGTTTAATTAGCTCGGTTACTGAGGTATGCAAACAGCACAAATAAGTGAACAATATTCTACTTTTTTTTTTTTACTTTTGTCGGGATTTTGATATTGAATACTCCTGTCTGCGGTGGTGAGTTTTCGTTTACAAGGCGCTCCCATAAGATAATTCAGCTGACACGTTTGGCCGTCTCTACGTCGGTGGGTAACTGTGCATTGCCTAATAAAACTGTTTCCGATAACAAGGACCTAACCAAAGGATAACAAGTAAGAGTGGTTAGCAAAAACAAGTAGATAACATAGCCGGTAACTAATAAAACTGGTACATCTAACATAAAACTATCAGACTAGGTAACCGACAATGTTAAAGCGAGAGTGTAAAAAGATATGTATAAATGCCATGAGTAAGAGTGAGTAGGATGAACACACCATCTTGAAACAGCGAGGGGAAATGGTAATTTTTTTCCCACGGCTAGAACAAAAGTGACTTATTTGCTAACAATCGAATAAGTGAACGCAAACGCATAACTGCTTTGTTTGCTAACCATTACCCGTCTTGTAGGGTAGAAGCAAAGTACAATAAACAAGTAGTATAATGTTAGCAGCTGATTGTTATGTGGTCCATAACAAGTCAAACTTTATTTAAAAACATTTTTTTTCTTCAAACACAAAAAAAAAATTTGTTTACAAAACAATCTTTGTTTACATTTTGTATAATTATAATTTCTTATTTATAAAAATTTTTCGTTAACGTGATATATAAACATACATACGTATATACATGTGTATGTACATACGAAGAAATGGGACATTATGATATTAAATACGGTGATAATTCGGATCTTGTTTTTAGTATCCAGCACATAGCTTCGGCATGCTTTCTGCAAACAGTTGTGTGCGTTCCGACCATTTTATGCATTTTTGAAGTCATACCAGTGAATGACCAGGAGCAATGCTTCCTGAGGATCCGTTGTAGTATGAAGCGTCTTGCACTATTTGCATTGAAAACAAATGAGTTTTTCATGTGGAATGTAGAAAAGCGTACATTTTGCTTACATTTAGAATTATCAAACACGTCAAATTTGATATATCTATTTTGAAGGGTGAGGGACCACAACAAATCACAAAATATACCCCAGGGTTGCATTTTATTTAATGCTGCTACCTGTTTAATGTGCCTCAGATAGATTGATAGATAATGTTAGAGGTATGCACTGCGACCATTGGGTCTATTGTGCCCTCGGTTTCTTAGAGCTCATCACTCAAACCCAGTACCTCCATAAATTTCATTATCGATCCTGGGGATAAGGAGTGTATTTGCTCATCCTTTGGCCAAATATGCCCTATGCACCTCTCCCTTATACGTGCGTCGCACTTCAGAAGTAGGAGGAAATGGTTCTCCCTGGATATGTGGCAAAAGCAACATAGGTCTCCGGACCAGATTCCCATTCGGTGCATGTGCCCTTTTAAACTGCAGTGTCCTGTCAGAAAGCCTGTTAGGATTCTGAGTTTTGTCTCAGGGAGGTTTATAAGAACTTCTTACCTTTTGGTCGTATACCCCTTTATAATCTTTTTGCCTGGTTGAGTCCTGGAGTATTCTTCCAGTGCTGTTCTCTTAATTTTATACCTTCCTTCCGAAGCATCTCCTTCACCGTGTGTGGGCCCACGGCGAGGAAGGGCTCTGGGCCTGTAGGGACTGTGGCAGCCGCTATCCTTGGTAGTGGGTCTGCTTCCTCGTTACCCTCGATTCCTGCATGTCCTGGTACCCATCGGGGGTAGCGAATTTTTTTGAAATCGAATTTTGTGGCACAAAAAGTCGGATAAAATCGAATTTTTATTGAAGTGCAATTGATTTTTGGCAATGTTTTTGGCGACTCTGTTGCGCATTTTCTATATCAAAATATCAAAAAGTCGACGGGAATTTGTTGCCACTTGAGATTTGCATAGATAGATAGATATTGTTAGAGGTATGCACTGTGACCAGTGGGTCTATTGTGCCCTCGGTTGCTCAGAGCACCTCACTTAAACCCAGCAACTCTAGAAATTGCATTATTTATCCTGGCCATAAGGAGTGTATTTGCTCGTCCTTTGGCCTATGCACCTTTCCCTTCTACGTGCGACGGCGTCGCACTCCAGGAGTAGTTGGAAAGGGGTATCCCTGGATTTGTCGCAAAAGCAACATAGATCTCCAGACCAGATTCCCATTCGGTGCATGTGCCCTTTTAACTTGCAATGTCCTGTCAGAAAGCCTGTTAGGATTTGAGTTTTGCCTTAGGGAGGTTTATAAGAACTTTGTATCTTTTGGTATTATACCCCCCTAGTAGTCTTGGTTGAGTCCTGGAATGTTCTTCCAGTGCCGTTCTCTTAATTTAAATATTCCTTCCTGAGCATCTCCCTCACCGTGTGTGGGCCCACTGCGAGGAAGGGCTCTGGCCTGTAGGGACTGAGGCAGCAGCCATCCTTGCTAGGTGGTCTGCTTTCACATTTTCCTCGATTCCTAAGTGTCCTGGTACCCACAGCAGGTTAATGTCATTGTTCTCAGCCGTTCAGCAAAATTTCGTTCATGCCTTGTAGTTTCCTTCTCCTGGTGAAGGCGATGATGGATGTTTTTGAGGGGTTTAAGTTTAGCCCCACATCCACACACCACTTCTTCGTCAGGTTTAGGCCTCTCTGGTGGTCTGCTTTCACATTTTCCTCGATTCCTAAGTGTCCTGGTACCCACAGGAGGTTAATGTCATTGTTCTCAGCCGTTCAGCAAAATTCCGTTCATGCCTTGTAGTTTCCTTCTCCTGGTGAAGGCGATGATGGATGTTTTTGAGGGGTTTAAGTTTAGCCCCACATCCACACACCACTTCTTCGTCAGGTTTAGGCCTCTCTGGATGACTTCACAGAGGGTGCTTTCGAACTTTCCTATTGCGATGATCAATATGTCATCCGCGTAGCCTTGACAGCGGATTCCATTTTTTGTGAGTATCGTTAAAAGTTCGTCAACCACTAGGCTCCACAGTAGAGGAGAAAGTACACCTCCCTGTGGGCATCCTTTTGTTGTTTTATTTGTTCTATTCTGTCTCCAGCTACGGTTTCAGCAATCCTTGTGCGTAGTAATGCAGCTATCTATTTACGTATGGTTGGCTGTACGCCCCGTTTTTCTAGTGCTGTATTGACGCTACCATGTGAGGTGTTATTGAAGGCACCTTCGATGTCTAGGAAAACGCATAGCACGGTTTTGCTACACTCAAAAGCTTCCTGGATCCCTCCCGTCAGAGCATACAGCGCAGTACCGGTGGATCTGCCTACTCTGTATGCGTGTTAGCTTTAGGGCGCTGTTACTTATCTGCTGGTCGATAATCTTCTCCATTGTTTTTAGAACAAAGGAGGTGAGGCTTATCGGTCTAAAGGATTTAGCTAGAGAATAATCGCTCTTTCCTATGTTGGGGATGAATATTACCTGGGCTCTGCGCCACACCTCTGCGGTGTAGGCCAGCGCCAGGCTATCTCTCATTACCTTCACCAGGTGAAGGGTTAGAAGTTCATCTCCCTGCTTCAGCATCACTGGACTGATCCCGTCTACCCCCGGGGCCTTGTAGAGCTCAAAGGAACCTAGAGCCCATCCGGCAGACGTCCAGTTAATCAGCCTTCTGGATTCCCTCCAGTCTGCCGGAGAAGGTCCAGGGCCTCGGAACGTCGCAGCCCCCGAGGTCTGATCAGAATCCGGGAAGTGTGCTCGGAGCAGGGCGAGTGATCTTTCCTTCTCGGAACCTGTGTATGTTCCATTTGGTAGCTTTATGGCTAGTGTGGTATCAGATTTTCCTTTCGCTAGGGCCTTGTGGAGTCTGGCCACCGCCGGAGTTGCCTCAACGCCCTCGCAGAAGGTTCTAAAACTATTGCGCTTTGCTTTTCTGATCATCTTGTTGTACTTGGTTAGTTTTGCCGAATACTCGTCCCGATGAGACTCGCCACTGAGAGATCACGGAAGAGTTCAGTCCCCAGCTGAGTGTGATGTCAAGAACTTCCTCTCTCACTTTCGTAAGAAATGTTGGTCTACTCCCAACATTGTGAATACTTTAATCTGCGCTTATGATAAATTTTAGCAGTTACTCACCCCTTCGGTTTGTATCGCTGCTACCCCACTCCTCGTTGTGTGAGTTCGAGTCACACCCGATGATCAGGGGGAGTTGTTTGCCTCGGCAGGATTCGATCAGCGATTGTACTTCGCGGGTTCGAATATTTGCGTTATCGCCGGGAAAGTAAGCAGAGGCTATAATAACCTCTGTGAGTCTTCCGTTCACCACCAGCATTGTTTGCACCGCCACGAGCTCCTGTGTTAGATATTCTGTAAGAAGTAGTTAATACCTTTCTTGAGCACTACGCACGCTCTTGGCCTCTCACAGGAGAGGTCCCAAATTACCTGATTATTGTTGTGGTTGAGGCCCCTTACCTACAGAGGTAGGTCCACGGTTCTTGTATTAGTAGGATTCCCAGGGCTTGCCTTCTTGTGAACTGAGTCCACCTTCCTCGACCTCCAGAACCTATGGTTGTTGCGTAGGGTTTGGCAGTTGCTTTGTCCGCTCGTACGTAGCTGGGTTCGGTGCCGCCGAGTCAGCTGGAACCGACGCAACAGTGCCATGAGAGCCGTGGCGCCGAGACCTTGCCGCCGGCTGCCTTGTACCACCACAGCCTAACGGAGATGGTGCTGTACCGATAATTCGCTACGAAATCTGCCCTCCGAAGACTGTCAAAGGACGCCTCATCAATGCAGAGATTGACCCTGTTCCCGTTTTCTAGAGCACTTTTCGACAGAACTATCCACGCTGTGGAGCGTAGGCCCTCATTTTGGGCCTTGAGCAGACTCATAGCGTGGTCCAGTGACTCCGTATCTGTCCCCGAAAGGAAGATAGAAATGTTGTGCGTTAGAGGTATGTTACTGCCTCTTCGCGTGCACAGCGCAGGTCCCTCCAAACGCTCTAGCGTTGGTATATTCTTTACCAGCCATTTAGCAGTACCTTCATCCTTGCAGTCCACAAGGAGCATGCGTGTGCGGAAATGTACCCCGCAGAACGCCAGAGGGAGCGACCATCCCCGCGCCACCGCGAACGTGATGGTGTCTTGAAGTCTGGTTAGGTCTACTGAGCTCAAGGCGACCGGAGGCACCTGTACCTGTGGGTCCCCTGCTTCTCCGCCGTGAGGCGGGCGCGGGTATCTGTTGCTGTGCTTTCCCGCTTCTCTGCTCGTTTGCAGATGCGGGTCTTTTCTCAACGGGCTTTGCTTTGCTCGTCGAATTACTTTTAACATTCTCTTCTGCCTCCACCTCCATCCTCACACCTGCCATTGCTTAGGCTTCATCTGGAGACTTGCCTTGCTCTAGGAATCGCAGATACCACTTCGTCTCGGAACCGCTAAGACCCGAGCGGCGATGGTCATCTAGTGCCCCCTGCTTGTCGGGCTTTGGAAGTGGAGGGGCCTTAGCCCTTCTGTGCTTCCTCCTCTTCTGTTGCCAGCCTGATCCGTGTGAGCTGGCGGAGTGGCTGGGCGACCAGGGGTGTCTGCTGGCCGGTACATCCCTAGATGTAGATCGTCTCCTGCTTCTGGACATTCGTCTGCTTTCTGAGCGACATCGGCTCTCAGAGCGGTTGCGGCTTGGTGTTCGGTGTGGGCTCTTTGAACGCCGTCTACCGTCTTCCTCACCCTTGCTGGACCTGTAAGTAGACGAGCCGACATGTTAATAAAAAAAAAAGGTAAAAAGAGGAATTAAACAACAAAGGTCAAAATCAGTGAACAATATTGAAATAAGAACGGAACATCTTCGGTCAACCATGATAAATACGAATTTACAAGACTTCCTTTTGGTCTTAAACATGCTTCTTCCATATTCCAACAAGAACTAGACGATATTCTCAGAGAAAACATTGAAAAAATATGCTTCGTGTTCATAGAACACATTATAATTTTCCGCCAGGACGAAGACTGTCATTTTGAAAACGTCGAAACTATTTTAAGGACGCTACAAAATGCAAACATGAAAATTCAGCTTGACAAATGTCAAATCCTGAAAGCAGAAGTGGAGTTCTTAGGATTTGTTCTTTTACAACACGTAATAAAAACAAATCCAACAAAAGTGGAAGCAATTTTAGACTTCCCACCCCCAAAAACTTTAAAAGAACTTCGATCCTTCCTAGGATTTTCTGGTTATTATCGCTGTTTTATCATTGTGAAAATATATATTATCACGAAGATATTTGCTCAGTATCTCAAGATATTCTCAGCGAACTGTAAGAAACTGTTCGTTCCGGAAATGTTCGTGTTTTGCCACTTTTTCTATTAAGGAAGATCGCTCATGGAAGAGCATACATTGTCACTCTTTATTTTTATTTATTTATTTATATAAGTATCCAACACAACAACCAACCATTGGCTATATTTCAGCATTGGATATACCTTAAAATACCAATATACATTATAAATCCAAAACTTAATCTAAAACAGGAATTAACAAAAAAAAAAAATAGTATACATAGAAAGATAAAAATTGAATCTTAAATAATATGGATGACAGAGTTTAGGTACATTATAAAATCGATAGAGAATGGGAAAAAGACAAGAGGCAGAAATCAATACCAGTCATTTCATAATAAAGTGTTTACGAAGCTCGTTTCTAAAACGCAATGAGTTACTTATATTTTTTAGAGTAAGTGGAAGACTGTTCCAAAGACGAATAGTGAAAACAAAAAACTGGCGTTCAGAAATTAGAGATTTGAATTTAGCGTGTAGAAGCTGAGAAGATCTGATTGACTTGGACTGTTGCAGTCTATGACAGAGATACTGAGGTTCGCGCGTTATCAATATTTTGTGCAGCATAGTAAGACACCTCAGCTTGATGACATTTTCAAAAGGCATTGAAAAAATTGTATGCGCATGTATTGAAATATGTATCTAGCAATGCTGTTATATAGTACATTAAGTTTTTTGTTGCAGGTACTGTCACAGCTGGCGTATATTTCACAGCCATATAATAGAGTCGGAAGCAAGTAAGCCTTAGCAAGAAGTAGTCGAATTCTCTCTGGGGTAAAATATTGAATATTCCAAAGTGATCGAAGCATTCCATATACTTTACCGATTGCATTAATTATGTGATTGTTCCATGTGAGAGTTCTATTAAATACAACGCCAAGGTTTTTTGCAGAGTCGACATAATCAATCACTGAGTTATTTAATATTACCTTATCAAAAGCGTCAAGTTTGAAATACTTTTTGTAAATAGCAATGCATTGGGATTTTCTTGGGTTGAGGACTAGACCGTTATTATTGGCCCACTCATTGACAGCACTTAGATCATTATTTAACTTGCAAATAGTTGCATTAATTGAATCGAATGGACAGCTAAGACACAACTGGACGTCATCGGCGTAAACATGAATATCACAGTGAATAAGCACCTCATTAAGGTCATTGATGTATAATACAAATAACAAAGGACCAAGCACGGAGCCTTGTGGGACACCTTTAACTACAGACATAAAATTGGAGGAATGGTTATTAACACAGACTGCCTGCGAACGCTCACAAAGATACGACTTGACAAGATTAATCGCTGGTGACGAGAAATTAAACAAATTTTTTAACTTTAAACACAATAAGTCATGGTCGACAGTGTCAAATGCTTTGGAATGGTCAAGAAGGGTTAGAAAAGTCACAAGATCTTTATCCATCTTAAGCCTAATATCATCAGTAACTTTCAAGAGTGCAGTTATACTACTTCTGTTAGATCTGAAGCCAGATTGGCATTCGCTCACTAATGAGTTCTTCTTCAAAAAAGAGTTAATCTGACGATGCATTAAGCGTTCCAGCACCTTGGACAGAAAAGGCAAGATAGCAATTGGCCTGTGATCTCCATTCGGTTTTGATATAGGAATTACTTTGACTTGTTTCCAACTTGTTGGAAAAACTGACTTGGTAAGGATGTTGTTTAGTGTAAACGTGATATAAGGTAAAACCTTAGGAAGGATACATTTAAGAAATTTAGGGTGGATTCCATCAAAGCCAATGGCGTTGGATTTGATTGCAAGTATTGACTCAACTACGTCGCAGTCGTCTACGCAAGTAAAGCTAAACCTTTGGATGAGACTCACTGGACAAGTATCATATCTATCAGGATAAGTGCTTGTTTTAGGGAGGTCCAAAAACTTCGCATTAAGCACGTTTGCATCAACAGAATCGGAGATTGAACTTTTCTTACCACAGATACCTATTTCACGGACATGCTTCCAGGTTTGCTTGGACCCTACAGCTAAGCTGAATCTGGTCTCAAAGTACCTCATTTTAAGAACCTTTATCCTATTCTTGACTGCCTTCCTAAGTTTCTTGTATTCAGTGTATAAAATGTCACTTCTGGAGCATTTCCATTTATGATACGCGCTATTTCTTTCAGCAATTAATATTTTTACACCTCGATTGAACCAAGGGCGGTTGGTACGTTTGACCGGTCTGGTAACTAGCGGCACATGGTAGTCAAAGAGACTGCTGATATGTCCCTGAATAAAGTTAATTTGGTCATCTGTTGATACCATATTACGCACGGATTCCCAATTTATTGAATCAACAGCTCGTTCAAGTTGATAGTAATTGATGTGCGCAAAATCACGGTACGAATAGCAGCCCGCGTTGCTATTAAGATCCAAGATAAAATCGTAAGTCAGGTAAATTAAATCATGTTTAGAAAAATTTGGTACAGAGAGCTGGTCATAAAGCAGGATTTTTGATTTGGAATCAATAAAAAATATATCCAAAAGAGTTCTGCTCGTACGCGTGAAATGAGTAGGCATCGAAGAGTTGACCGGGAATAATCCAAGATTTGTCATAGAAAATGAAAAGTTACTGCCACTAAGTAAATCGCTGTTGAAATCTCCAGATATAACTATATTGCGGTGAGGTAACGTAATATCCTCAAGAAATTCCAGGAAGTGGGTATGGTCAACCATCTTATTAGGTCTATATACACATCCAATTAACATTTTATCAGTCTTGGCATGAATTTCCAAGAAAATATATTCAATGGCGCTTGTATCACTAGAAGTGCCGATAACTCTGCAAGATATACTATTCTTAATATACACAGCAACTCCCCCACCATGACCAATCCTATCTCTTCGGAAAAGTGTGTACCCACTGACACCCAGAAAATCGTTTCTGTGGCAAGAAGTGAACCATGTTTCGGAAACGCAGACTATATCAACGTCGGAGTGTTCAAAAATATAAACAAACTCATCAATTTTCCTAGCTAAGCTTTGCGCATTAATATGACAAACCTTAAGACCACTTTTTTGATTGCTCAAAATTCTAATCATGTTATGCGTATTGTCCTTGGCACAGCCATAATTCTTTGGTTTATACATCATCAAATATATACAAAATAAAGAAAAATTGCGTTTCAAAAACAAGCCTTAAAAATAATGTACGCATTATGTTATGACGGGTATAAATATTTCTGCCAGATGTGTATAAATATAACAATAGAAAGATAAATAAAGAGAAAGCAATTAAATAAGTACAAAAAAAAGTACAGGAAAAAGAGAATACAAAGTAAGAGTTAATTATTGTTAACATAAATGACTACTATTAATGTTGTTGTTAGGCGCTGCAATCTTATTAACCTCATCAATTGTGCTCACTTTTACTGCTTCAGTTTGGGGGCGAACTTTTACATGTACTTGTCCACGTAATGAGAAAACAGTCAACAGTCGCTTCAGTTTCTTTAGATCAATTGCATGCTGCAAAACTTCACGATTATGCTTGGTCAGGCATTCATGTATCATCACATGACCGTCAGCATCAATTCCCAAATCTCGGAGTGCAGAAGATTTGCGGTTGGACTTGCAGTACTCCGCATTTGATCTGCATACGGATGAGCGTTCGTTCGCTGAGCCAAGTTTTACTATGATAGGCGCATCTTTGTTGTTGTTCTTCTTCAGGCGAAAAATAGCTCGTATAGGGGGAGAGTTGATTTGAAGAGTGTTACACAGCTGAGAGAAGGTGGCACTTAGGTTCTCATCTTTAAGCTGGGGGACACCTCTCAGAATCAGATCAGAAGAGATTAGAGAGTTCTCGCAATCGTTCAGCTTTACTTCAAGTGTGCGAACGACATCAACCAGCTGTTTCATTTTTTCGTTCTCTCACTCAACTTTTTCAACACGAAGCTCAACACTGCTAACATACCTTTTTAAATTAGATAGCTCAGCTGTTAACTCACCGAATCGATGCATTACTCTATCCTCCGTCTCCTTCATTCGTGCCGTTAGTTGTTCGATAATAAATTCCTTTTGTGCATCTATTTTATTTTCAAGTCGTGCTAACTGTTTAGTCGCTGATGGGCTTTCTCCAGCTTTAGAACGTAAGTTCGAAGGTTGTAGGGGAGATGTAGTTGACTGCTTCGCGGCCTTTCGTGTCGTCATAGCATTGGTGCTCATTTTGGCAATTCTCGGCAACGATTATTAGTAAATTTAATTTGCACTTGTATAGCTAGTATTAGCAACAAAATAACAAAATGCTAAATCCGACCACACGGCAACAATAAAGCTTTTATATAAAAGACCCAAAAACATTTATTGATCAGCGGAAATAGCAAAAATTAATAGCTAATTGCAGCGCTCAAATAAACACGTCTACTCCGTAAGCATGATTTAAATCTACATATGTATGTATATATTTACTATTGTCAATTTCATTCTGCCCTATTTTCTATATAATAAAGCATTTTAAAATAATGTCTGAATATTATCTCTTATTTGATGTCTTATAGCGAAAAATTGAGACTTTTAAGGATGGAAAATTCGCTAGAATTGTCGTTTTAGCAAAATTACCTGTCAAAAACAGTTCACAGTTATTTTTAAGCGGTTCATTTGGTTCTTCGCTAAAACTCGCCAAAAAATTACCTCAAATTGGAAGATTTTCAGAGATTCTTATTTGTCTCAGAAACGCTAAAATACTAAAAATTGCTTAAATTCATTTCGCGTTGTTCGGCGATGGAGCTCTAGCGATGGCAAAAGCTGGAAACCGGGAGAGAACGACGAGAAAAGGTTAATGTATGTTATGCTGTACCATAACAGAAACTTATATACCAACTGAATAAACATTTTTCATGTAATACTGGGTGATACACCATTCCTGTTGTAAACAGCGAAACATGTGATTCACTTGTCGTATAAATACAAAATAAAGAAACGAATTGTGTCCTATACTTGCGGTCTTCACCTGCTTTCAATTCTCGCTAACTAATGGAAGCAAGCGACATGTCGCAAGTGAAGACCGCAAAAAGTAGAAAGTGTGCTTCTCTCGCAAACCGATCGGTAAGCGAGCGCTCGCTTGCTTTTAACTGTCATTGTTGGCTTTTCGCAGCATCTTTAATTGTGGGAACATCGTTCATCATAAGCTCTTCTATCACAAAAAAAACCTTTGATATAGAAGCTGACAGACGGGGGCACTTATGCAAATAAACGAGCTTATATATCTGCATAACAATTTAGGCCGGACAGACGACACTTATCTGCATTTCGACATCAGCTGATTTGACAAAGGAAATTGAGATGGAAATGGAAATTAAGGAAAATAAGATTGGCAGCTAATTAAATGTCAAAAAAAGATTAAATCAAAATATGCAATGGATGTAAATTGGCACAACATAAAGTCTCTATTTATCGGGTAGATTTGCCACCACCTTTTTCTCTGACCAAGTGACTGCTTCTTGCACATTGTGTACATTGGTGCTAAACAAAAAAAAAAATTCGACACAATTTAATTTTCCTTGAGCTTTTTACAAGCAATATGCGATTAAAAAGTAATCACACAAGTGATTTTATTTCCTGCTTTGTACCTTGTGGCAACGGAGATATTCAAATAACAATATGCAACAAAAATTAAGTTGACATGTTAAGTAAACGTCTCCAATTCTTAGTAAAGTCTTGACTAACTGAACCTTTACTCATAACATTTTCGATATATTAAAGCTAAATATCGATTTTTTCGGCCATTTCTATTTCGGAGTAAGATTTAACGTAACATTACCAGTTTTGTTTTGTAATACCTTTACTATTGGATATGCTGTACAAGTCTATTATTCATTTGTTTCGAAAGTCGTTTGTTCTGACATGTTATAGGAAACAGTTATGCCAGGTACATACCACGCCAGCTATACAAAAAGTTGAAGATCGAAAGGGGATGATGGCTTCGTTACCGGAAAAAGATGAGGGAACAATAGGTGAAAAATCTATTGACATAGACACGCTCATTTATAAGTAAGTCAAGTTAATATCCAGAGGTCTCCCTTCACCTCAGAAAGACTAATGTATTTTAGGCTTCAATATGCAACTATCATACATTTTGCTTGACAATTAGTAATAAGTATGTATAATGAGTATCGGATACCAACTACATTGTCAACATGCGCAGTCCGCATGGTATAAGTTTGGAACTCTTCGTTCGACTCTTGATATATGCGTGGCACACCGTTAGAAAGGGGAAAGAATAAACTTTTCCATAAGTCCCCTCGGTAAGGCCCTAGGGAAGACTTTAAAAATGGGCAAACCAAAGGAACTTGTACTTGCTTCTTGCAAGTTTGATACCCACATTTTATAATATTCGCCTTTAAAACTCTTAGGGCCAGTTTTTCATTTTCAGTGCTGGTTTAAACTCAGTTTAAACTAAGTTTAGTTAAACTCAGTTTAAATTTAAACTTAGTTTCCTTGCGCCCAAATAAATTTGTTGCAACCAAAACGAAGTAGTTAGCAAACAGCTGATAAGTTAAACTAAGTTTAACCGAGCACAATCGGCCGTTTAAACTTAGTTTAAACTCCGTTTAAAGTTGACTGAAAAACTGCATTCTGAGTTTTACCCTAGAGAAGGCGCGCTCCGCAGAGCGACATGGATTGTCGCGCGTGAGCATTTTGCTCACGTACTGTAAATTTATAGTTATTTTTATCTATATAAAGTGTTACATGCTTAAATTGAACTGAATACCGTTATTGAGCCTTAAGCTTAAAAATGTTTATTAATTGGTAGATATAAAAGTAAAATACAAAGGTAATTCAATTATATAAAACATAAGACAAAATTTCAGATTTGTTATGGAGATCATACATAAAACTATTATTATAAGTATGTAAAGTACATAAATGTCTATATATCGTTATTCTGAGCAATCTTCATTAATTTTCCTGTCGAAACAAGTAGGACATGTATACTTTGAATGTTCAGTACAGAGTAATTTCCCACATAAATTGCAACCTTTTTTTGTGCGCCTATTTTTTCTCCTGGGGCAGAAATCACAAAAGCCATTTTCTTTAGGCTGGTTTGGTGAATCAAAACCTGGTACAATGCGTTCCATTGAATCTTTTAGATGTTTTGGTAAAGTTTGAATGGCTTGCCGCTTTACAATATGTGGCTTTATCATGTCAAGGGCCACTTCTTTCAAGAAAGTCCTCCTCTGAGTTATGTTTTGCGTATTTCCCTTATAAATAATCTGCGCATTTATACCAGCTATGTCAAGCAGAGTAAAAAATAGCCTCATTGGCCATCTGCAGGTTTTACGGGAAACTGAGTACTTTCCTTTCATCTGGTCGACGGTATCTACACCTCCCTTTGTGCTATTGTAAAACGAAATTACTTCGGGTTTGGTGTTCTTATCGGCCTCATTATTTAACTGGCCATCCGCATGAAGAGATGAAAGAATCAATACGACCTTTTTATTTTTCTTCTTTGGAATGTAGGAAACGAGAAGCTTGTTTTCGGCATATACAACCATTGTATCGGGGATTGGCCTTCCTTTAGTTGTAATAAATTGTGGTGGAAATTCTTTTTTAATTTTTCGGATCGTTCCTACAATAGTGGTTCTATATTGTTTGTAAAGCTCATCAACTAAGGGAATATAAACGAAATAATTGTCCATAGTTAAATTTCTTCCGGTATTTAAAATTGGTGCAGCGATTCTCTTTACGATATTGGCAGCTGAATTATCGAGCTGATAATGGCCGGATGGCTCTTTCCCACAATATATCTCCATTTTACAAGTGTAAAATGTTCTTGCGTCGACTAATGCATTAATTTTTATGCCGTACTTGGCAGGTTTATTGGGAATATATATTCTGAACTTGCATCGTCCTCTAAACGATTCAAGCATTTCGTCAATAGTGCAATATTCTCCAGGAGTATAACAGTCACCACAGGATTTGTTGAAGTCGTCAAATATTTCACGGAAAGCGGCCAAGTTATCAATTTCACTTCTGAGTGAACGTGAGTCAATGTTATCAAATCTTGTTACACGAATTAAAAACAGAAATCGTCTCAAGGACATTGTGGCAAGGACATTGAAAATATCTGGAGCAGTGCCGTCTTGTAGCCACATCTCTTTTAAATTTTTATGGTTCATTATATTTATCCCAGCCATGTATAAAAGACCTATAAATGCATTTAATTCGACAGAATCTGTTGATTTACAATCTCTATCACGTCCATATGCACCACTTAATTTGTCAATATATAAATTTGTATATCTGACAATTTTTGAGAATGAATCAGTCAGAAACAAAGCAAAGCATTGCAAATGGAGTTTCTGCATTTTTTGCAATGCTTTTTACTCCTGGCAAATGCGTTATAATGTTGCACTGCCTGGTGCGAACATTAGGAACAGGACGACTAAGCGCCCATTTTGTATTTTTATCTCTGTCCCAATAAAATGTGCGTTTTCCACGTGGTGCCTCCTCAAAACCGCTAAGGAAGTTCTCTTCTAAATCATCAACTGATTGATCAGTGTCAGTATTGTTATCACTATGAATGCTCTCGGAATCACTTTCAGGGAGAAAACCGTCATCGTCCTGTTCTAATTCTTCATCGTCGGAAACTTCTTCCAACCACGACAATTTGTGACACATCCCCAGCACGACAAAAACGCTTGCTTTCCATTTTAATTACATACGAGTGCTACAATTGATACAAACCACCACTTTCAATGAGAAAACTTGAGCCATTAGCAAAGCAAAAAAAACTTACGTAGTTTGTCGCGCAGTGAGCAAAATACCGCACTAAATAAACAATCAACTATAAAAACTCTAAAACAAGCACCGATTACAGCGAATGATTGTGAACAAGTGGAATACAACTTTTAGCGAAGGTACTGAGCGTAACAAGTGGTGCAATAACATAGAACATATAAATTTATTCGATTAAAAAATTGCGTGAGCAAAATGCTCATAGCGCGCCTTCTCTAGGGTTAAACTTAGTTTAAACGACAAACAGAGTTCAACTTGCACTGAAAAACTGGCCCTTAAACAAAAATTTCCAAATTATCCTAATTGCAATCAGCTGCTTTTGATCAGCTGTTTTTCCACTTGCAAGTTTTTACTGGCAAAAATTTGTCCAGTAAAAATTATCAACTTCCCCTCAAAATGAAATGTTGATTCGCTCTCTCGATTTCCCCTACTTTGCAAGTTTTTGCGTATAAGAAAAGCTCTGCAGGCGAAATTTTTAATTAAAAATCGCGATTTTAATTACGAAATATTTATTTGTGATGGCACAGGCCTTAATTGTGGTGTATTTTCCTTTGAAACGTATGTTCTGAATGCGCCGTTAACTCGAGTTTATGAGCAATTTTGGAGTATAACATCAAACCCTTCTCATAAACTCGTAGTTTGCCATACAAATATTTTTTGTTTTATAATATGTTCAGACTGCGCCGTTAACTCGAGTTTATAAGCAATTTTGGAGTTTAACGTCAAACACTTCCTATAAATATATTTTGTCTAACTCGCTTTAAACCACTTTTATTTGGAGTTTATGGACATGCAACCCTTATTTGCACCAAAATTAGGCTGAGCCTGTAGGAATCTCATCTGAGTGGATACATGACTTTTTACACGAATATTCTGATATGACAAAGCTATCCCCATGATGGGTGTCGCGATTGCTCACACTCGACCGTAAGCGTAAACCAGTGACCCTTTCAAAGGATAAACAAAAATTTATGAATCGGACTACAAACTGCTTTTAGCCCTTACGACTATTTCCTATTTCCAAATCTGAAGAAATGGCTGGGTGGTAAGAGATTTTTACGTCTTAGAATCAAACGCCTGTTTTGAGAAAGAATAAAACGCTGGACTAAGTGTAAAGAGGTAAAAAGAGATTATTTTGAGAAATATATGAACAAAAGAATTAGGGTTCCAAAGTTTAAATGAACAAAAATAATAAAAAAAACCCACAATAACCGAAAAATGGTTTTTCTGATTTTTCTCATGATGGTTACTATCAATCTTGTCACCCCGTTTCGGCTTGACGTTGAGTTCTGGGACTCCCTGTATGTACAAATGTATTTTCACAAACATTTTTGAATATAAACTATAAAACTTAAGATTTTACCCGGTAACTTTTCGGATTCAATTTGATCAACTTTTAGTGAGCTTATCAATACGTGTTTTCTTGTCTCTGTCGTAACCGGAAGAGAGTGCCATCTTCCTTGACATTTTTTTATTTGTTTTTACAGGGTTGCTTTACATGTTTCACTTATTTCTAAAGAGAGCAGGGTTGCATTACCCACTCCGTAATAACTTAAGTATAAGATCTTTATTCTATGTTTACAACTCGGCCTAACCTGACACATGATCGGCCTCGATCAAACGATAGGTATTCAACTATCGTTTAATATTTCCTGATCCGAGTCTCCAACGCACACCTTCGGAGGCTGCCGCCATCCCTTCATCCGGTGAGCCTCGATCACCCCATCATAAGGGAGTTGCGTAAGCTGACAATTGTCTATATCGCGGACAACGTATCTATCGTTTCCTATTACCTTATGTACGACGTACGGCCCCTTGTATTGTGGTACAAATTTCTTGTTACTTCCTATACTAGTGTCGACGTTTCTTATGACTACAAAGTCTCCCACACTATATACCTTACTTTGGAGAGCACTCCTCGCACTCCTTGTAGAATCGTATTCCATGCCTTGCAATGATTGAGCTAGAGGCGTCTTTGCGTATACAGTCTAGGTCTCTTCCGTCATCTGGGCATAACTTTTCCTGAAAGTACTCTGTAAATTCGTCAACTATCTCCCCTCTTTGCTCAACACCAAACAGAAGGCGACTCGGGGTGTCGCGAGACGTGCTGTGGACGGAGTTATTGATAGCGTACTCGACACTGAGTAGTTTTTGAACCCAGTCATCATGGCTAATAGGGTCGGTAAACTTTCCCAACATGGATTTTAGTACTCTGTTTACTCTCTCCACCTGTCCGTTGGCTTGCGGAGATGCTACGGCGACTTTCACGTGTCCTATGTTTCGTTTTAATAAGTATGAACTAAATTCAAGAGAAGTGAAACAGGTACCCCTGTCGCTAATTATTCGTCTCGGCCTACTGTAATAACTAAAATATTTGTCGAGTGATGCCGTGACCTCTCGTGTACTGGTGGAGTTGACTAGGTAGAGCTTGACGTACTTAGTGAATGCGTCAACCACTACTAGGATGTGTTTGCGCTTTGACCTGATTGATGGCAGTGGACCGAAATGGTCCACATGAAAAGTGTCGAATGGCAGAGGGGTTTTTGGGATGACATGAAGAGTCCTTTCCCTCGTACGAGGCGGATTGGCATACATGATACATTTCAGGCAGTTCCTAACAAACTTTTCTACAGTCTGTCGCATGTTTGGGAACCAGTAGTACAGTTTCAGTTTATTAAGAGTTTTTTCTACCGAAAGGTGACCCATCTTCTCGTGGATTAACTGGATCACATTGTATTCCATTTCGTTAGGCACATATAGAGCTAGTTTGCCATTCTGCTTATTTTTGTATATCAAGCCGTCTACTAAACTGTATTCTTTATCGTTTCCTTTCTCTAGTCGGCATCGTATAGATTCAATGAGTTTATCCCGCTCTTGGGCGACCTGTACCTGGAATTCGACATCTTCAGCGTTTATAGTCAGACCTATCTGCCTCCTGCTGAGAGCATCAACATGTCCCATTGATGCTCCCTTTCTATGTCTTATCTGGTAATTATAATTTTCAAACTCGAGAGCCCATCTGGCTATCCGAGGGTTGAGTTGTTTTCTTTCTAACGTCATCGTCAATGACAAGCCGGGTTTTAAGCTCAGTGAATGCATCAAGGCATTTTTCGTCGAAGTCGAATGGTGAATTTCTTTTGAGCAGATTTAGTAGTGGTTTCGCGATTTGCGAGAAGGACGGTACGAATCGGCGAAAGTATGAAAACAGGCCAAGGCAGGATTGGAGTTGTTTTGCATTTGTCGGAATCGGGAAATTGTTTATGCTTTTAATGTGGGAATCGTTGGGTGATATGCCTGAATTTGACACCACGTATCCTAGATACTCGATTTTGTCATACCCGAATTTACATTTATCTAAGTTAAGTTTCAAGGTTCTTAGGGTAAGTCGGTCCAATACTAATTTTAGTACTTCTCTGTGTTCTTCAAAGTCTTCAGTCGCAATAATAATATCATCCATATAGATGATAACCTTTCTGCTGTCAATCATGTCTCGGAATATATTATTAATAAAACGCTGAAATACAGCGGGGCGTTCTTTAGCCCAAACGGCATCTTTAAGTATTCGTATTGTCCGTTAGGGGTAACAAAAGCGGTGAGAGGAATTGCTTCGGAGGCCATTTGGACTTGTTGAAAGCCACTCTTTAAATCTAATACAGAGAAGAAACGTTTATTCTCTAGATATTCTATACAGTCATCGATTAACGGAAGTGGGTAGTTATCCCTAACAGTTAGTTTATTTAATGCGCGGTAGTCTACACACATTCGAATTTTCCCGTTCTTTTTCTTTACTAGCACTATTGCTGAAGCATAGGGCGAATCGCTGGGTCTTATTATCCCATCTCGGCAAAGTTCATTAATAATGTTTTGTATTTGGCTTCTTTCAGAGTAAGAAAGTCTTCTAGGCGCGCAGTGGAAAGGTACATCGGTTGTCAAGTGTATTTTCATTTCGAATTTGAGCGGTTCGGGTGCCACGTCCGGCCTTATATAAGTGCTGATAATAAGTCGCTCTAACGCATCTCTCTGGTCCTTGCTTAGTCTAAAACCTATATCTATCTCTCTCCCAGCTGGGGGAATGTCAATACAAAATATATCAGGTACATCACTAGCGGCGGGTACGTCAACGGCGGTAGGTATGTCAGCGACGGCAGGTACGTCAACGACAGCCGGTAGTTCACCAGGTCTACGAAAGCAATCGGCGGTTTCTTTGTGTATCGTAACATTCGATTTTCTAATATTTCTTAGCGCGTTTGATTTTAGAGGGTGTGCGTCGGGGTCAGTTACAGACTTTAGAGGCTCGTTAAAACTATGGTTGCTAACAACATTACTTATTTCTAACAGTTTTTTCTTAGTATATTTCTTAACAGAACTAGTAAGACTAATATTGAATTTACAAAGGAAGTCACGTCCCAAAATAACTGGCAGAGTTGTACTTTTGTCATGAATGACGTTTAATTCAATTTCTTTTCTTTTATTCAAAAATTCAATGGTACAGCTTATTATATAAAGAATTTTAATGGTGCTTCCACCGATGCCTTTATAACTGGGGCTTCTCATAAAAATGCTTTGCTTCGTTAGTTGCTTTGGAACCAGTGACGCCTTTATAAAACTAATCGGACTGCCGGTATCAAAAAGAGAGAGTATCTTATAGGAAATTGGGGCAGAGGATGTCTTAAACACTATACTCACAGCATTAAATGCTCCGACCACCATGTCGTCTTAGTCCTCAGCAACAGCAGCTACCTCACGCCTCCTTAAAACTTTTGCCGGGTTTGGGCACGAGCGGTGGTCGTGGCCCATTTTCCAGCAGCGGAAGCAAGACCCGTCTGGTCGTGGTGGGAACGGGCAGTTGGGTTTTATGTGGCCGTTCCTACAACAGTTGTAGCATTTCAGCTTCATATCTTCGGCTTGTTTTACCGCTGTGGTTTGCCGCTGGCTCGGTGGGTGTACAGTCCCAGTCACGAAATACTTATGCTGGTATCGATTTATAAGGACTTTTAATTCATCCACTGTACGTGCGGTCATCAGGATGTGAGCGTATGGAGTAGCGCACCCAATACCATCTATTATAAAGTCGATCATTTCCGTATCGGAGATGCCTGCGCGCTTTCCGATGGCCTGCATTGTTAGTGTGTAGCCGTGAAGCGTCTCTTGCTTCTTCTTCCAACGGCTGTCGTTGTTGACAAGAATACCCGCGCTGTACCCGTTAGCGATCTGCGTAAGGCAAGAAGACGAAAATTGTCGTTAGCCTCTGAGGATTCCATTATCTCCTCGAAATCGCGCAAGAAATGGCGTACGGGATAGGTGACATCGTCGCCATTAAATTTAGGCAGGGCGTGCCCTATGTCACCAAATTCCAAACGACCCTGGCGTTTGCTGTGTAGGGGGCGTTCTAGCTCATCTATTTGCCTCTGCAGCGTCAGGACCTCGAGGCGCCTCTTGAGGGCTGCCAATTCTGCGTCGAGGGCGGCGGGATTGGCGATGGCGGTAGCGACGTGGACGGCGGTAGCGCTGACGTCGGTAGCACTGGCGGCGGTAGCATCGGCAGCTGTAGCGCTGACGTCAATAGCACTGGCGGCGGCAGCGTTGGTGGCGGTAGCGTTGGTGGCGGTAGCGTTGGCGGCGGTAGTGTTGGCGGCGGTAGCATTGGTGGCGGTAGCGTTGGCGGCGGTAGCGTTGGTGGCGGTAGCATTGGAGGCGGTAGCGTTGGCGGCGGTAGCGGCACTGTTGGCGATAGCGGCTGTGTCGACGGCGGTGTCAGCAGCAGTAGTTACGCTGGCTTCATCAGCCGGGTCGGTGAAGGTGGTGATATTTCTATTATCACCCACCACGTTGTGTAACAATTTCCGAAGCTGAGTCGTTGTGGCTGAGGGTGAAAACTCCACTCCAGCCTGTTGTAAGGCTCTTGTTATGTCCTCCCGTCTGGTGGCCATACTTGTGTTCGTAGGAGGAAAATACTTATCTTGTTTGGTGGGCGGGGTTGTTATCCTACACCTGAGATATAAAACTTAAGATTTTACCCGGTAACTTTTCGGATTCAATTTGATCAACTTTTAGTGAGCTTATCAATACGTGTTTTCTTGTCTGAGTCGTAACCGGAAGAGAGCGCCATCTTCCTTGACATTTCTTTATTTGTTTTTACAGGGTTGCTTTACATGTTTCACTTATTTCTAAAGAGAGCAGGATTGCATTACCCACTCCGTAATAACTTAAGTATAAGATCTTTATTCTATGTTTACAAAACTAAACAATATTCAGAAGTAAATAAACAAATGTCAATTAAACTCAAGGTTTCTTTAACACCATAATGAGAACGCTTGGCAGTTGTTTATAGACTCTAAATCAAAAAATCGAGTTTACTGCGCAGTCAGAACATATGTATGTATGTAGTATAACTCCAGTAAGAAAAAAAAGCGTGCTTTTCTTTTTCAGAATTGTACTATTCAATTCTGAAATTTTCGTCTTAAATTTCGCTTTAAATTGAATTCCAATATTTAACCGCTTCATTTTGTGAATCTAAATCAAACCTGGGGCTCTTGACACATCAGATCAGACATAAAGATCTACACAGAAATCTGCGGTCGAGAAATAGGTTCTAACCGGAACACAAAGAGGGCAACGCCCGCCATAGGGTTCTAATTGCAAAATCTTTCTTAATTTTTAAAACGCTTTTAATTGATTTATGTATTAACAATATTTCGGTCTTAAAAAAAAGACCTTATAAGCAACATTGGTACAATCGGGAGTTAAAAAAATTAAAAAACCTCAGAAATACATTTTTTTTTTTAATTTAAGTCAGCTAGGAACCAGTTATTTCATCTTAAATATGAAGCCTATCAAAAGCAATTTAATTGCTTAGACAAATTTCTTTACAGAAACTACATTCTTGAGTCTAAATTAAAATCAAATCCGAAGACCTTTTGGTAGTTTATAAAGTCTAAGAATTCAAGTGCCAATATACCTTCATCAGTTTTTTTTCAAGGTAAATTTGCTCGTTGCCCAGCTGACGTTTGCAATCTGTTTGCTACATTTTTCAGTTCGAACTTCAGCAGTGATGTTGGCGCTTCTCCACTTGATTATGATCCCATGGAAACCGTCTGTTAAGGACGATCGAAAAACGTTTCGAAGGAAAAAACAAAATAAATATGATGGCAGAATATTCCTGGTCAGTACAACGCGAAACTGACGATGCTGACTATAGGAAAAAACGGTCAAAAAGCACTTTTGATCTATGTATATATTTTCATTTAATAATATTTATTAGTAAATTAAGTTCGTTGTAAATTTTTGCAAAAATTTCGTTCTTATAAAAAGTAAATTAACTCGAGTCACTTTTTGGCCGATTTTTTAAAAGAAACATTCGTTGAACTCGGTATTAAACGTACTCTATGAATCTAATCAAAACTCATTTGTGTTTTTGTAAAATAGTGTGTGAAAATATCGCCATAGTCAAAAAAAGAAGAAAAAGGGTAGCAAAATTTAAGTTTGTTGTGCAAATATAAGTAAATTTCTTCAGCTTTATTAAGACGTCTATATATCTTTCAAAAGGTCTTCTTTCTTAAACCGTTCTTAGAATGAATCGGTTTTTAATTAGCTAAGATATGGGCTAAAAAGTGCGCAAAAGCACGAAAAATCGGTTTTTTAAGGTTAAGTCGAGATTTTGGGGGTGTTTGACAAATTCCAAAATTGGATTCTCGTTCTACTCGATAAGACCTTCAAGAAAAATAACACCACTTCCCAGGTATTTCGACTTCATTCTTTTTTGTAGCACTGTGTTATAGGCCAATATCAAAGTTATCTTCGGTATCAAAAGTCTTTGAGAGTATTATTGTAGAAAAAATGTATATTGTATCTAAGACCTTAATTTTGCCAAACCAACATGGCTTCGTCTCTAATCTAGCGGTCTTTAGTGAGTTCTGTATTAATTCCTTCTGGGATGGTTTTCAAGTTGATTGTGTAAAGTTTCTCATGGTATTTTTTTTAATTTTTTATTTTTTATTTTATAAAAGCTTACATAATAATTATTATTACATAAACTAAAGTTAACGCACCACTAGCTACAGAGGCTTTCGGCTGGCTGGGGTGCCCTGAAGTAGATGAGCTTTGGTAATTATAGTATGGCCAATACGAAGACGTGTATATGGTGTTATTTAATTTGTTGGTATCGATGCTATAAAAATTGGCTGTGTGCGGTTGGAGTTTATGCTGGAATAATGATGGTTGTAGTCCCTCCACTCAGAGGGTAGCTTGGTTTGTCTTTGGGTATATACGAGATGGTAAATATCTTTGCTGACTAGTATGCTGTTGGTGTGATGCACATATCCTTAGCGATTTTGTCTGCATGTATGTTTCCCTGGATTCCCGAGTGCCCAGGAACCCACATAATTTTAATTTTACTGGGGTGGGAAGTTAGTTTGTCTTTTATGCTATCGATGATGTGATTTTTACCATTGCAGTTTTTGATGGCTACAAAGCAAGACATACTGTCGGTACAAACTATGAATTTACCCTTAGTTTTGTCTGCATGTATGTTTCCCTGGATTCCCGAGTGCCCAGGAACCCACATAATTTTAATTTTACTGGGGTGGGAAGTTAGTCTGTCTTTTATGCTATCGATGATGATGATGTGATGAAAAATTGGCTTTGTAAACGGCGCTTGGTGTATTTGATTTGCGTAAACCAACTAGGTCATTGATAAAAGATGTTGTTTTGAAGACCATGGTGGGTGACGGATATTCCGCGGAACACGTTGTTTGAAAGGAAGATCATGGTTAATAGCAAATAACGTACAGTTGTAAATAGCCCATGCAATTTTTTGAAAAGAAACGCGAGAAGTAGCGGACTGGAAATCTTTTTGAAGAAGTAAATTTGGGCTGATGATAAGCTTCGCATAAGGCCTCGCTGGATTATCCTCCAAGTTGTCTTTCAGGGATGGTAGACCTGATTCAGCCAAAATGTTTTTTATGGGCGATGTCGGAAAAGCGCGTATTGCTCGACGAATTGCATAATGATAGGGAGCGGCAAGTACCTTTAGGTTGTTTTTGGCGTGTTGTCCATAAACCTCCATTCCATAATTTATGCGCGATAAAATGAGAGCCTTTATAATGTTAATCAGCACAGCTGAACTAACTAGTGAACGTTTACTAGATAGATACTTAACAATATTTAACTTAGAATAAAGATTATATCGATGGTCTCGGCCGTGTCTAAGCTCTCAACTGAAATTTAACACCTTCGTGCAGAGAATCGTAATGCAAAAAATAACAACAGCATTATTGTGCGAAATCTTCTCCCATTGTCGCTGTTTCTACGCCTCGCTCCCTTAGGTACACAGCCACTGCTGACACTAACAGAATCAGCACTGCTACTACGCCTGCACTTTCTTGTGATGTTTCTGCGCCTCGTACTTTCGCAGCTCAAGTCGTTTCTGCTGGCAAAGTCAACAATGCACCTATTACCAACGCTATTACAAGCACTGTTACTGTGCCAACTACAAGTGATAGCAGCCTGGCTCTGCCTAAGGTTGTTACTTCCTCTTCGACTAGTGCTCCGTTTCAATCGATTGCTGCTTCTATTCAATCGACCGCTCCTTCTGCTCTCGCCTCTCCTGCTTGTTCGGCTGCACACGCTCATTCCAAAGTACAGTGGGCAACTATGCAAAGTAAGATTAGCAAAAAGCGAAATAAGTCGCATGAGCCAGTGATCGGCACCAATTCCTGCACTGATTTGGACGTCGTCGCTACCAAGGAATGGATCCATATTTCATCATTTAAACCAAATGTATCTAAGGAAAACATTATTGCTTTTGTTGAGAAAAATGCACGTATTGATCGTAACCTTACTTCTTGCGTTGAGCTAATTAAAAAGGATGCGGATTCATCTTCATCGAAGTGGGTGAACTTCAAGTTGGGCGTTCCCCCATATTTACTTGATAAAGTTCTGGACCCAGCGCTTTGGCCTTTGGTCAATCCTCCCCACAATCAAACGTAGACACAGTTGACCATGATTCATCTCACACGAATGATAAAAATACAGTTTTCTCATTATATTACCAAAATGTGAGCGGTATGCGTACAAAATCAGTTAAATTTTATCGAGAAACAACAATGCATGGTGGCAATCACAGAAACATGGCTTAATGATAAGCATTTATCATGCGAGTTTTTTGATGGCAATTACATCGTATATCGAAAAGATCGCTGTGCTTCCTCTACTGGTCAAGTAAGAGGGGTGGAGTTGTGCTTGTAGTAAGAGCTGATTTTAGCAGTTCTCTAGTTACATTAAATTCATATGATAGTTTCTTTGAACAAATATGTATATGTTAAAGTAAAATTTCCAAATTGTAAATCGATATTTTTCATACTATCATATATTCCGCCAGTAAGTGGTATTGAAATTTATCAAATGCACCTGAACAACGTTATGTGTGTATTGGATAATTTGAAAAACAAAGACGATCGAATTGTACTTTCAGGAGATTTTAATTTATGTAACATTTCGTGGTCATATTTTGATAATATCTTAATCCCAATCAATGTTAAATCAGAAATAGATGTTTTAGTTTGCAATTCCTTATTTTCCATTGGCCTAAGTCAATTTAATAACAATCTTAATGACAACGGTCGAATGTTAGATTTAGTTTTAGCATTTAATGAGCTTAACATATCTTGTTCTGAATGCCTATCGCCCATATCTGTCAATAGTATTCATCATAAGGCTCTAATTATAAGCTTCAAGTTCTATAACTTTGCTTCTAATAACGTCGTTCTTCATAAAGTTTATGACTATGCCAAGGCCGATATTTTCGCTATTAATGAAGTTTTTAATTCGGTTGATTGGTCCACTTTGAACTCTTTCAATGACCCATGTGATTCGTATGAACTATTCCGCAATAAGCTGCGTTATTGCATTTCCAACTTTGTTCCTTTAAAAAATTCAGTTGTATGAGATAAGTTTCCATGGTTCAATTCAAGACTATGCCATTTGAAAAATCTAAACAATAAAGCACATAAAAAATTTAAGAAAACCAAGTGCGTTGCGGATAATCTATGCCTAATTAAATGGCAAAAGGATTATGACTGTCTCCATAGCTTCTTATATAATCAGTACATCTCCAATGTGAAACAGGATCTCAAGAGCAATCCAAAGAAATTTTTGGGCGTATATTAATAATAAACGTAAATCGAATGGTCCTCCAACTAGCCTTGAGTATGAGGGCGTGTTTTCTGAAAATTCCTTGGAAACTTGCAACCTGTTTGCAAAGTTCTTTCAAGTAGTTTATGAGGAATGTCAAGTGATATCTGATACGAGCTCTGCATTTTTTGACTATAGTAAATTCGGGTACAATAACCAACTTTGAAATTTCTTCCGATGACGTAGCCCTGGCAATCTCGAACCTAAAATCAAGTTCTTGTCCAGATCTGGAGGGGCTCGCCCCGGTATTCGTAAAGACCTTTTGCAATGCTATTTCTCACCCGTTGTCAATGTTTAACATTTGTCTTAAACATGGAGTTTTCCTCGATTGCTGGAAACTGTGTTTAATTACGCCAATATTTAAGTCAGGTGATCGTATCAAAATTACAAACAATAGGCCAATTGTAAAGCAATCTACTTTCGCTAAGTTATTCGATAATATATTAAATATTAAACTTTTTCAGCACTCTAAAGATATCTTTAGTCGATTTCAGCATGGATTTCTTCCTGGTAGATCCTCGTGTACTAATCTTTTAATTATCAAGAATCAAATTGTTGAGGCCTTCGAGCAAAAATATCAGCTTGATGTTGTATATACCGACTTCTCCAAAGCTTTTGACAAAGTCAACCATTCAATTCTTTTACATAAGCTGTCTTTATTATTATTATAATTAGAGGGACCCTATTGAAGTTTTTCGAAAGTTTTTTAGTAGTAAGACGTCTATATATCTTTCAAAAGGTCTTCTTTCTTAAACCGTTCTTAGAATGAATCGGTTTTTAATTAGCTAAGATATGGGCTAAAAAGTGCGCAAAAGCACGAAAAATCGGTTTTTTAAGGTTAAGTCGAGATTTTGGGGGTGTTTGACAAATTCCAAAATTGGATTCTCGTTCTACTCGATAAGACCTTCAAGAAAAATAACACCACTTCCCAGGTATTTCGACTTCATTCTTTTTTGTAGCACTGTGTTATAGGCCAATATCAAAGTTATCTTCGGTATCAAAAGTCTTTGAGAGTATTATTGTAGAAAAAATGTATATTGTATCTAAGACCTTAATTTTGCCAAACCAACATGGCTTCGTCTCTAATCTAGCGGTCTTTAGTGAGTTCTGTATTAATTCCTTCTGGGATGGTTTTCAAGTTGATTGTGTAAAGTTTCTCATGGTATTTTTTTTAATTTTTTATTTTTTATTTTATAAAAGCTTACATAATAATTATTATTACATAAACTAAAGTTAACGCACCACTAGCTACAGAGGCTTTCGGCTGGCTGGGGTGCCCTGAAGTAGATGAGCTTTGGTAATTATAGTATGGCCAATACGAAGACGTGTATATGGTGTTATTTAATTTGTTGGTATCGATGCTATATAAATTGGCTGTGTGCGGTTGGAGTTTATGCTGGAATAATGATGGTTGTAGTCCCTCCACTCAGAGGGTAGCTTGGTTTGTCTTTGGGTATATACGAGATGGTAAATATCTTTGCTGACTAGTATGCTGTTGGTGTGATGCACATATCCTTAGCGATTTTGTCTGCATGTATGTTTCCCTGGATTCCCGAGTGCCCAGGAACCCACATAATTTTAATTTTACTGGGGTGGGAAGTTAGTTTGTCTTTTATGCTATCGATGATGTGATTTTTACCATTGCAGTTTTTGATGGCTACAAAGCAAGACATACTGTCGGTACAAACTATGAATTTACCCTTAGTTTTGTCTGCATGTATGTTTCCCTGGATTCCCGAGTGCCCAGGAACCCACATAATTTTAATTTTACTGGGGTGGGAAGTTAGTCTGTCTTTTATGCTATCGATGATGATGATGTGATGAAAAATTGGCTTTGTAAACGGCGCTTGGTGTATTTGATTTGCGTAAACCAACTAGGTCATTGATAAAAGATGTTGTTTTGAAGACCATGGTGGGTGACGGATATTCCGCGGAACACGTTGTTTGAAAGGAAGATCATGGTTAATAGCAAATAACGTACAGTTGTAAATAGCCCATGCAATTTTTTGAAAAGAAACGCGAGAAGTAGCGGACTGGAAATCTTTTTGAAGAAGTAAATTTGGGCTGATGATAAGCTTCGCATAAGGCCTCGCTGGATTATCCTCCAAGTTGTCTTTCAGGGATGGTAGACCTGATTCAGCCAAAATGTTTTTTATGGGCGATGTCGGAAAAGCGCGTATTGCTCGACGAATTGCATAATGATAGGGAGCGGCAAGTACCTTTAGGTTGTTTTTGGCGTGTTGTCCATAAACCTCCATTCCATAATTTATGCGCGATAAAATGAGAGCCTTTATAATGTTAATCAGCACAGCTGAACTAACTAGTGAACGTTTACTAGATAGATACTTAACAATATTTAACTTAGAATAAAGATTATATCGATGGTCTCGGCCGTGTCTAAGCTCTCAACTGAAATTTAACACCTTCGTGCAGAGAATCGTAATGCAAAAAATAACAACAGCATTATTGTGCGAAATCTTCTCCCATTGTCGCTGTTTCTACGCCTCGCTCCCTTAGGTACACAGCCACTGCTGACACTAACAGAATCAGCACTGCTACTACGCCTGCACTTTCTTGTGATGTTTCTGCGCCTCGTACTTTCGCAGCTCAAGTCGTTTCTGCTGGCAAAGTCAACAATGCACCTATTACCAACGCTATTACAAGCACTGTTACTGTGCCAACTACAAGTGATAGCAGCCTGGCTCTGCCTAAGGTTGTTACTTCCTCTTCGACTAGTGCTCCGTTTCAATCGATTGCTGCTTCTATTCAATCGACCGCTCCTTCTGCTCTCGCCTCTCCTGCTTGTTCGGCTGCACACGCTCATTCCAAAGTACAGTGGGCAACTATGCAAAGTAAGATTAGCAAAAAGCGAAATAAGTCGCATGAGCCAGTGATCGGCACCAATTCCTGCACTGATTTGGACGTCGTCGCTACCAAGGAATGGATCCATATTTCATCATTTAAACCAAATGTATCTAAGGAAAACATTATTGCTTTTGTTGAGAAAAATGCACGTATTGATCGTAACCTTACTTCTTGCGTTGAGCTAATTAAAAAGGATGCGGATTCATCTTCATCGAAGTGGGTGAACTTCAAGTTGGGCGTTCCCCCATATTTACTTGATAAAGTTCTGGACCCAGCGCTTTGGCCTTTGGTCAATCCTCCCCACAATCAAACGTAGACACAGTTGACCATGATTCATCTCACACGAATGATAAAAATACAGTTTTCTCATTATATTACCAAAATGTGAGCGGTATGCGTACAAAATCAGTTAAATTTTATCGAGAAACAACAATGCATGGTGGCAATCACAGAAACATGGCTTAATGATAAGCATTTATCATGCGAGTTTTTTGATGGCAATTACATCGTATATCGAAAAGATCGCTGTGCTTCCTCTACTGGTCAAGTAAGAGGGGTGGAGTTGTGCTTGTAGTAAGAGCTGATTTTAGCAGTTCTCTAGTTACATTAAATTCATATGATAGTTTCTTTGAACAAATATGTATATGTTAAAGTAAAATTTCCAAATTGTAAATCGATATTTTTCATACTATCATATATTCCGCCAGTAAGTGGTATTGAAATTTATCAAATGCACCTGAACAACGTTATGTGTGTATTGGATAATTTGAAAAACAAAGACGATCGAATTGTACTTTCAGGAGATTTTAATTTATGTAACATTTCGTGGTCATATTTTGATAATATCTTAATCCCAATCAATGTTAAATCAGAAATAGATGTTTTAGTTTGCAATTCCTTATTTTCCATTGGCCTAAGTCAATTTAATAACAATCTTAATGACAACGGTCGAATGTTAGATTTAGTTTTAGCATTTAATGAGCTTAACATATCTTGTTCTGAATGCCTATCGCCCATATCTGTCAATAGTATTCATCATAAGGCTCTAATTATAAGCTTCAAGTTCTATAACTTTGCTTCTAATAACGTCGTTCTTCATAAAGTTTATGACTATGCCAAGGCCGATATTTTCGCTATTAATGAAGTTTTTAATTCGGTTGATTGGTCCACTTTGAACTCTTTCAATGACCCATGTGATTCGTATGAACTATTCCGCAATAAGCTGCGTTATTGCATTTCCAACTTTGTTCCTTTAAAAAATTCAGTTGTATGAGATAAGTTTCCATGGTTCAATTCAAGACTATGCCATTTGAAAAATCTAAACAATAAAGCACATAAAAAATTTAAGAAAACCAAGTGCGTTGCGGATAATCTATGCCTAATTAAATGGCAAAAGGATTATGACTGTCTCCATAGCTTCTTATATAATCAGTACATCTCCAATGTGAAACAGGATCTCAAGAGCAATCCAAAGAAATTTTTGGGCGTATATTAATAATAAACGTAAATCGAATGGTCCTCCAACTAGCCTTGAGTATGAGGGCGTGTTTTCTGAAAATTCCTTGGAAACTTGCAACCTGTTTGCAAAGTTCTTTCAAGTAGTTTATGAGGAATGTCAAGTGATATCTGATACGAGCTCTGCATTTTTTGACTATAGTAAATTCGGGTACAATAACCAACTTTGAAATTTCTTCCGATGACGTAGCCCTGGCAATCTCGAACCTAAAATCAAGTTCTTGTCCAGATCTGGAGGGGCTCGCCCCGGTATTCGTAAAGACCTTTTGCAATGCTATTTCTCACCCGTTGTCAATGTTTAACATTTGTCTTAAACATGGAGTTTTCCTCGATTGCTGGAAACTGTGTTTAATTACGCCAATATTTAAGTCAGGTGATCGTATCAAAATTACAAACAATAGGCCAATTGTAAAGCAATCTACTTTCGCTAAGTTATTCGATAATATATTAAATATTAAACTTTTTCAGCACTCTAAAGATATCTTTAGTCGATTTCAGCATGGATTTCTTCCTGGTAGATCCTCGTGTACTAATCTTTTAATTATCAAGAATCAAATTGTTGAGGCCTTCGAGCAAAAATATCAGCTTGATGTTGTATATACCGACTTCTCCAAAGCTTTTGACAAAGTCAACCATTCAATTCTTTTACATAAGCTGTCTTTATTATTATTATAATTAGAGGGACCCTATTGAAGTTTTTCGAAAGTTTTTTAGTAGTAAGACGTCTATATATCTTTCAAAAGGTCTTCTTTCTTAAACCGTTCTTAGAATGAATCGGTTTTTAATTAGCTAAGATATGGGCTAAAAAGTGCGCAAAAGCACGAAAAATCGGTTTTTTAAGGTTAAGTCGAGATTTTGGGGGTGTTTGACAAATTCCAAAATTGGATTCTCGTTCTACTCGATAAGACCTTCAAGAAAAATAACACCACTTCCCAGGTATTTCGACTTCATTCTTTTTTGTAGCACTGTGTTATAGGCCAATATCAAAGTTATCTTCGGTATCAAAAGTCTTTGAGAGTATTATTGTAGAAAAAATGTATATTGTATCTAAGACCTTAATTTTGCCAAACCAACATGGCTTCGTCTCTAATCTAGCGGTCTTTAGTGAGTTCTGTATTAATTCCTTCTGGGATGGTTTTCAAGTTGATTGTGTAAAGTTTCTCATGGTATTTTTTTTAATTTTTTATTTTTTATTTTATAAAAGCTTACATAATAATTATTATTACATAAACTAAAGTTAACGCACCACTAGCTACAGAGGCTTTCGGCTGGCTGGGGTGCCCTGAAGTAGATGAGCTTTGGTAATTATAGTATGGCCAATACGAAGACGTGTATATGGTGTTATTTAATTTGTTGGTATCGATGCTATATAAATTGGCTGTGTGCGGTTGGAGTTTATGCTGGAATAATGATGGTTGTAGTCCCTCCACTCAGAGGGTAGCTTGGTTTGTCTTTGGGTATATACGAGATGGTAAATATCTTTGCTGACTAGTATGCTGTTGGTGTGATGCACATATCCTTAGCGATTTTGTCTGCATGTATGTTTCCCTGGATTCCCGAGTGCCCAGGAACCCACATAATTTTAATTTTACTGGGGTGGGAAGTTAGTTTGTCTTTTATGCTATCGATGATGTGATTTTTACCATTGCAGTTTTTGATGGCTACAAAGCAAGACATACTGTCGGTACAAACTATGAATTTACCCTTAGTTTTGTCTGCATGTATGTTTCCCTGGATTCCCGAGTGCCCAGGAACCCACATAATTTTAATTTTACTGGGGTGGGAAGTTAGTCTGTCTTTTATGCTATCGATGATGATGATGTGATGAAAAATTGGCTTTGTAAACGGCGCTTGGTGTATTTGATTTGCGTAAACCAACTAGGTCATTGATAAAAGATGTTGTTTTGAAGACCATGGTGGGTGACGGATATTCCGCGGAACACGTTGTTTGAAAGGAAGATCATGGTTAATAGCAAATAACGTACAGTTGTAAATAGCCCATGCAATTTTTTGAAAAGAAACGCGAGAAGTAGCGGACTGGAAATCTTTTTGAAGAAGTAAATTTGGGCTGATGATAAGCTTCGCATAAGGCCTCGCTGGATTATCCTCCAAGTTGTCTTTCAGGGATGGTAGACCTGATTCAGCCAAAATGTTTTTTATGGGCGATGTCGGAAAAGCGCGTATTGCTCGACGAATTGCATAATGATAGGGAGCGGCAAGTACCTTTAGGTTGTTTTTGGCGTGTTGTCCATAAACCTCCATTCCATAATTTATGCGCGATAAAATGAGAGCCTTTATAATGTTAATCAGCACAGCTGAACTAACTAGTGAACGTTTACTAGATAGATACTTAACAATATTTAACTTAGAATAAAGATTATATCGATGGTCTCGGCCGTGTCTAAGCTCTCAACTGAAATTTAACACCTTCGTGCAGAGAATCGTAATGCAAAAAATAACAACAGCATTATTGTGCGAAATCTTCTCCCATTGTCGCTGTTTCTACGCCTCGCTCCCTTAGGTACACAGCCACTGCTGACACTAACAGAATCAGCACTGCTACTACGCCTGCACTTTCTTGTGATGTTTCTGCGCCTCGTACTTTCGCAGCTCAAGTCGTTTCTGCTGGCAAAGTCAACAATGCACCTATTACCAACGCTATTACAAGCACTGTTACTGTGCCAACTACAAGTGATAGCAGCCTGGCTCTGCCTAAGGTTGTTACTTCCTCTTCGACTAGTGCTCCGTTTCAATCGATTGCTGCTTCTATTCAATCGACCGCTCCTTCTGCTCTCGCCTCTCCTGCTTGTTCGGCTGCACACGCTCATTCCAAAGTACAGTGGGCAACTATGCAAAGTAAGATTAGCAAAAAGCGAAATAAGTCGCATGAGCCAGTGATCGGCACCAATTCCTGCACTGATTTGGACGTCGTCGCTACCAAGGAATGGATCCATATTTCATCATTTAAACCAAATGTATCTAAGGAAAACATTATTGCTTTTGTTGAGAAAAATGCACGTATTGATCGTAACCTTACTTCTTGCGTTGAGCTAATTAAAAAGGATGCGGATTCATCTTCATCGAAGTGGGTGAACTTCAAGTTGGGCGTTCCCCCATATTTACTTGATAAAGTTCTGGACCCAGCGCTTTGGCCTTTGGTCAATCCTCCCAACAATCAAACGTAGACACAGTTGACCATGATTCATCTCACACGAATGATAAAAATACAGTTTTCTCATTATATTACCAAAATGTGAGCGGTATGCGTACAAAATCAGTTAAATTTTATCGAGAAACAACAATGCATGGTGGCAATCACAGAAACATGGCTTAATGATAAGCATTTATCATGCGAGTTTTTTGATGGCAATTACATCGTATATCGAAAAGATCGCTGTGCTTCCTCTACTGGTCAAGTAAGAGGGGTGGAGTTGTGCTTGTAGTAAGAGCTGATTTTAGCAGTTCTCTAGTTACATTAAATTCATATGATAGTTTCTTTGAACAAATATGTATATGTTAAAGTAAAATTTCCAAATTGTAAATCGATATTTTTCATACTATCATATATTCCGCCAGTAAGTGGTATTGAAATTTATCAAATGCACCTGAACAACGTTATCTGTGTATTGGATAATTTGAAAAACAAAGACGATCGAATTGTACTTTCAGGAGATTTTAATTTATGTAACATTTCGTGGTCATATTTTGATAATATCTTAATCCCAATCAATGTTAAATCAGAAATAGATGTTTTAGTTTGCAATTCCTTATTTTCCATTGGCCTAAGTCAATTTAATAACAATCTTAATGACAACGGTCGAATGTTAGATTTAGTTTTAGCATTTAATGAGCTTAACATATCTTGTTCTGAATGCCTATCGCCCATATCTGTCAATAGTATTCATCATAAGGCTCTAATTATAAGCTTCAAGTTCTATAACTTTGCTTCTAATAACGTCGTTCTTCATAAAGTTTATGACTATGCCAAGGCCGATATTTTCGCTATTAATGAAGTTTTTAATTCGGTTGATTGGTCCACTTTGAACTCTTTCAATGACCCATGTGATTCGTATGAACTATTCCGCAATAAGCTGCGTTATTGCATTTCCAACTTTGTTCCTTTAAAAAATTCAGTTGTATGAGATAAGTTTCCATGGTTCAATTCAAGACTATGCCATTTGAAAAATCTAAACAATAAAGCACATAAAAAATTTAAGAAAACCAAGTGCGTTGCGGATAATCTATGCCTAATTAAATGGCAAAAGGATTATGACTGTCTCCATAGCTTCTTATATAACCAGTACATCTCCAATGTGAAACAGGATCTCAAGAGCAATCCAAAGAAATTTTTGGGCGTATATTAATAATAAACGTAAATCGAATGGTCCTCCAACTAGCCTTGAGTATGAGGGCGTGTTTTCTGAAAATTCCTTGGAAACTTGCAACCTGTTTGCAAAGTTCTTTCAAGTAGTTTATGAGGAATGTCAAGTGATATCTGATACGAGCTCTGCATTTTTTGACTATAGTAAATTCGGGTACAATAACCAACTTTGAAATTTCTTCCGATGACGTAGCCCTGGCAATCTCGAACCTAAAATCAAGTTCTTGTCCAGATCTGGAGGGGCTCGCCCCGGTATTCGTAAAGACCTTTTGCAATGCTATTTCTCACCCGTTGTCAATGTTTAACATTTGTCTTAAACATGGAGTTTTCCTCGATTGCTGGAAACTGTGTTTAATTACGCCAATATTTAAGTCAGGTGATCGTATCAAAATTACAAACAATAGGCCAATTGTAAAGCAATCTACTTTCGCTAAGTTATTCGATAATATATTAAATATTAAACTTTTTCAGCACTCTAAAGATATCTTTAGTCGATTTCAGCATGGATTTCTTCCTGGTAGATCCTCGTGTACTAATCTTTTAATTATCAAGAATCAAATTGTTGAGGCCTTCGAGCAAAAATATCAGCTTGATGTTGTATATACCGACTTCTCCAAAGCTTTTGACAAAGTCAACCATTCAATTCTTTTACATAAGCTGTCTTTATTATTATTATAATTAGAGGGACCCTATTGAAGTTTTTCGAAAGTTTTTTAGTAGGACGGAAATTCTTAGTTAAAATAGGCCCAACAAAATCCGACATCCTAATCAATGCATGGTCTGGAATACCACAGGGCACTCATTGTGGACCACTGCTGTTTTTATTGTTTATAAATGACTTACCCCAGCTCTTTAATTTTGCTAAATGCTTAATGTTTGCTGACGATGTTAAAGCCTATATGCCGGTACGTCGTTTAAATGACTGCCTTAATCTACAATCGGATCTTGTGGTGTTTCAGCAATGGTGCATGGTAAAAATCTGTTCCTTAACACAAACAAATGCAATGTGGTTTCATACACCAAAACTACTAGTCTCACTATGTTTGACTATTCCATTAATAATATTATTTTACATCGCATTGATGAAGTGAAGGATCTTGGAGTAATTTTTGACACGAAACTAACTCCAAATAAGCATATTGATTATATTATTTCTAAAGCATTTTCTATGCTGGGTTTCATTAGAAGAAACTCAAGTGAATTCAAGGACCCTTGCACATTAAAGTCTCTCTATAACTCTTTAGTTAGAAGCCACCTTGATTATTGTTGTCTTGTATGGAGTCCCTATTACTTATCTCACATTAGTAGAATTGACAGGGTTCAAAAAACTTTTACCAGAATGGCTCTATTTAAATTAAATTGGCCTAGCGATTTGCCATCCTATGTTGGAAGGCGGAAACTTCTTGGCTTACAATCTCTAGAAGATCGGAGAACTTACTTCGCGCTAATGTTTGTTTACAACTTAAGATAAGATAAGATAAATAAAAGAGGATCGCACTGCGACCAATTTGTCTATTGTGCCCTCAGTAACCTACAACACATCCCCTAGACCAAGAGCATCTATGAATTTCAAGATGGATCCCGGTGACAGGGAGTGTATGTACTCCTCCTTAGGCCACATCTGGGGTCGAATTATGTATTCCGTGAACTGATTACTCGTTTCTTAAAAGCACTCATTTGGTATTACACGATAAGTGAACGTATCCCTGATATCGTAATTTGGTATTACGCGTTTAGTGAACGTACCCCAAATAATGTAAACGTCAAAAATTTTCATTCGATTGCAAGCCGCCATTCGTATGCTCAAACTAAAAAGAGCTAAAACTAAAAATGTAAGTAAATAACATTTAAATTTTCGAAATTATATAATATTTTTAACCATACTTCATTAAATTTTAGGACACACTTTAATAAGCTCAACCAGCAGCAGAAAAAAATCATGGGCGACTTTATGAAAGCCCATCCAAATTTGGCCAAAAATATGTTGCCAAACTGCGCCCAGGGCAAGGCAACAGTCATTTATAAAACAACTTACCAATTTTCTGGCAAAGAAAGTGGATCACTCTTTTCCCTTAGGCTTCTTCTCACAAGTCGCAGGTTGTTTTCCTGGTTCTCCTCATCAGAACTGTCTAAACAGAAAAGTAGTTCGGCGTCCATAGTAAATCACTAGCCTCAGAAAATTTCAGTATTTTATATTTTTATTGTTAACAAACACTAAAATGACATTTACTTGTCAAAATTTCTATTACAATTCGCTCTGAATCTATTACACTCCTTCACAAATTACGATACGTCAGTGAACGTATGACTTAATACCAATACAACCATGCATACGATCAGTCACGTAAACTATTTTCATGCGATTGCCGATACGAGCACGGAAGACATAATTCGACCCCTGACCTAGCCACAGCATCGCACTCCAGGAGCAGGTGTGTGGGGGTCTCCCTTGTCCTGTCGCAGAAACGACACAGGATACCTAGTTTATACAGATGACCCCTCAATCTGCAGTGACCTGTGAGGATGCCTGAGAGGATTCTAAGTTTTGCTTTTGGGAGGTCTATTAGTATCTTATATCGTTTGTTACTATACCCCCCCAATAGTTTCTTTGCCTGTAGCAGGCCCAGGGTCTCTTCCCATTGTTGGGTTCTGTGCTGTCTAGTTTTCTTTCTGAGCGCCTCCTTGGCTCTATTGGAAAGAAGGGCTCTGGTCCTATGGGATTCGAGCTAGCCGCCAACCTGTCCAGGTCGTCTGCCATCTCATTTCCCTCGATCCCTGCGTGACCTGGAACCCATGAAAGACTTATGGTATTCCTTTTTGCCAGTTCATTGAGCCTATTTATGCACTCCAAGACCATTGAGGATTTTACCTCGAAGGACGTAAGGGCTTTGAGCGCTGCCTGGCTGTCGCTTAGGATGAGTATTCTCTCACCGCGATAGTTCCTTTGCAGATTTAATTCGGCACAAACGCTGATCGCATATATTCCCGCCTGGAAGATGCTGGGAAAGGTGCCCATGGGTATCGAGAGTTTAGCTCTGGGACCATAGACGCCTGCCCCAATACCATCCACGGAGCCATCAGTATACCACTGCAATGTAGTTCTTCGAACCCAGCTCCCCAGAAGAGAGTGGTTCCACGACATTTTGTCTGTAATGTCACCAATTCTGAAGTGTCTTTCAAACACTATTTCTTTATTTATGTCATCCCTGGGAAAAAGAGCTTGTGGGAGCTGACAGCCCAGCTTCTCCCTATTTTTGGACGATAGTACCTCGAATTTGCCGTAGCCTTCTCTCGCAATGCTCAGCTTTGTGCGTTTTGCTGCCTGTACTACATGTGTATGGAGTGGCTCAAGGTCCAGGATCACTTCTAGCGCAGACGTCTGACATGTGCGCATTGCTCCCGTAATGCAGACACATCCCAGGCGTTGCAGTTTGGTAAGAGATTGCCTTACTGTAGCCAGGTTGGGCCTTGAGCCGCAAGCAACTGCTCCGTACGTAACTATTGGTCTAACTATCATGGTGTACATCCATCTCAAAATCTTCGGGGTGCATCCCCAGGATTTACCAGCTAGACGCTTGCACACCATGAGTGCCCTCGTAGTTTTGGGAATGGTCGCGTCTACATGGCTTTTCCACAGAAGCTTAGAGTCCATGATTAGGCCCAGGTACTTAACTTCTGTGGCAATTACAGCCGGGACCCCCTCCATAGCTATGCTCCTCATACCTTGCACCTTCCTTTTCCTTGTAAAAGGGACATTGACTGCCTGCCCTATAGGCATGCTGATCAAAATGCAAAGGCTTTCGCTTGAGAGCGTTACGCCTAATTTCATTATCAATTATCTTCTCCATGGCTTTAAGCATGAAAGGAGTTAGGCTTATGGGCCTGAAGGATTTTGCAAGCGAGTAGTCTCGTCTACCTATTTTTGGTATAAAGATAACTCGAGCTCTATGCCATACCTCAGGGAGGTATGCCAGCGCTAGGCTGTCCCTCATGATTTTTACTAGATAAGGAGTTAGTAGCGTCCCGCCCTGTTGTAGCATCACAGGACTAATGCCGTCCACTCCCGGGGCCTTGTACCGCTGAAACGTCCCCAGAGCCCAACTGACTGTTCGCCAGTTAATATCTTAATCCCAATCAATGTTAAATCAGAAATATATATTTTAGTTTGCAATTCCTTATTTTCCATTGGCCTAAGTCAATTTAATAACAATCTTAATGACAACGGTCGAATGTTAGATTTAGTTTTCGCATTTAATGAGCTTAACATATCTTGTTCTGAATGCCTATCGCCCATATCTGTCAATAGTATTCATCATAAGGCTCTAATTATAAGCTTCAAGTTCTATAACTTTGCTTCTAATAACGTCGTTCTTCATAAAGTTTCTGACTATGCCAAGCCCGATATTTTCGCTATTAATGAAGTTTTTAATTCGGTTGATTGGTCCACTTTGAACTCTTTCAATGACCCATGTGATTCGTATGAACTATTCCGCAAAAAGCTGCGTCATTGCATTTCCAACTTTGTTCCTTTAAAAAATTCAGTTGTATGAGATAAGTTTCCATGGTTCAATTCAAGACTATGCCATTTGAAAAATCTAAACAATAAAGCACATAAAAAATTTAAGAAAACCAAGTGCGTTGCGGATAATCTATGCCTAATTAAATGGCAAAAGGATTATGACTGTCTCCATAGCTTCTTATATAACCAGTACATCTCCAATGTGGAACAGGATCTCAAGAGCAATCCAAAGAAATTTTTGGGCGTATATTAATAATAAACGTAAATCGAATGGTCCCCCAACTAGCCTTGAGTATGAGGGCGTGTTTTCTGAAAATTCCTTGGAAACTTGCAACCTGTTTGCAAAGTTCTTTCAAGTAGTTTATGAGGAATGTCAAGTGCTATCTGATACGAGCTCTGCATTTTTTGACTATAGTAAATTCGGGTACAATAACCAACTTTGAAACTTCTTCCGATGACGTAGCCCTGGCAATCTCGAACCTAAAATCAAGTTCTTGTCCAGATCTGGAGGGGCTCGCCCCGGTATTCGTAAAGACCTTTTGCAATGCTATTTCTCACCCGTTGTCTATGTTTAACATTTGTCTTAAACATAGAGTTTTCCTCGATTGCTGGAAACTGTGTTCAATTACGCCAATATTTAAGTCAGGTGATCGTATCAAATTACAAACAATAGGCCAATTGTAAAGCAATCTACTTTCGCTAAGTTATTCGATAATATATTAAATATTAAACATTTTCAGCACTCTAAAGATCTCTTTAGTCGATTTCAGCATGGATTTCTTCCTGGTAGATCCTCGTGTACTAATCTTTTAATTATCAAGAATCAAATTGTTGAGGCCTGCGAGCAAAAATATCAGCTTGATGTTGTATATACCGACTTCTCCAAAGCTTTTGACAAAGTCAACCATTCAATTCTTTTACATAAGCTTTCTTTATTATTATTATAATTAGAGGGACCCTATTGAAGTTTTTCGAAAGTTTTTTAATAGGACGGAAATTCTTAGTTAAAATAGGCCCAACAAAATCCGACATCCTAATCAATGCATGGTCTGGAATACCACAGGGCACTCATTGTGGGCCACTGCTGTTTTTATTGTTTATAAATGACTTACCCCAGCTCTTTAATTTTGCTAAATGCTTAATGTTTGCTGACGATGTTAAAGTATAACCCAAATTAATACTCAGTCTGAGGTTTGATCGAAAAATCCCCTTCTTTATTGGATATGCTTTATTTTATACTAAATTCTTACACTAATACTTAGAAGTTATTTACGAACTAAAATGCATACCGATATATTGCTAATACATACAAACTAACTGCATAATTCTAAAATATGCTGAGTCAACATATGGTTGCAATAAATATATAAATATGTCGCATTGACAAACTGACGTTGTGGATCAGTTGGGCATTGTGACTGTCTTTGGCGCTGTCTTTGACCGTCCGCACAAGTGTAACAAGATCCTCGTTATGTGCGACGAATGCAGTCTTTGCATAAACTCCCGCTGAGTTCAATGTAATTAATTTGGGTATAATGTTGTTTGTGTACATGGCAATTAAAGTAAAAGGGCGATGTGTTTATGTAATGCTACACCTTCCCTCTTAAAAAAAAATAGATATACATATATTTTTGTAGTCAACTATATATATCTATTTGACTGATTCAATGAACCGCTTAATGTTTGTTTGGGTTGACAAAATTTTAATTGTTTTAAGATCTTGTTACCATTGTTTTGTAACGTGTTTTTTTTTTTTTTTTTTTTTTTTTTTTCATACATTTTTTTTTTGTTTGTTTGTTTGTATACTTTATCTGATATTTGATTCTGTTTTCTTTTGGCTTGTGCCGTATATAAGGTTGAGTAAATTGGAATGCTTATGTATTTTGTTATTGCTAAATTAATTTGGATAAAAAGGTTTTAAATTGGTTTAAGCCTATTCTTATGAATTACGATTTCCTTTTTGTTTTTATTGCTATCTCCTATGCTACTTGGAATTAAAGTATAGTTGTTATTTTTATTAATGGTTTTAACTTTATAGTGTCCTGTATATCTATTCTCTAACTTATGGGAGGCCTCTTCTCTAACTAATACTAAATCTCCTATTTTAATTTCCTTACTATAGCTATTTTTGTCATAATTGGATTTTTGCTTTTCTTTAGCTTCTTGAATTAATTTTCTTGCTCTTTGCTGTGCTATTTGAAGTTTGTATTTTACTTCTTTGTCATACGCCTCATGGTTGTATACCGGGCTAATTTTATTTTCTTTCAAAAATTCATAATTTGGTGGTTGTTTTGCGAATATTAGTTCGAAAGGACAATAATTATGTGTTGTTGATGGCGTTGTATTGTAACAGTAAGCGAAATACCTGAGGTATTCATCCCAATCGTCTTTGTCACTGGATATGTATGCACGCATATATTCGTTGAATGTCCGGTGACTGCGTTCTACAGTACCCAAAGTCTGGTGATGGTACGGTGTAGAAGTTTTATGCTCAATTTTTAACAATTTACACAGTTCTTTGAACAGGCTATTTTTGTATTCTGTGCCCATGTCTGTTAAAATTGTTTTCATTTGGCCGTAAATCAGGATGAAATGCTCGAATATGGCTTTAGCGACAGTTGTTGCATGTTTGCTTGGAACTGGAATCGCTACCCAATATTTGGTTAGATCGCATATAATGGTAACTGCATATTCGTTTCCATTTATCGACTTTGGCAATGGGCCGACTGTGTCAATTTGTACAATATCAAATGCTTTCGGAGGTGTCTCCGTTATTGTCATTGGTTCTTTGATATGTTTATTAATTTTATTTTTCTTGCAGTGGATGCAGTGCTTTACATATTTTCGTATGTCATTTTTCATATTCAGCCAGCTATATTTCTGCTTGATTTTATCTGTCATGCGATTTATTCCTGGGTGGCCACCACTAATAGGATCGGCATGATATTTGTGTAGAATTTCTTTAATTTTCCCGGGATTTGTCACACATATATCCTCTGGGGTTAAAGCGATTGTTAACTTTTTGAGAACTTTATTTCCCATTTCCATAAATTTGCCTACTGCAGTATAATTCTTTTTAAACAATTTGTCCCCTAAGGACAACTGTACTTGTACAAGTCCTAAATTGCAGGCTTCTCTTTCGAGCCTGGTAAAGAATTGTCCTAAGTCAATCTTATCCTCAACAATTAGGTTGCTTGTATCAAAATTGCTAAAAATTTTCTTTCCTTTTTTGAAATATAATTTCGGAGGATTGAAAACGAGCTCGACATGTCTTTACTTCAAATTTATTTAGCGCTTCGTAAATTTTGGGGTTCTCTTTGCGACTTTCTTTAACTTCAGTTTTATTACTGGTCTTTTTAGCTGCTGATCTTGTTGTTATTTTAAATATTTTGTTTGTTTCCACTGACATATCTTTTAAATTTGTAATAGTTATGCGGGATAATGCATCCGCGATATGATTTTCTTTACCAGCTATATACTCCACCTCAAAATCGTACTCTTCTAAATCTAATCTTACTCGTGTCAGCTTAGATGAAGGACTTTTCATTGAAAATAGGTATGTTAATGGGCGATGGTCGGTTTTTACTGAAAATTTTCTACCATAGACGTATGGTCTGAAGAAGGTTATGGCCCAATGGATTGCTGCCAATTCTTTTTCTATTGTTGCTTTATTTATTTCACCTTTTGTGAATGACCTGGACGCGTAGGCAATTGGTAACTGTTTGCCATCATGTTCTTGGCTAAGGACTGCTCCACAAGCATACCCACTAGCATCTGTCGTTATGCAAAATTCTTTACCGAAGTCTGGGTATTGCAAAAGTGTTGGGCTAATTAATGCTTCTTTTAAATAGACAAAGGCTTTTTGACATTCTTCTGACCATTCAAAAGTAGCATTCTTTCTGCAAAGCCTAGTTAACTTTCTTGAATGTTCTGCAAAATTTGGTACAAATCTTCTGTAATAATTACAGAAGGCTACAAATCTTTTAACTTCGTCAGCTGTTTTTGGTGTTGGGTAATTTTGAACTGTTTCAAATTTGCTTGGGTCGGGTAATATTCCCTTGTTTGTGCATTTATGTCCTAAATATGTTACCTCTTGGCTGAAAAATAAGCATTTATCTGGATGTAATTTTAAGTTGTATTTTCTGCAAGTAGAGAACACGTCTCTTAAATTTTTTAGCATATGGTTTTCTGAACAACCTAATACAACTAAATCATCCATGTAGAGAAATGCTTGGGATGGTTTAAGGCCCGCGAATGCTAATGTCATCATTCTTTGGAATGAATTTGAGGCTACTTTCAATCCATATGGTAATCTTTTGAATCTATAGGTGCCATTTTCGGCAGTGAATGAAGTAATGTCCCTAGAGTCTGGGTGTAATTCTATTTGATGAAAACCTGACATAAGGTCTAGGCATGAAAAATATTTTGCTCTTCCAAGTTGATCTAGAATGTCATCAATTCTTGGGAGTGGGAATTTATCTGCTGGTAATTTTTTATTTACTTGTCTGTAGTCAACAACCAATCTCCATCTTTTTTCTGTGTTTCCTGGAAGTGATTTTTTAGGAACTAATAAAATTGGACTATTATATTCCGAAATTGAAGGTTCTATTATATCATCTTTGATTAGCTTATTTACTTGTTTAGTTATTTCTCTTTTTTGTGTTTGGGGTAATCTATAATTTTTAATGCAAACAGGGTTGTCATCCTTCATATATAATTTTTGTTTATAAAAATTATTAGAAGTAATAGGTTCCGTTTCTAGTGCAAATATATCTATGAATTCTGTGCAAAGTGATGTTAATTGAGCTTTAACAAAATTTGGAAAATTTTTGGTTAAGCTTTTTAATTTTTCTGTATCTGTGCAACTTTTACTGTGTGTGGTTGATTTAATTAGTGTATAATCGTCTAAATTTTCAGTATTAATTTTATAATTTTGAATAGTTGTGTTATTATGTGTCGTGTTAATAATTCTAACGAAAGTTTGCTCGTTATTTGTAATGGTATTTGCAATATAAATGCCCTCGGATAGTTGTTGGTGTGGTATGAAAATGTTTTTGTTATTTGTGTTTATTTTAATTTGTTTAATAACTTCCGATCTAGCTGGAATTGTGATTGTGTTGACGGACAGACAGTTTGTTAGATTCATTGTTATTGTTTGAGGGAAATCATATGGTCTTAGGATTAGTTTATCCTCTGTTTTTCCATAATCTAGAATACAATTGTATTTCTTTATGAAATCTAGGCCTATTATTCCATCACATGGAATAGGAAAGTTGTCTTCTACAACATGAAATTTATGATAAATTAGAAGGTCATCGCCTTTAAGATCTGCTTTGATTGTGCCTAAAGTGCTAGTTATTCCCTGACCAATGCCTTTCAAATCTGTGATTTGTTCAGTATTTATTTTTTCTTTATTATTTATTTGTTGTATTTTAATTATGGAGATATCGGCTCCAGTATCAATTAAAAAATTTGGGTATGAATTGTTTAATGATGTCCTTGTAGATATATAGCTGTTTAAATTTAGATTAAGTACGCATCTTTTTCTTTTTGTTAATTTTGAAGTGGAGTTTCCTGGTTTTCCGTTTCGGTGCAACTGCGCACGTTACGGGTTTGTGTGTATGTTCTGTTTGTATTTTGGGATTGTGATCCTCTTTGATTGCTATTATTGTTGTTATTGTTTGATCTAGAATTATTGTTGTACCTTGGCTGTGGTCTGTATCTTCTATTTTCGTAGTTTCCATAGTTGTTACTACGGTAACCTCCACGGAAATTACTCCTGTACTGACTTTGCTGTCTTACATTTAAGATCGTATTTGAGCTGCCAGTGATTTCGGTACAACTATTAGTGAATTTCGAGATTGCGTCGTTCATCGTTGTGAACGTTCCTGCTTGCATGATCATTTTGACCTTGTCATTAGAGCAGTTTTTACACATGGCTTTAACTGCTGCCTGTGTTGAATATCTCGTGGCTAAGTCTGGGTTTAATCCATCAGAGATATATGCTCCTTCTAATGACCTTGTGATTTTTTCAATTTCCGCTGTGTATTGGTTAGCAGTTTTGCTACGCTGTTGGATGTTCAGTAGTTTAGCGGTCAAAACCTCCACTGATTCACCCTTTATTGCGGTATGTAATTTGTTTTTTATTTGTGCGATTGTGGTCTCATTACTAATAAAATTTCTTGCTGTACCCTTCAGCTTTGTTTTTATCATGGTAATGGCCAATGCTTCGTGTGTATCTTTGATTTGCTCGAGTATATTGAGTGCTTCTAGGAAGCTATGTATGTAGATTTTCTGGTTTACCATCAAACTCTGGTAGTACTGACGAAGCAGTTTTAATAAATTCTACTACGGTTTGTGGCATTGTGACGTTTATTATCGGGATGTCTATTTTAAATTCTTCCACCGATGTGGCTTGACTTAATGAAGGTGAGGGGGTTCGGCTAGGAACGCGTTCAGATAGAAGTAATACAATTTCTTCTTCTGTTGTATTTGGTACATCAAATTCTATATTGTGTCTAGCTAGAGAAGATACAAGTTTATCTCGTACGGCGGAGAAAAATTGGTAAGCTCTTTGATGTTCTTCGGTAAGTATGTTATTTACAGATTTGATCACCTGTCTTATGCCATTTAGAGCTTCTAAAATTATATTCAGATGCTTAATATGGGTTCCGGTGATATCGGGGCACTTTTATTTATGCACTTATATGATTTATTAGCTTTAATTTTTTCTTCAGATAATGTGTCATGGATGTCTTTCCACTGATTCATTTCTATTGGGAAGGTTATACGCGTTGTTGTACATTGTTTAATTGTCTCAATTTGTTTTTAATATAATTTTTTATTAGAATTGCAATTGCAACAATTAAACATGTAGCTACGCATGCAAAAGCAGTCAACCACTTATCGGAAACTTCTTCCTTGTTTTCTACAATAGGATGTGGTTCATATTTGACTAATTTAGTTTCATAGGTTTTTTCACCTGAGGTTTCTTTTCCTTCCTCAGAACCTGTTATTCCTATTAATATACCGTTTAGTGCAATTTTCCACCAAGTCATGTTTGAAAGAGAAGAAAATTTCGAATTTAATATTTTATTTTTATTTATTCTTAAACTCGTCTTTTAATTTACAATTTTTAATTTTCTTCAGGGCTTACCTTCCTTATCAATCTATTTAATTCTTCTACTAATGTGGAAGGATATAATAAGTCTTCCATTGTGGGCTCTCTAGCCATACCTATATAGAACCAAGATTGTCTTAAATGGTTTAAATTGGATCTATTGCTTCCCTTATTTCGTGATATTGATCTACGAGCAGTGTCTGTGTTTTCGCGCTCTAGATTGTCTACAATTTTGTTTATTGCCTCGTAGTCAAGATCATCGGGCAATGCACTATCCATGAGAAAAGATTATTTAAAGTAAATAAATTTTAACATAGGCGTTCGAATTTACTCAAAAAAAATTTTTGTTTTATTTTTTTTTTATTTTTTTAACATTTCAATTTCTTCTTGTATTTTTAATCTCTTATCTGAGTTGGTAGCAAAGTTAAGTTGTTGATATAACTTTGCTCATTCTATTCGTCTTTTTACTTTTCTTCCTGCCCTTTTTCCTTTATGTACAATTTGTGGGGCAGGTATTTTTGGAATATTTTCTATTTTATTTTGTTTATTTCTTTTCCTATATTCTTCGATGGTAATCGGTTTAGGTCCGATTTTTTCGTATTTGCGTCTCTCAAGGATCTGATTTGTACCTTTAATAAGTGTGTCTACGCACTTTTGAAATAGTCTATCAATTTCTTTATGAAATTTTTTTATCAGACTCCTCTTGAGTCGAAATCCTCTGCATAATATTTTGTAGAATTTCGTTTATATACACTGTATAGAGAGAAAAAAAATGTCCAATATTAAATTTTTAAACTTTACCCCTAAGCAAATTACTGCTATTGGATGGCGACCATAAGGCGTGCCAAAGTTTTCTAAAGGAAACTGTGTTTTTATCCATTTAGCGCTTCCAATACAATTTTTTTTTTTTTTTCATCTCCACCTCACGCTGCCGTTTTTTGCCGCCAGTCACATGCCATATCATGCCATATCACCAAAATAAGCCACTCCTTGCCGCCTTTTGCCGCTTTTTGCCGCCAGTCATATGCCATATCACGAAAAACACCAGTTATACCATGAAAATAAGTTCTTCTTCGCTGTTCTTTGCCGTTTTTTTTTTTTCGGCTGGCGGTATCGCCGTGTAAAGCCAATTTAAATAAATTTTAGTTACTTATAAGCCTGGCAGGATCGCCATATAACCCAAATGAATACTCAGTCTGAGGTTTGATCGAAAATTCCCCTTCTTTATTGGATATGCTTTCTTTTATACTAAATTCTTACACTAATACTTAGAAGTTATTTACGAACTAAAATGTATACCGATATATTGCTAATACATACAAACTAACTGCATAATTCTAAAATATGCTGAGTCAACATATGGTTGCAATAAATATATAAATATCTCAGTCGCATTGACAAACTGACGTGGATCAGTTGGGCATTGCGACTGTCTTTGGCGGTGTCTTTCACCGTCCGCACAAGTGTAACAAGATCCTCGTTATGTGCGACGAATGCAGTCTTTGCATAAACTCCCGCTGAGTTCAATGTAACTAATTTGGGTATAATGTTGTTTGTGTACATGGCAATTAAAGTAAAAGGGCGATGTGTTTATGTAATGCTACAAAAGCCTATATGCCGGTACGTCATTTAAATGACTGCCTTAATCTACAATCGGATCTTGTGGTGTTTCAGCAATGGTGCATGGTAAAAATCTATTCCGTCCACTCCCGGGGCCTTGTACCGCTGAAACGTCCCCAGAGCCCAACTGACTGCAATTCCTTATTTTCCATTGGCCTAAGTCAATTTAATAACAATCTTAATGACAACGGTCGAATGTTAGATTTAGTTTTCGCATTTAATGAGCTTAACATATCTTGTTCTGAATGCCTATCGCCCATATCTGTCAATAGTATTCATCATAAGGCTCTAATTATAAGCTTCAAGTTCTATAACTTTGCTTCTAATAACGTCGTTCTTCATAAAGTTTATGACTATGCCAAGGCCGATATTTTCGCTATTAATGAAGTTTTTAATTCGGTTGATTGGTCCACTTTGAACTCTTTCAATGACTCATGTGATTCGTATGAACTATTCCGCAATAAGCTGCGTTATTGCATTTCCAACTTTGTTCCTTTAAAAAATTCAGTTGTATGAGATAAGTTTCCATGGTTCAATTCAAGACTATGCCATTTGAAAAATCTAAACAATAAAGCACATAAAAAATTTAAGAAAACCAAGTGCGTTGCGGATAATCTATGCCTAATTAAATGGCAAAAGGATTATGACTGTCTCCATAGCTTCTTATATAACCAGTACATCTCCAATGTGGAACAGGATCTCAAGAGCAATCCAAAGAAATTTTTGGGCGTATATTAATAATAAACGTAAATCGAATGGTCCCCCAACTAGCCTTGAGTATGAGGGCGTGTTTTCTGAAAATTCCTTGGAAACTTGCAACCTGTTTGCAAAGTTCTTTCAAGTAGTTTATGAGGAATGTCAAGTGATATCTGATACGAGCTCTGCATTTTTTGACTATAGTAAATTCGGGTACAATAACCAACTTTGAAATTTCTTCCGATGACGTAGCCCTGGCAATCTCGAACCTAAAATCAAGTTCTTGTCCAGATCTGGAGGGGCTCGCCCCGGTATTCGTAAAGACCTTTTGCAATGCTATTTCTCACCCGTTGTCAATGTTAAACATTTGTCTTAAACATGGAGTTTTCCTCGATTGCTGGAAAGTGTGTTCAATTACGCCAATATTTAAGTCAGGTGATCGTATCAAAATTACAAAGAATAGGCCAATTGTAAAGCAATCTACTTTCGCTAAGTTATTCGATAATATATTAAATATTAAACTTTTTCAGCACTCTAAAGATCTCTTTAGTCGATTTCAGCATGGATTTCTTCCTGGTAGATCCTCGTGTACTAATCTTTTAATTATCAAGAATCAAATTGTTGAGGCCTTCGAGCAAAAATATCAGCTTGATGTTGTATATACCGACTTCTCCAAAGCTTTTGACAAAGTCAACCATTCAATTCTTTTACATAAGCTGTCTTTATTATTATTATAATTAGAGGGACCCTATTGAAGTTTTTCGAAAGTTTTTTATTAGGACGGAAATTCTTAGTTAAAATAGGCCCAACAAAATCCGACATCCTAATCAATGCATGGTCTGGAATACCACAGGGCACTCATTGTGGACCACTGCTGTTTTTATTGTTTATAAATGACTTACCCCAGCTCTTTAATTTTGCTAAATGCTTAATGTTTGCTGACGATGTTAAAGCCTATATGCCGGTACGTCGTTGAAATGACTGCCTTAATCTACAATCGGATCTTGTGGTGTTTCAGCAATGGTGCATGGTAAAAATCTGTTCCTTAACACAAACAAATGCAATGTGGTTTTATACACCAAAACTACTAGTCTCACTATGTTTGACTATTCCATTAATAATATTATTTTACATCGCATTGATGAAGTGAAGGATCTTGGAGTAATTTTTGACACGAAACTAACTCCAAATAAGCATATTGATTATATTATTTCTAAAGCATTTTCTATGCTGGGTTTCATTAGAAGAAACTCAAGTGAATTCAAGGACCCTTGCACATTAAAGTCTCTCTATAACTCTTTAGTTAGAAGCCACCTTGATTATTGTGGTCTTGTATGGAGTCCCTATTACTTATCTCACATTAGTAGAATTGAAAGGGTTCAAAAAACTTTTACCAGAATGGCTCTATTTAAATTAAATTGCCCTAGCGATTTGCCATCCTATGTTGGAAGGCGGAAACTTCTTGGCTTACAATCTCTAGAAGATCGGAGAACTTACTTCGCGCTAATGTTTGTTTACAACTTAAGATAAGATAAGATAAATAAAAGAGGATCGCACTGCGACCAATTTGTCTATTGTGCCCTCAGTAACCTACAACACATCCCCAAGACCAAGAGCATCTATGAATTTCAAGATGGATCCCGGTGACAGGGAGTGTATGTACTCCTCCTTAGGCCACATCTGGGGTCGAATTATGTATTCCGTGAGCTGATTACTCGTTTCTTAAAAGCACTCATTTGGTATTACACGATAAGTGAACGTATCCCTGATATCGTAATTTGGTATTACGCGTTTAGTGAACGTACCCCAAATAATGTAAACGTCAAAAATTTTCATTCGATTGCAAGCCGCCATTCGTATGCTCAAACTAAAAAGAGCTAAAACTAAAAATGTAAGTAAATAACATTTAAATTTACGAAATTATATAATATTTTTAACCATACTTCATTAAATTTTAGGACACACTTTAATAAGCTCAACCAGCAGCAGAAAAATATCATGGGCGACTTTATGAAAGCCCATCCAAATTTGGCCAAAAATATGTTGCCAAACTGCGCCCAGGGCAAGGCAACAGTCATTTATAAAACAACTTACCCATTTTCTGGCAAAGAAAGTGGATCACTCTTTTCCCTTAGGCTTCTTCTCACAAGTCGCAGGTTGTTTTCCTGGTTCTCCTCATCAGAACTGTCTAAACAGAAAAGTAGTTCGGCGTCCATAGTAAATCACTAGCCCCAGAAAATTTCAGTATTTTATATTTTTATTGTTAACAAACACTAAAATGACATTTACTTGTCAAAATTTCTATTACAATTCGCTCTGAATCTATTACACTCCTTCACAAATTACGATACGTCAGTGAACGTATGACTTAATACCAATACAACCATGCATACGATCAGTCACGTAAACTATTTTCATGCGATTGCCGATACGAGCACGGAAGACATAATTCGACCCCTGACCTAGGCACAGCATCGCACTCCAGGAGCAGGTGTGTGGGGGTCTCCCTTGTCCTGTCGCATAAGCGACACAGGATACCGAGTTTATGCAGATGACCCCTCAATCTGCAGTGACCTGTGAGGATGCCTGAGAGGATTCTAAGTTTTGCTTTTGGGAGGTCTATTAGTATCTTATATCGTTTGTTACTATACCCCCCCAATAGTTTCTTTGCCTGTAGCAGGCCCAGGGTCTCTTCCCATTGTTGGGTCCTGAGCTGTCTAGTTTCCTTTCTGAGCGCCTCCTTTATAGTGCTTGGCTCTATTGAAAAGAAGGGCTCTGGTCCTATGGGATTCGAGCTAGCCGCCAACCTGGCCAGGTCGTCTGCCATCTCATTTCCCTCGATCCCTGCGTGACCTGGAACCCATGAAAGACTTATGGTATTCCTTTTTGCCAGTTCATTGAGCCTATTTATGCACTCCAAGACCATTGAGGATTTTACCTCGAAGGACGTAAGGGCTTTGAGCGCTGCCTGGCTGTCGCTTAGGATGAGTATTCTCTCACCGCGATAGTTACTTTGCAGATTTAATTCGGCACAAACGCTGATCGCATTAATTCCCGCCTGGAAGATGCTGGGAAAGGTGCCCATGGGTATCGAGAGATTAGCTCTGGGACCATAGACGCCTGCCCCAATACCATCCACGGAGCCATCAGTATACCACTGCAATGTTGTTCTTCGAACCCAGCTCCCCAGAAGAGAGTGGTTCCACGACATTTTGTCTGTAATGTCACCAATTCTGAAGTGTCTTTCAAACACTATTTCTTTATTTATGTCATCCCTGGGAAAAAGAGCTTGTGGGAGCTGACAGCCCAGCTTCTCCCTATTTTTGGACGATAGTACCTTGAATTTGCCGTAGCCTTCTCTCGCAATGCTCAGCTTTGTGCGTTTTGCTGCCTGTACTACATGTGTATGTAGTGGCTCAAGGTCCAGGATCACTTCTAGCGCAGCCGTCTGACATGTGCGCATTGCTCCCGTAATGCAGACACATCCCAGGCGTTGCAGTTTGGTAAGAGATTGCCTTACTGTAGCCAGGTTGGGCCTTGAGCCGCAAGCAACTGCTCCGTACGTAACTATTGGTCTAACTGTCATGGTGTACATCCATCTCAAAATCTTCGGGGTGCATCCCCAGGATTTACCAGCTAGACGCTTGCACACCATGAGTGCCCTCGTAGTTTTGGGAATGGTCGCGTCTACATGGCTTTTCCACAGGAGCTTAGAGTCCATGATTAGGCCCAGGTACTTAACTTCTGTGGCAATTACAGCCGGGACCCCCTCCATAGCTATGCTGCTCATACCTTGCACCTTCCTTTTCCTTGTAAAAGGGCCATTGACTGTCTTAGAGGGGTTGATATTAAGCCCCGCGGCAGTGCACCATCTTTTTGCTAGCTGAAATCCTCTCTGAATAATGTCACAGAGAGTGCTAGGGAACTTTCCTCTCGCAATGATCACAATGTCATATCGCTGACATCGAATGCCATTTTCTGTGAAGATCTGCAAGAGTTCGTCTACGACAAGGCTCCACAATAAGGGGGACAAGACTCCTCCTTGCGGACAACCCTTGACTGTTTTGATCTGTTCCACACTGTTCCGCAATTCTGGTATGCAGCAACTCAGCTATCCATTTCCGAATAGTGGGCTGCACACCTCCTCCTGCCAGCGCTCGATCGACACTTGAATGAGTTGTATAATCGAAGGCACCCTCAATGTCAAGAAAGGTGCAGAGCACCATTTCTCCACATTCAAAGGCCTCCGAATCACCTCGGTCAGAGCGAAGAGCGCAGTGTCCGTCGATCTGCCTGCCCTATAGGCATGCTGATCAAAATGCAAAGGCTTTCGCTTGAGAGCGTTACGCCTAATTTCATTATCAATTATCTTCTCCATGGCTTTAAGCATGAAAGGAGTTAGGCTTATGGGCCTGAAGGATTTTGCAAGCGAGTAGTCTCGTCTACCTATTTTTGGTATAAAGATAACTCGAGCTCTATGCCATACCTCAGGGAGGTATGCCAGCGCTAGGCTGTCCCTCATGATTTTTACTAGATAAGGAGTTAGTAGCGTCCCGCCCTGTTGTAGCATCACAGGACTAATGCCGTCCACTCCCGGGGCCTTGTACCGCTGAAACGTCCCCAGAGCCCAACTGACTGTTCGCCAGTTAATATCTTAATCCCAATCAATGTTAAATCAGAAATATATATTTTAGTTTGCAATTCCTTATTTTCCATTGGCCTAAGTCAATTTAATAACAATCTTAATGACAACGGTCGAATGTTAGATTTAGTTTTCGCATTTAATGAGCTTAACATATCTTGTTCTGAATGCCTATCGCCCATATCTGTCAATAGTATTCATCATAAGGCTCTAATTATAAGCTTCAAGTTCTATAACTTTGCTTCTAATAACGTCGTTCTTCATAAAGTTTATGACTATGCCAAGGCCGATATTTTCGCTATTAATGAAGTTTTTAATTCGGTTGATTGGTCCACTTTGAACTCTTTCAATGACTCATGTGATTCGTATGAACTATTCCGCAATAAGCTGCGTTATTGCATTTCCAACTTTGTTCCTTTAAAAAATTCAGTTGTATGAGATAAGTTTCCATGGTTCAATTCAAGACTATGCCATTTGAAAAATCTAAACAATAAAGCACATAAAAAATTTAAGAAAACCAAGTGCGTTGCGGATAATCTATGCCTAATTAAATGGCAAAAGGATTATGACTGTCTCCATAGCTTCTTATATAACCAGTACATCTCCAATGTGGAACAGGATCTCAAGAGCAATCCAAAGAAATTTTTGGGCGTATATTAATAATAAACGTAAATCGAATGGTCCCCCAACTAGCCTTGAGTATGAGGGCGTGTTTTCTGAAAATTCCTTGGAAACTTGCAACCTGTTTGCAAAGTTCTTTCAAGTAGTTTATGAGGAATGTCAAGTGATATCTGATACGAGCTCTGCATTTTTTGACTATAGTAAATTCGGGTACAATAACCAACTTTGAAACTTCTTCCGATGACGTAGCCCTGGCAATCTCGAACCTAAAATCAAGTTCTTGTCCAGATCTGGAGGGGCTCGCCCCGGTATTCGTAAAGACCTTTTGCAATGCTATTTCTCACCCGTTGTCTATGTTTAACATTTGTCTTAAACATAGAGTTTTCCTCGATTGCTGGAAACTGTGTTCAATTACGCCAATATTTAAGTCAGGTGATCGTATCAAATTACAAACAATAGGCCAATTGTAAAGCAATCTACTTTCGCTAAGTTATTCGATAATATATTAAATATTAAACATTTTCAGCACTCTAAAGATCTCTTTAGTCGATTTCAGCATGGATTTCTTCCTGGTAGATCCTCGTGTACTAATCTTTTAATTATCAAGAATCAAATTGTTGAGGCCTGCGAGCAAAAATATCAGCTTGATGTTGTATATACCGACTTCTCCAAAGCTTTTGACAAAGTCAACCATTCAATTCTTTTACATAAGCTTTCTTTATTATTATTATAATTAGAGGGACCCTATTGAAGTTTTTCGAAAGTTTTTTAGTAGGACGGAAATTCTTAGTTAAAATAGGCCCAACAAAATCCGACATCCTAATCAATGCATGGTCTGGAATACCACAGGGCACTCATTGTGGACCACTGCTGTTTTTATTGTTTATAAATGGCTTACCCCAGCTCTTTAATTTTGCTAAATGCTTAATGTGTGCAGACGATGTTAAAGCCTATATGCCGGTACGTCATTTAAATGACTGCCTTAATCTACAATCGGATCTTGTGGTGTTTCAGCAATGGTGCATGGTAAAAATCTGTTTCTTAACACAAACAAATGCCATGTGGTTTCATACACCAAAACTACTAGTCTCACTATGTTTGACTATTCCATTAATAATATTATTTTACATCGCATTGATGAAGTGAAGGATCTTGGAGTAATTTTTGACACGAAACTAACTCCAAATAGGCATATTGATTATATTATTTCTAAAGCATTTTCTATGCTGGGTTTCATTAGAAGAAACTCAAGTGAATTCAAGGACCCTTGCACATTAAAGTCTCTCTATAACTCTTTAGTTAGAAGCCACCTTGATTATTGTTGTCTTGTATGGAGTCCCTATTACTTATCTCACATTAGTAGAATTGACAGGGTTCAAAAACCTTTTACCAGAATGGCTCTATTTAAATTAAATTGGCCTAGCGATTTGCCATCCTATGTTGGAAGGCGGAAACTTCTTGGCTTACAATCTCCTCGTGGCCGCGACTGATTGAACATAAATATGTAGAGGAGTCCACCCTTAAAGTGACTCCAGAGCCGCGGTTGGACAAGTTCGTATTGATCCTGAGACCGAGAGCAGCGCCAGCCTTTGGAGCTTGTTAAGGCGAGTAACGGTGGTTTTTTGTAGGGTTTTTGCCCACCAGACTATGGAGGCATAGGTTAGAATCGGACGGACCACCGTGTGGTAAATCCATCCACTCAACTTGGAATTCAGACCCCATGTCCGAACAAAAAGTTTTCTGCAGGCCCACATGGCTCGGGTAGCTTTCCTTAGAGTGTTGTCTAGGCGGGAATTCCAACTTAGTCTCTTATCGAGGATTACTCCTAGATATTTGACTTCGTCGGAGTATTCATGCACAGTGTCTCCAAGGGTTACCGAACCCAGATTCGGTTTATACCTTCTGGTACGAGAACAGTTTTTAGCGGGTTCACATTAAGGCCCTAAATGGCACACCAGCTTGTTACCACGCGCAAAGCTGAACACATAACGTCTCACACCGTGCTGCCGAATTTTCCCGTGACAATGATAACTAGATCATCTGCGTATCCAATAGCATCAAACCCGTTTTCTTGTAGTTTAGTTAGGAGGTCGTCCACTACTAGAGACCAAAGTAAGGGGGAAAGAACATCTCCTTGTGGGCATCCTTTATTAGCTCTAAAATTTTGAGCACTTTTGACCAAGGATGTGGTTATATCACGCTCGCGCAGCATAGCGTCAATCCACCCAACAGTTGATAGATCCACACCTCTTCGGACCAAAGCCCTCGAGATGGATCTATAGGCAGTATTATCAAAAGGTCCCTCGACATCAAAGCCCGTTCGATCTTACCGACCAGACACTGCAGAGCGGAATCCGTCGACTTCGCTTTGACGTAAGCAAACTGAGTCTTATGTATGGGAGTTGAGAGCCTCAAATTGTGTCTTATGTATGTGAAGATCTAGCAGTCTTTCGACTGTATTAAGAATGAAGGAAGTCAAACTGATCGGCCGGTATGATTTAGGTGAGTCAGACGGCCGATTGCCTGTCTTAGGGATAAACACAACGGATACCTTCCTCCAAGTATACGGTATGTATTCCCAAGAATAACTGGCCCTAAATAAACAGATCAGCGGGTCAATGACATAATCAATACATCTCTGAACCAGAGCCGGATAGATACCATCGCCCCATGCCGCTTTAAAGGGTTCGAAGGATTCTATTGCCCAAAGTAAATTGTCCCTGTCAAATATGGAGCCAGACCTCGCTACGCTTCTCACTCTGGGGATCCGAGGAGTTTGCAGTCGACGGGCACAGCTCCATCGAGGAGCCAGGGAAATGCACTTCGAGCAGCTATTCCAGAGTTCCTCTGTTGTTATTGGTGAAGGTGCCATCTTGCCTCCTAAGGAGTCCTATCCCATTGGAAGGCTCCTTTGATAGAATTTTATGTAAACGGGAGGCCTCTGGCAGTGTCTCGATTGATTCACATTTTAATATCCACGATTCTCTTTTGGATCGTCTTATGAGTTTATTGTACTCAGTGAGAGCAGCCCTGTACTCGTCCCACTGACGTGTTCTTTTTGCTCCGTTGAAAAGCCTCCTGACAAGCTTGCGTTTAGCATCCAGCTCCGCGCGCCACCAGGGAACCTTGCGTTTCATCAAGATGGAACTGGGAGCCGTACTGTCGTGGAAGGATTCCAGCAGAACATTGTTGAGCACTCTCGCTCCCTTACTAAATTTTTATAAAGGTCCCAGTTTGTTTTCCTGGGTGAGAAGGTTAGGTCCCGGAGTTGTGATCGTCCTAAGATTTCGAACCTTATGTGCTGGTGATCCGAGAGCGATGCCTAGTCCGACACCTGCCAGTCTCCAAGAGAATCACTAATAGATCTGCTGCAGAGCGTGAGATCTAGTACCTCTTCTCTGGCAGCAGTAATAAAAGTAGGTTTGCACCCCCTATTTGCGAATTCTATATTGTTTTGCATAAGATATTCTAGAAGGTACTCACCCCTTTCATTTATGTCGGTGCTGCCCCACAACACATGGTGGGCGTTCGCAACGCAACCAATGATGAATTGTTTATTCGTTTGTTGGCAAAATTCGACAAGCTGCTGAACTTTCGCGGGAGGAATGGTGGGGATGTCACCTGGAAAGTAGGCGGATGCTATGACAATTTCTTGCATTCCGCCTACCATCGACACTTCGACGACAGCAGCTACTAGATCCCTGGAAATAAGAGGAGTAAGAGGTGTGAGATTAATGTTGTCAATGAGCAGGAGGGCCACACGGGGCATGCCTCCCACCCGGTCATACACCAACCTACCTGATTGACTCAGCCCTCTTACTTGGCCTCCAGTATGCCAGGGCTCCTGGAGCAGGCCAATAGCGAATCTCCGTTCGCTGGTTAATCTGCAAAGTGTGGCAGATGCCCCTTGGCATGATGCAGATTAGCTTGAAGCACCCTTATGGTGCACGTCTACCTATTGATTGCCCCATTCTATTAGTAAAACTTAATTTTAACATTCCTCAGCGAAGTTTACGAAATTTTTTTTCCGTTTTACGGTGTTAATTACAAAACTGAATATGCTCGTAATCCCCTATCGCCCGTGCCATTAGTGAATTTAATATGATATCGAACAAGGTATTATTAGATTTTTCTTATTAAAAAAATGTTTTTAAAAATCTTTTGGATTCAACTTTTTAGATTTTGAAATTTTCTTTTCTTAGTTATTAAGCATTATATTGTTAATAGTCTGTAAGGAAACTTTTATATGTTCAATAGACTCAATAAATAAATAATTATCCGCTCAATTGGCGCATGAAATAGCAAAAAAACAATATTCGAAAGTCAACAGCTGCGTCATGCGACGCTTAATTCTATATAACCCCCCTCCGTGCAAACCGTCACGCTGACCTTAAACCATCCCATCCCTAGACGCGTCACGTAATTTTTGGAATTTATTGAATCCGCCTTGGCCCCATTCCCTTTTAACTTTTTTTGGGTAAAACTTTGCAATAAGGAACCAAGACTAAAATTTTTCGTAATATATTGAACATTTGTAATTAAAAAACGCGCGATTTCTTAATACAAATTTTAGTCTGCAGTGCTTTTCACAAATAAATAAATATTTCGTAATATTTTGAAAATTTGTTATTAAAAATCGTGCGATCTTTTATAACAAATTTTCGCCGGCGGCGCTTTTCTTATATCAATAAATTTTTCGTTATATATTAAAACGGGGAAAAAGCTCTTTGCGTATATCAATACCACACATATGGAGCTGCTCCAGCTCCAGAATCACCTCCAGCGCGACTGTAGGGCACATGCGCATCGCCCCCGTAATACACACACCAGACGCCGTCATTTACCTTAATCGAAGGGTGATACGAGTCCTCTGGAATAACCAAGGGTTCACATCTCTTCATAGATCACTTAGATACGTCATCAACAAAAACAAGATCCAGAATGGTTCCAAAATTGTTTGGAGTTAAATTGATCTGATTTAGACAGAGCTAAGCCATATCTTCTAAGAACACATTGTATCTATCTCTTGATGATATTGGAGCGATAAAGTCGTCTATAAGAGTCCATAATATGCCTGGCATATTGAAGTCACTATGTACAATCATCAAGTTTTGTGCAGTAATCATTGAACTTAAGGATCTAAGTAACGCAATATGTTGAGAATATACCGATAAGTCAAACTTAGGGGGAATGTAGCAAGCAGCTAAATTAAAGAAACCATTTCCTACCATAACTCGTATTGCTTTAAATTCGATTGACTCGATGAGGGGGATATTAACATCTTCTGATGGTATTGAAGAATGAACTGCAAAAAGAACACTCTCACCGATTCTGTCCTTACGGTGATATCTATAGATTTGATATTGATTAGGAAGGATCTCTGAATTAAAATTATGTGGTTTAAGCCTGGTTTCAGTAAAGCAAATTACGTTATAGTCACAGTCTAAGCCTTTTAAATATAAATCGTTCAATTTAGTATTTAAACCTCTAACGTTTTGGTAGAAAATACTTAAAGTAGAATTTAAAATTAGTTTTTTTGGCTCAGTGTCACGATTAGGAATTGAAGCTAAGTTATTTATTTTATTTTTATGTGGCTTGTATTCAAAATATTTATCGTTTCTCTGTAGAGAGATCGTATGATCGTCGTTAATTGGGTATTTTACCTTATTTTTGTAAAACTATATTTTTTCATTATTTTTATGATCCCTTTTTTTTATACTCCTTTTGATTGTTGAGTTTTAATGACCTAATTTACGAATTATACTATTGATTTAACTAAAACCGTAAATCAAAAGCTTCATAGACTGAAATATTTTCTGATCGCTATTAAAATAAATTGGGTTTCGTCTTCTTCTCGTGTGGTCAGGCTTTTATGCTATGGCTGATGCAGCAGCACACCTCTGGAAATTGGTCGCATTTTCTGCTTAAGCAAATTGCGCCATTTTTTGCATTTAAAATTATTTGTTAAATTTTTTTTCAAGCTATGTACGGTATCGGACATATCATTTGCAACAACATTTAAAATTACAAAGCTTGTAATTATTTTTGCTAATTTTTATTTAAAATTCTTTAGAATCTTTAAGCGAAGCCATATAAATAAAAGTTTTAAAGCTTATACGAAATTCGCAAATAATTAAACAAATTTCGGAACAAGTAAAGAATACCGCCCGTCCAGCTACAAAAAAATAAAAAAGTGGGCGAGGTCCGCCCCTTTTTTCTGATTTTAATGGTATAATTTTTTTTCGTGCAAATTAATAGGGGGGTGTTAAGGAGAGGTAAGGGGGAAATTTCAATATTTTGAAAAGCTGATATTTCAAAAACTATTTGTCCTATCTGCACAATATTGGTATCGTTAAAAAGCTAATTAAATTTGATATGCATTATGGCAACCAGATACCCATTTAATAAATTAATTCTCTGTATATAACTGTTAGTAATAACAGAAAGCGTATAATTTGATTTTATTGTCATTTTAAAAAGTGAAATAAACAAGTTGCGATATAATATATAGTTTTGGCGCTTACACTATTAGCACAGTGTTTGGCCGAGCTTCTCCTACCATTTGTGGTGTGTGTCTTTCTATTATACCACAAATGGGGGGACCTACAGTTTTGTGCCGACTCCGAACGGCAGATGTATTTAATGAGAAGCTTTTTCATGGCAGAAATACCCTCGGAATTTTGCCGTTGCCTGCCGAGGGGTGACCGCTCATAGAAAAAACTTTCTCTATGATTAAGATTTTCTTGCCCTGACTGAGATTCGAACCTCAAACTCACCGGCATATCGAGTTATAACACGCACCGCTACCAACCCGACCACAGTGGCCACAAAATCTGACCTACTAATAATCGCATAGAAATTAAATCCTGTGCCTTGATTTGTTAAGGTGTCATTTGCATTTCCTGTGACGAATTGAGCAGTACCGCCAGAAAACTCTGACATAGGTTCTCAAGTCTACAAAACGATCGTAGGGGAAATCTTTTGGCAGAGCAGATAGACGATTCGACATTCTGCACAATTAACGACGAAGCCCACACCCGGATAATGGGTAGCAGCAGCTCGCCAGATCTAACAATAGTTAGCGCGGGTCTGATAAATACCATAACGTTGCGACCTATGCTATCGCTTGCATCAGACCACCTACCCATAATCGTCTCGATTGACAGACCTGCCAACTATGTTGCCTCGGCCCGCCACACCTACATCAACTTCAAAAAAGCTGATTGGAAGCGGTTCGAGGATTTCACTGAAGACGCCTTCAGTGCTCTTCCCGCCGAGATCCGTCCTGACTTCCCTTGTAAGGCGGTCACTTTGGCGGATAGACGCGACCACCTTCGGCAGGCGGACCCCGGTAATCCCCGTATTAGGCAACTAAACGGGGAGATACAACGCCTGGTTAACGAACACAAGCGGGACAAGTGGAGGGAGCACCTGAAGTCCTGTAATCTCGGTGCCGGAGTGGGCAAACTATGGTCGACTGTGAGATCCCTGTCCAATCCGACGAGGCGTAACGACAGAACAGAAATCTCCTTTGGATACGCCTCGTCGGACCCGAAGCGATGCGCAAGCTTTTTTAGCCGACAATTCATAATGCATCCTTCGGCCGACAAATCCAAACGGTCAGTAACCAGAAGGTTGCGCAAGCAAAAATCCAACGCACCAATTGTCCTCTCTAGCACTGAGCTGAAGGAAGCCATCGGGAAGGCGAAAGCCTCCAAATCCATTGGCCCAGACGGGTTAAGCATGTTGATGCTGAAAAAATTGGGCACTGCGGAAGTAGCATACCTTACTAAGGTCCTCAATTTGTCTCTTACCACCCTGATCCCAGACATCTGGAAGATGAGCAGGGTGATACCACTGCTGAAACCAGGGAAACCTGCCGGCCAAGGCGAGTCCAACCGGCCGATCTCCCTGCTTTCCCCAGTGTTCAAGACACTTGAGGCCCTGCTGCTCCCGTACTTCAACCACTACCTCAGCGCGGCGAAGCAACAACATGGCTTCCGAAAAGTGCATAGCACCACTTAAGAACTGCACTATGAGAGAACCGTCCTCGTGGCTCTGGACTTGTCGAAGGCCTTCGACACAGTCAGCCACTCCACCTTGTTGAAGGACGTGAAGCCCTCACCTCTCCCAGCGGCGTTGAGGCGATGGACCGCGAACTACCTGTGTGGTCGACAGGCGTCGGTGTGCTACCGTGACGCGGTGTCAAAAGCGAGAAGAATAAAGCAGGGGGTACCACAGGGTGGCGTCCTATCTCCGTTACTATTTAATTTCTACATCTCGCGACTTCCCTTTCCACCAGAGGGGTCACACTGGTCTCGTATGCCGATAACTGTACGATAATGGCTACCGGCAATGGAATTGATGGGCTGTGTTCTAAGGTAAACAGCTACCTCCCAGAGCTTGCTCACTACTTTATAGGGTGAAATTTGGCGCTGTCTCCTGCGAAGTCCACGGCGACCCTATTTACATCTTGGACGAAGGAGGTCGGGCTCACCTTCAACATACACTGAATACTCCTCCCAGAGCCCGGTACGCTTAGATCTGTTAAATAATCTGCGAACTTCCTTGCGGAGGTCAGAAAGATCCCGAGACCACCAGTTTGGTTGGGTTGTTGTTGTTGTTGTAGCGGCGACCTACACCCCACTGGGTTGGCGGACTTCCTCAATCATTATCGTCAAGCTCAACTAACGAAAGGTCCAGGAAACGAGCCGTTTCAAAAGGGTCGGACCATAGGAAGAGGGGTGTTAGTTGAGTAGGTTTGGCCGGGCATGTGAATAGGTGATTGGTGTCGTGCGGAGACTCTTCACATGCCGGGCAAGTGTTGGGGGTGTCGGGGTTGATCCTGGATAGGTAGGAGTTTAACCTGCTACAATATCCAGATCTGAGTTGAGCCAGAGTGACGCGGGTCTCACGAGGCAGCTGGAGCTCCTCAGCTGCTATGGGTAGTTGGGTTGGGTCTTGCCCTTTGGTTTCGTCTCAGGACAACTGGAGTTAAAGGCATCAATAATGATACCATTCAGCCTGTAGACTCTGTCCTCTAAGTCCATACAGCTAGCTCTTTTTTGAATAGACTCAGATCCTACCAAGTTTGCTCTTAATACCTCACAGTACAGATCCCAGTTAGTGTTCGTAGAATTTCTCTGCCCTTTGCTATTACGTTCGTTACCCCCAGCTCAAAGCGGATAATCCTGTGATCCGAGAGAGAGGGCTCAGCTGATACTCTCCATCCCTGGATCAGGGGACTCGCCAGCACATTGCCGAGCTTAAGATAAACTCTAATAGATTGCTGTCCGAGCTGCCCCACGCTTCATTGTGGGCATTCGCATCGCAACTGATGATGAGCGGAAGCCGTCTTAGGCAGCAGAAGCCCACCAGCTGCTGAACTTCGAGGGGTGGCACGTTTGTGTTGTCCCCCCGGGAAATATGCTGCTGCGAAAACGACATCAATGGCGGCGTTGTTCAACACCAGCACTGCTACCAGATCTTGTGTCAAAAACTGTATAATGCAGAAGTGTTTAATATTACTCTTAAGCACTACATATGCTCTTGGTCTCTCACAGGAGAGGTCCCAAATGACCTTATTGTTGCTATGATTCAGGCCTCTTACCTGGCCTCTGTACACCCACGGTTCTTGAATCAGTATCAGGCCCAAGTCTTCCGTGGCAAACCTTCTAACGATGGCCGCCGAAGCGGCTTAATGTTTGCCTGCTTCTCGTGCACAGACTGCAGGTGCTAACTATCATACAAAATAAGGAGGCGTTTTTTCTGGTAAAGTGATTAGTATTCATTGTTTTATAAATATCCCTAATTAAGATCCTTAAAGCCCTCAAATTCGCTTCTATACACACGTTTCCTTTAAGAAGTGCGCTGAGACTCGGTAACCCAACAGAAAGAAAATAAAATAATTTTTTTTAAACGGAGTATCAGACAATTTTACGGATTCCTATACATGAAATTTCTTTAAGCATACAATTTTACGAGCATGCATACATGCTTGCATATGTATACATTTCACTTATCCTCCAGACGAACGATCGCGATCGATTAAATATTCGATCTTCTCAATATGAGATACTGTGCAAGTTTTACAACAAGCGTTCGCAACCAACGAACGATCGCGAAAGATCGAACTGCCGACGCTTGCAGCGACATATTTACGTTCGTCATATTTACGATCGTTCGTATTGATCGCGAGAGATCGTAAATGCTTTTGCTCACCGTTCAACTTTATCAATCGCGATAAGTTAGAAGCAACGAGTTTTTGGCCGCGAGAAAGATCGTATTTTGATCGTTCTCCGCACCCTGTATTTGGGATATTGCGTATCCTCGATGGGAATTGCACAAAGCGACAGTCATATTAAAGATATTAAAAATTACCCAATACCAATAAATCACAAACAGCTGCTGTCGTGCGTGGGACTGTTCTCTTATTTTAGGCGTTTTGTGCCGTCATTCATTGAGTCTACTGAATTTAAGTGCATACGAGTGCAATTAAGCAAGTCTTATATTTATTTAGCCCTCTGCTATATACCTCCTCAGTCTGACTTGTCGGTATATAGTGATCATATTTCTTTACTTGGGATTGTGGACTCAATGCTTAGGCCTCCCGACTCATTGGTTGTGTTGGGTGATTTTAATCTCCCAAACATTTCTTAGAATATAATTGATGGTCATATCGTGCCTTCCATTAACAACGCCTTTCTGGAGGGGATGACTGAACTTTGTCTGAACCAAGTTAATACCCTACAAAACAAGTTGGGGAGGGTCTTGGATTTGGTTTTGGTTGACAACATGTACAGGGCCTCCTTAAATCGATGTGATCCATTGGTTTTACATGAGGATGTATATCATCCTGCGATTGAATTGTCATACGAGATCATAGACGGAGAGCGGGTTTCTGGATCGAAACCTTTTAATTCTAATGACAGCTTCGATTTTAGAAAAGCTAATTTTAAAAAATTAAACTATGACTTATCTAAAATAACTTGGCCTTACTACAATGGCGATATTGAGCGTAATGTTTTGGACTTCTACAATACTTTATACAACTTATTTCTTAAACATGTACCTAAAGGTTCTTGTATTCGTGATGAATCAGCCCCTTTATGGTTCACTAAAGACTTGAGAACTTTAAAAAATAAAAAATCGCGTTCTTTTAAAATATATAAAAGTACTGGTCGTCATGTGGATTATCTTAATTATTCAGTCTTGCGACATAAATATCTAGAATTAAAAAAAATACTTGAATAAAATGAAAATGAACATTATCCACGACCCGAAAGCTTTCTATGGTTTCGTTAATTCTAAGCGCAGAGTAAATGCATTCCCTTCCGCAATGAAATATCAAAATACTATGTCATGTGATAACGAGATTATTGCCAATCTATTTGCCCAGTTCTTTAAATCTAACTACACCACTCAATTTAAATATAACTCTATTTCCTATCCATACAAGCTGAGCCCCAATAACTCTATTAATATTCCAGTCATATCATCAGATGATGTTTTTCATTATTTAACATGTTTCCTAAAAAAATGTGCAAAGCACCTGTACCTGCCATTATCGAACTTGTTTAATTTGTCGCTCCAGCAAGGAGTTTTTCCGTCAATAGGAAACTGTCTTACATAATCCCCCTTCATAAATCTGGAAGCAGGTCTTCTATTGAAAACTATCGTGGTATAGCTAAACTCTCTTCTATCCCGAAGTTGTTTGAAGCTGTTGTTACCAATCAAATGACACTCTTTACTCATCCGTAAACTAGATCTGCTTGGTTTTTCAACCTGGTATCCTCTGTTGGATGTCTTCTTATCTCTCCGGTAGGACGCAAAAGGTAGTTTTTAAAAATTTTCATTCTGGGATCATCGATGTTTCCTCGGGAGTTCCTCAGGGCAGCCACCTCGGACCGATTCTGTTCCTGCTATTCATAAACGATATTTCTACAGTAGTAAGGTATTCTAAAATATTGATGTACGCGGATGATGTTAAACTTTTTAAGACTTATGCCTCGGCTGAAGAAAGATCCTTGCTACAGCAAGATTTGGACAGCATAGTCAATTGGTGCAGCATTAATTATATGCCGCTTAACCTTAACAAATGTAAATTCATGTGCTTTTCTCGACGAACCATTCAGCCGGCCTCCTACAAAATAAATAACTACGTCCTAGTACATGTAAACAGTTTTGTTGACCTGGGTGTTGGTATGGATTGTAAACTCAATTTAAATTTTCATATTAGTTCCACAGTTAATAAAGCAAGGGGTGTGCTGGCTTTTGTAAAGCGTTGGTCAAAGGAATTCCGCGACCCGTATATAACCAAAACACTTTTTACTTCATTGGTAAGACCAATACTGGAGTATGGTTCCATAGTTTGGAATCCTCGTTATCAGGTCCACTCAGACCAGCTAGAGTCAATACAAAAACAATTCTTACTTTTTGCTTTGAGAAATCTTCGATGGGATTCGCCATACAATCTTCCCCCTTACACAAGTCGTTTAAAACTTATTAATCTTCCTACTCTTTCGAGTCGCAGAGAAATGTTAGGTATAATATTTCTGGTAAAATTAGTCAATGGATGGATCTCATTTTAATGTACCCTCCCGTGCAACGAGAAACCACTTTTCTTGAAACTATGCAGAACTAACTTTGAGTTGAATGAACCGTTTCGGGGTTTATGCCGAGACTTTAACAATCATTCCAGCACCTTTGATGTATCGGACTCACTTTTTATAATTAAAAGAACTGTTCTATTCTCTCTTAATAACAGCTAACGATCCAATTTTCTTACTTTGCATTTCTCTAACTTTGTATTCGGCTGATGAATTCTTATTCTGTAGCTGAGCAGCTTGGGATCTCGACGCTTAACAAACTTTCTTCTGTCACGACTCGGCACCTAAGATTTGTATATTTAAAAAACATCCGTACGTTATGCGGATTGAGCCCCTCGTGTCGGTTGGGCGGGAAAGTGGGTTTCCGTTGGCTTATAATAATAATAATTCTCTTCCGTTGCTAGGCCATTGCTTAATTTGCTCAAGAAGAGCACCGACTATAATTTCGATAGAGAATGTGTTGAATCATTCGAACATCTAAAGAGGGAATTAACGAAGTCGCCTGTTCTGGCTATTTACAGCCCTCTTAGGGAAACAGAGTTACATTGCGATGCGAGCACACTTGGGTTCGGAGCGGTTCTGTTGCAGCGTCATGATGATAAAAAGCTACACCCAGTGGCCTACTTTTCTAAAACTACGTCACCAGCTGAAGCAAGATATCATTAAAAATTCGAACTCGAGACGCTAGCCATAATCTACGCATTGCGACGCTTTAGGGTATACTAGGAAAGAAAATATTTTAAGATAGTGACTGACTGTAACTCTTTGGCATTAACTCTTGAGAAAAAACAGGTTAACGCTAGGATAGCCAGATGGGCGTTAGAGTTAAAGAACTATAATTACAAGATCGTCTATCGTCGAGGTATCGCTATGGGTCATGTTGACGCTTTGAGTCGCTGCGCTATGGTAGGGGATGTTTACATAGCCGATGTAGAATTTCAGATCCAGGTTGCGCAGGAGCGGGACGAGGAGATAAAAGGAATACGCGAGCGCGTGCAGAACAGGAGCGTGAAAGGTTTTGACTTACGGGATGGACTCGTTTTTAGAATATTAGAAAATGGCCGTACACTCGTATACATCCCAAGAGAAATGGAAGATAATATAATACGGTTAATACACGAAAAGGTCGCTCACCAGTCAGTGGATAAGACATGCGACAAGATAAAAAGTGTATACTGGTTTCGAAATTTGCGCGCCAAAGTGGTGCTTTTCATCCGTAACTGCCTGAAATGCATTATCTATGCCGTGTTGGTGCGAGCTAGCTATAGAAACCAGTATAATATACCAAAAGTTCCACTCCCGCTTGATACTATACATATCTATCATTTTGGACCGCTTCCGTCGCTGAAATCGAATGGGAAATATATCTTCGTAGTTGTGGACGCTTTCACGAAGTTCGTGAAACTTTACCCGACCAATTCAACAAGTACACGGGAGGTGACCTCCGCCCTTGAACGGTATTTTAGTTTTTATAGCGGACCCCGGCGGGTTATTTCGGACAGAGGGACATGCTTCACCTCTTTAGAATTTAGCGAGTTTCTGCTAAAACGTAATATAAAGCATATACAAGTTTATGTAGCCTCATCTCAAGCCAATGGCCAGGTGGAGAGAGTCATCCGCGCCATTAAGGCAATGCTAGGTAAACTGACCGATCCTATAGACCACGCCGACTGGTCTAACCGTCTCTTGCGAGTAGAATACGCCATTAATAATTCTGTGCACAGCACAACTAAAAACACACCAAGTATGCTTTTATTCGGTGTTGAGCAAAAGGTGGAAATCGTTGAGTTTACAGAATACTTCGACGAGAAGTTACGGCGGGGAGATGACAGGGACCTTATGGGCCTACGCGCCGCCGCTGATAGGGCCATACAGAATGCGCAAGAATATAATCAAAGTTATTTTCTTAGGCATAGTAAGGACGAGGAAAAATAGACCGTTGGCGACTTCGTCGTCATACGAAACATCGATACCGCGGCGGGAACGAATAACAAGTTTATTTAAGGTAATCGGAAATGATCGGTATATAATACGAGACATACATAATTGCCAACTGACACAACTGCCTTATGACGGTGTGGTTGAGGCTAATAGAATGCGAAAATGGCTACATTAGGGAAAAGCTGAGTCTATCAACGAAGAAAGCAATACCTAGTTCTAGAAGTATAAATAATATTAAGAACTTTAATCTTAAGTTTGAAAGAAATCGATCGAGGTTGATCTATGGTCAGGCTATCAGAGTTGTGAACATAGCTGTAATACAATTGGGCTAGCGATAAGGTGGCAACACCGCAATTGTCGGTTAGAATCCACAGACACTTCGGGTAGAAAAAATGAAAAAGAAAACTCTTCGCATCGTGCAGGCGAAATATAGATATATATCTTTAACTTTAAACAAAGCGTTTTCTCTACTAAGCGGATAAGTGTTCTTTTAATATATAAATAAAGAACATTAAATAGTGTACACTTAAAAAATATGGACTTCTTAAAATTTAAAACGCAAATATCTTAAAAAGTAAGAGGACTCGCACCTTGGGAGTGGTATTTTTAGAAAGGGGACACTCCCCCTTTTCTCCGAAACCCCTCTTACCCTCCAACTCGTGGGTCTTTATTCTAAAGTTTAAATTGTATTTGATTACCAATAATTGACTTTGAGTTTGACAACTCTAATGCCCCTATTATGTACAGTTGCCGGTCTACTAGCGACGGCTAATAAAACCGTTCTTCGCATTATGTAAAGCGATTGATCTCAGTAAACAGAAAAGCGCAGAAAACATCTCTGATTTTACTTTTTTGGCAAGTTCATTTTGAAGTAATTGACAATTTTGTGTAAATGTGAATGAGATTTAAAGTAAAAAAAGCTGAAATTTGCTCACTTGATACGAAAAACAAAAGATGTTCAATGTTGTCAATGAAAACTAAGAATAAACACCATTTTTAAACACGAAAAACTAACCTTATACGATATTCTGGATGCGCCGTTAACTTGGAGTTTACCATACAAATATTTTTTGTCTAATACTATGTTCAGACTGCGCCGTTAACTCGAGTTTATGAGCAATTTTGGAGTTTAACGTCAAACACTTCCCATAAACTTGGAGTTTAGCATACAAATATATTTTGTCTAACTCGCTTTAAACACCACTTTTATTTGGAGTTTATGGACATGCAACCCTTATTTGCCCCAAAATTAGGCTGAGCCTGTAGGAATCTCATCTGAGTGGATACATGACTTTTTACACGAATATTCTGATATGAAAAAGCTATCCCCATGATGGGTGTCGCGATTGCTCACACTCGACCGTAAGCGTAAACCAGTGACTACAAACTGCTCGCCATCTAGCATATTCTTCAGATTTAGCCCTTACGACTATTTCCAAATCTGAAGAAATGGCTGGG